>JAJJWW010015307.1:0-436036 GCA_023531295.1 Papaver armeniacum
AGAAAATCAAAAAAAATTGTATGAGGTGCACAGGGTTATGGGATGTGCTCACTCAAGGTGAAGCATGTGCTGGGTTTGTGCGTGGCATACAAAAAATGAGATGTTAATGCAAACTCAGACACTCAACATTCATTCCAATGGCACAGGATCATACAGATTATAGTCATCACAGATATTTGCATAATAATTCAAAGCATCATAAGTTCACAGATGTTGAAGATAAACATCAAAGGAACGATGCCAGCAGTTTACAACATGCTCAGGGTGTCAACAAAGTCAAGATGTCAGCAGGGGTATGAGTATGCTTTCAAGAGTTGCAGGGCAGAAAGTTCAGCATATGACCTAGCACTTAACAAGTGAAAATGGTAGCAGGTGAAGATGAATTAGCCACTGGCAGGTTATAGTTCATACAAGGTCTGTCAACAACTTGGCTCAACAGCTCACACAAGAGTGTAGATGGCTCAACAGGGTCAGTTGCATCAACTCAGTCAGTTGCCTTCACTTGGGTTCCCAGCTAACTTGGCTATCCAAGTTGCAACTCAAGCTCAACAGCTACAGGGGCTGGAGCTGAACACAGGGCTGATGGAAGCTAAGGGGTTAAAGTGGGAAGGAAACTAGTTCAGTTGACTCCACTTTTCACAGGCTATGCTGGGTGGTACACACAAGCACGGGTTTTAGGTATGGAGCAACACTTGGGAAGGCACAGATTAAGTCAGCTGGTTTATCATGCATTCAGGGAGTAATGGCTCACAGGTAAACTTCAAAGGTCATCATACAACCAAGCATGCTATATCATTCATTCAGGTAAGCAGGGTTTGAGACACAATACCGCCGGTATAAACCGGGTTTAGGCAAATCCACACTGTCCTGCGCCTTTTTCTCGTCTTCCTTGGGTTTGCTCAGCTGCACAGCAGGTACCTGCTAGCTCAACAAAGAGGTTTAGTTCCCAGACTTGCACAGTTACATTAACAGAACCACTACACACAGTCAGCTAGCATAGATGAGGGTTTAGCAATGAGTAATTGGAGGTCACAATGCAGCTGGGTTGAAACGAATGTGACAGACTAAGCCAGGCAGGCTTGAGCTCAGTCTAGGACAGATGCTGACTGAGATACTGCAAGTGCAATGCACAGATGAGGTGCAAGCTAATAAGAACACTAAGAGAATGCAGATATGCAAGTTTGCATTTAAGATAACTTAACTAAACTGCAATGATACATTTAACAGTATGCAACAGAAGATGTAGAGAAAGAAAACTACAGCTAAGCTACACTAATACAGGGCTAAAAGCAACAATTCAAAGCAAGTATATACGGGGGTGAGTTGAAAAGCAGTGAAGAAAGCAAGTTATCGACACAAAGACACTACCAATTCCGTATTTGGCGCCAAAAACTTGGTAGGTTGTTAAGTGTGTTTCGCCACGTATAACTGCAAGTGCACAATGCTGTTGGAGGCGGGGACAAGTGCAGGTCGATCCTCGGGAAATGGGGTTTTGTGTAGTTGATCTTAAGCTTTACTAACTGATTTTCTAAGAAGGTAAACAAAGGTGGGTTTGTTTAGTGTCTTTACGACAAGTTGGAGGTTATAACAATGAAATCAAGATGGACTACAAGTAATGAGTATAAAGAGCACTAGGATTGTCAAATCCACCACTAATTCATGTTATGTAATTCAACTAGTTTGAGTATTCTTGTTCTGTGACATATAGGAAAGTGTGTCAATTCTATCACTTATCTAAGGAGTTTCACCAAGAGATAATTCAATTATCAGCTAAAGTACCAATCCGAGCATTAATTGTCTAGTTAAGTACAACTAATCAAGGGATTAGCAACAATCTCTAAGGTCTGAGCTGAATCACAATCAGCACAGTTTTATCCTAACTACAATGGATACATGGCATTCATTGTGAGAGTAAAGCATTGGAGTACTAGAATTGAAGATATCTTATAATTTAAGCATTCAAGAGCAACTCAAACAAAGTTGAATAACATAACAGAGAATTAGGGTTTCATTTAAATCCTAGCAAATTGATTCAGAACATGGTAAACATAATAAAACACAACTGAAATTAAACTACCATTTGAACCCTAAAAATTTCACACCCCTCTCTCATGAAGAACATCTCAATTTATATCTCTCAATCATTCAAACTTACAATTAATGATAACCCCGACCTGTTCCCTCTGCGAATTCGCATCTGGAAGCCATGCATGAGCTGTAGGAGAAAACCCTAGTTCCAACCATCTCAACCCTAGCTTCTAGGGTATGGGAGAAGCTAAAGATGGAGATGGGCAGAACTAGGGGGCGGAGCGGGCGACTATGGTGGCTGTTGCAGTTGCTGTCAGAGGAAGGAGATGGAGGTGGTGATGTTGGTCTGCCATGGTCGGGAGAAGAAGGGGAGGTAAGGGTTTTCCGAAGTCGTTCTGGGGAGGAGAAAAGAAGAGAAAGAGAAAGAGAAATGGGGTGTTTGGTCGATGGGTAAGGTGGGTATGTGGTTTTGGTGTGGAGCGGGAGCAACGAAAAATGATGTGTAGTGTGGAGCGACCATCGGATTCAGGGGAGACCGATGCGTGGGCCGATGCGACCGTAGGATTAAAATGGATCAAATCTAACGGCTCAAAAGAGACGGGCTTGGATTCGGGTCGTGGGTCGGGTCTTGGACTGCTCAAGCCCATGTCTTGTAAATGGGTTGCTTCTTGTTGGGTTGCAACTGATGCGCGCGCGGGCTTTGGCTTTTTGCTCCATAGACGCTCGTCTCCAATTTTCTGCTCTTTTGGCTCCTCAATTTCTCCGAACTTTATTTACTACCTAAAAACACAAAATTAATTAGTACACATATTTATTCTTGAAAACAAAGAAAATACAGAATCTGGGATAATATCTGATTTCTGAGCACAAACGATGAGTTAAATGCCAATAAATAGATGTAGAAATATGCAATATTTGGCACTCATCATCATCCAATCATGCTTGTGGAGTTGGATGACTGCGATCATATCCCGATCGGTGCAGTCGATCCGGATGCTCAATCGGGCTAGTATAATACACCGAGAGGGGCTCAATCGGGCTAGTATAACACACCGAGAGTCACCAGACGGGTATTTCGTACATGGTTTCATTATAATGCTTGGAGGTTCGTGCTGCTCAGAAGAGTAACACTCGGTCGTCATGCCGCACCGATAATGAGTACGAAATACAAGGCTGATTGCGCATTAATTAATAATGCTAGAAATTCACAGGGTATATGGGATTGTTGCTACATGCTCCAACCTCGGATGAATTTCGTGTATTCATAGAATGGGATTGTTGCCACATGCTCCATTCTAGGTGAATTAAGTGAGGGAGTATCCAACACTTATCGATGGCCTTATCTTTTACAAGATGTCAGCACATAATTTTCTGGTTTTACAATTTTAACCTTAAATGAAAATCCACCATCAACAGTAACATTATGGTTAAATTAGATGAATTAGAAGAAAAAAGAGAAAGAGCACTACAGCATATGGAGAATTATCAGCGAAGATTGGCCAGAGAATATAACAAGCGTGTCAAAACACGCGAGTTTCAACCAGGTGATATGGTATTGCGAGAAACACCAATATATCAGCGAGAAAGTGGTGGCAAGTTGGCGAAAAAGTGGGATGGACCTTATATCATCAAGGAGATAGTTGGAACAGGGGCATATAGATTAATGGATCCTGAGGGCAAAGATGTGGGCCAGAGATTGGGTAGACCATGGAATAGATTATATCTCAAGAAATATTACCCATAGAAGATGGAAAGGAAAGAATAAGTTCCGAAATGTTAAATGAATGAAATGAAATGAAATGTTCCGCGATGACAGAGTTATTGCGAAATTACGAAAGAATGTGCGAATATCTCGCAAATGAATTAACAAGAGATAACCAAAAATGAATGATTGAACGAATTGACAGAAATGAATGAGTGAGTGAATGGGACGAACCTTTATGGCGTACACCCTAGTTCGCGAATGATATTTCGTAAGAGGCAAATGTAAGACCTAAAGTGCGTCATATAAGGGGGTATCTCTTGATATGGCTTAGGGAAAAGGTTACACCGCCCCTGGAACCTGAGTCATGAAAATTTGGGGCCCATGAAAGCCTATCCTAGGGGAGATACCTTGGATTTCCAACTATATATATAAGGTTATACTCGGTTGGACGACCGAGGTCTCTTCCAAGGAGTCGTGTATGACCAAGGCGCCGAGGTACACGGTTGAGCCAAGAGTGACTGGGGCATTTGAAGTGTCTCGGCCATTCTTGGCAAGTCTTGGCACATGTTGCACTCGGCCGAAGAAAACTCCACTTAGGTGCAGTCTCGTAACCATAAACCCTATAGGTATAAGGGATAAGAGGTCGCGAAAACAAGCAGTTGTTGTTAAGACCGGATGGGAGGAGCTAGTCTTGTATGGCGATGTACGCCTCCTTGAAGGGGCAACCAGGGAGATGATAAGGGCGGCACCCTCCATTAGGGAGCTGATAAGTGTCAAAAGACGCAAATGTCATGAGGCTCTATTTTCGCAAGGAAATTTAGGCTTGTCATATTTGTGCGATGATCCTGCAGAGGCAATAATACTAACGCGAGGGTAAGACGAGATCAATGGGTCTTTACATGCAAGTGTAAAGACGTCCTGCAATTTCGTCGCAAGACGGCAATGTCATGGGGCCTTATGTTCGCAAGAACATTTAGGCCTGTCATATTGTCGCAAATGAAATATCCTGCAGAGGCAAAAATACTAAAGAAATGATAAGACAAGATCAATGGGTCATTACATGAAAGTGTAAGGACGTCCTGCGATTTTGTTGCAAGACGCCAATGTCATGGGACTTTATTTTCGCAAGAATATTTAGGCCTGTCATATTGATGCAAAATGAGGGGTGGAAACATAAGACCTTTAACTAGGAAGGAAAAATAAGACCACACAAAAACAATGATAAGGCAAGATCAATGGGTCATTACATGAAAATGTAAAGACGTCCTGCGATCTTGTCGCAAACGAGGAATTTCAACATAAATGAAGATAATGGAATAGCAATTATTAAATACCAAAAATTATACTTGTTGAAAGAAAGAAGAGTAATACGCGGAGACAGTACATACATCAAAAAAGATGATTGAAGTACATAAAGAAGCAACAAGTACAAGAAGAAAGATTACAAGAGAAAATCATTTCTCAAATAGTAGCTTTTTCACCGTAAGGAGATCTTTGGGTTTTCTCAAAGAACTTTATCTATATTTTCGCTAATTAATATATTTCAATGAGATCCTTCTTCACATACATCTTCATTCGCTACATCATCATTGTGATTTTATTGGGAGAGATAGTTTCTTCATTTTCGAGTTCTTTGCCACAATTATAATCATAATCGCTATCGGAGAGGATTAGGAACTTCATCATCACTTACTTCCAGGAGGTTCGTGAGATACAGGATCAAGAGATTTAGATAGTAAACATCATTCACAAGAACTTCGGCTTTAAGATGAAATTGACGAAGGAGTGGTTTCTTCCGATTTTTACTCTCTATATCTTTCTGATCACGCATGTAGTCGAATCTTCTTTTCGCCTGTCGGCAGCGAACGCACAAGGGAAGCAAAGAGTATTCCATTCTCTTTGCGAATTTTCAAGTAGTCGGATTTCAAAGCAGTAATGGAGGAGTGAAGCTTTTTCTTAGACTCTGCAAAACAAAAAATAAAAGGAACTATACAAACAAAAAATATGAAGGCTTGATAAAGAAAGAATAAATGAGGCAGTCAACTTCTATGACTACCTTCCTTCATACGAGGTAAGATGTTGGATTTAAAGCTTCGAACAACTATTATCCAAATGATCCATGGCATTGTCAAAATTATCTCCAATTAAACCTTTCAGACGTGATTGCCAACTTTTTCGTTGGAAACAAGTAAGGCATTTTCTTTTGCAAGGGAAGAATTGGACTTTTCTAATTTGGAACATTGATCCTTGAATTGGTTTGCCTTTACACTTAAGATTATTCTACCCTGAATAAGTTTATCCTTCTCGTCAGTAACTTCTTCAAGTTGATTTCTCAGCGAGCAAAGAGATTGTTCTTGCTCTTTACATAATTTTTGACAAACATCAGATTGTTGCGAGTAAATCGCCACCTTGTTTAACAGAGTTCGCTTTTCTTGAGAAAGAATTCCATTCTCATCTGATAAAGTTTCCAACTCCAAATTAGCTTTAGTCAAAGAGTAAGAGAGGCGAGATAATTCATTACTTAATGAGTCTTGTTTATGAGCTAAATCAACATTTTCTTTAGAAAGATTATCTATTTGATCAACAGAATATGTATGAAGATTATCTAATTGGTTATATTGCTCCATCCAAGCATCTCTATCAACTCGAACTTCTTCAACAATAGATTCCAACTGATATATCTCCATTTTTCGTTTCTAGTTTAAAGCTTGAAGGGCGAACAAGGGCTTGAGGTTCAATATAAAAATAAATAAAATAAAAATAAATGAACAATACAGAGACAAGATTATACCTTTTAATTCTTCATTCTTTTTGCGAAGATTATCACGATCCAGCGAAATATTTTGAAGTTTTTGATTCTCAAGATGGAAAATATTACATTTTGCAGTCATAACTTGGAGATCATTCTTCAAAATGTTAATTTCTTGCTCCAAGGATGTTTGCAAAATTCTATCAGGGCCAAGATGTTTGCTCAAAATATCGCAAATATCAGATTTGATGGGGTCGACAGAAGTCTTCTTAGCATCGTTCACAATATCTGATAGGACTTTGAAGGCCACATCTATTCCTTCTAAATTTTCTTTAGTAAGAGGGATTTGCTCAGAAAAGGAAGTAACGGTGATAGAAGAAGGAAGAGATGAGTCATCTTTGTTAAAGGAATATCACGAGAAGAAGAAATCTCATGAAGGTTAATGACTGGAGAAATGGTAGAGGCATTAACAATGGAAGAAGAAATAGGCTCATTCGCAATGGGACTGTTATGAGGGAGTTGATCTATGAGAAATTCAGGCATAGAAGTGTTATCTTTGACAGTATTTTCGCAGGAAGAAACAGTAGAGATATCTTGCGAAGATTTCGCATTAGGAGTTGTAAGTTTGAATGTAGGAAAAGTAACAGAAGGCGCAACGAGGTTTAGAATGGCGAGGCTTCTTGGGGGACCTATCAACATTTTTGTCATCCTGCGAATTACAAGATAAATAAGAAACATAGGCAACAATATTGTTATTAAAAGAATAAATGTTTCTTAAATACCTTGTTACTCGCAGGATTTCTTTTAGAGGCAGTGGATTTCGGTTGCGAACCCAGGGAGATATTAGGGTTCACAACGGTGAACTTGGTGCTAGGTTTGTTCTTGCTAAAACAAAAATGGCAGAGGAGTCATTAAAAGAAGAACAATATCAGAATAAAGCAACTTCAATAAGAGAGATCAATCACAAAATGATCAAATTCAGCAAAATTAACAAACCTTGATGCCATAGAAACAGTAACAGAAAAAATAGTAGCAGGAAAATGATGAAGAAGACGATGAAGAAAAGCAGCAGAAAAAAGTTGCAGACGGTGAAGAAGACGAAGTAAAAGAAAAGAAATGCTTTCACAAGGAATCCTCCTTTATATAGACGAGAAAAGAGTAACCGGATAACATTAAATGTGCCGGTAAAAAGGGAAATTTTAGATACGTGTAAACAGTCATTCCTAAATTCACGGAATCTTGTCGGCAGAAAATTGATAGAAAACAAACGATTGCGGCATTTCAAAATATTGGTTCTCATGACATTCTCTCCTTAGCAGAGAAGACATGAGAAGAGGCAAGATGTAGGATCAGAATATCGCGACATCAATACTTCGCGAGATCAACAAACAACCGCATTGCGAGGGCGTCGCAGAAGTGTAATATAAATGACGCAATGAATGACGACATCCAAAACACGAGAAAGATGTGAAGACCCAGCGAGATTTAGGAGAGTGGCGAGATTATATATTTTTGCACTTGCGATGTCTCGCAAGTCATTCCCGAAAATAAAGGACAGCTTAGCTGTCATCCATTGTATACTACCCTATATAAAGAGCCGAACGAACCTGTTGTAAGGGAGGATTCTTTTCAGAGTGTTAGGCAAGTCATTAGGAGAGACAAAGTTGGTGGTGATTGTAATTTCTTTAACTCTTTTCTATTTTATCTTGTGAATCTTCAAGGAAATAATCAATAAAATCATTGTTATTCATCTTAAAAATGTCTTAGTTGTGTGGATTATTGTGAGGGGTGTAGTGTAGGATTTCCTGCAACTACACTATTGGTTATTGTTTTTGGAATCATTATGTAAAATGAAATCTTAGGGTTTTTCGTCGGGTAAGATTTTGATATCGAGTTTCATTCTCGAAGTCACCTGGTCGAGACACTGGAATGGAATGAGATAAGAATTTCTGGAGATCTTTCCTCTCTACTAACTTTCACTTTCATTTATATCTATCAAGAAGTAGTGACATGGGAGATAGCCCGGACAGGACTGTTGTCTTTCAGTTATTCGGCCCGGAGTAAAAGAGGGATGTGTTGTGCCGGGGGGATAAAGCAAAGAGGAATACTCAAAATAATGTCAGTAGTCAAAATTAGATTAAATGCAGCATATAGATGAGTCACTTCGACATATAGATCAAGAATAAGGCTCGGCCAGTCCTGGGTCGCATAAGTTTTGTATTTAGTTCGTAGCAAGAAGAAACTCGTGGCAAGGGGAAAACAATTTGGAAGTATGTGGCACCATCTCGATATCTTGAATTTGCAACCATCAGTAGCAAAAATAATTTCAATTCTAGAAGTGAAAAAAGCGGGGGTACAACAACCACACCCAACTAATTCGTTCAGCAATCTGTATGGACTAAACTCCAATATAATTCTGAAAGCACCAAGTTACTGAGACTCAATCAGGATATATATTAAAGAGATTTATCTCTTTCTCAACACAACTAGTAAATCAAACATATAAAAATCCGGGAACTTGATTGTTATGAGAATAACTCGGATGGTACCAAAGACCAATGTCCGAGTGTCAATCAAGTCATATCCAGCAAACAAGGTCGGATTTATCAATTATGATTGAACTACGCACAACCTGTGATATTTCAATTATATAAAGAAAATATAATGTGGAAAAGAAATAACACAAACACCAGAAATTTTGTTAAGGAGGAAACCGCAAATGCCCCCCCCCCGGGACCTAGTCTAGACTTGAACACCACACTATACTAAGACACTACAGACTCTAGCCTACTACAAGTTAACTTCGGACTGGAATGTAGTTGAGCCCTAACCAAGTCTCACACCGATTAAGATACAGTCGTGTTCCTTACGCCTCTTGAATATCGCAAGACTCTTCGCACTTGATTCCCTTAGTTGATCTCACCCATAACTAAGAGTTTCTATGACCCAAAGTCGAAGACTATAAACAAATCTGTCTCCCACAGATAAGTCTATTCTGGTTGTTGTTTCCGTCTTAAGATAAAGATCAAGGTGTACAAGAAACTCAACTAATAATCCGGTCTTATACTCTTGAAGAGCATCCTAGAAATATTAGTCACCTCACAATAACCTAACTGATTAACAGAAGAAGTTATTGCGGTATCACAAGAGTCTGAGACGAAGAACTGTTGTGAATACTTTTAATATCTTACCTATCAGATATAAATCTCGAGAAAAACTTAGAGAAGATTAAACTCAATACGATAAAAAAAAATTAGGATTATAATACGCAACTACATTGAAAATAGTTGGATCTGGCTTCACGAATCCCAAATGAAGTCTTTAAGTCGTTAACCCTAATAATGGTTTTCAGAAGAACTGTAAACCTAGGTTAATGGAGAATGGACTCTAGTTTGCAACTAGGACACACGAGAGTGTCGGGATTAGGTTTCCCAGATGCTAGAGTTCTCCCTTATATAGTCTTTCAAATCAGGGTTGCTTACAATCAAAGCTAAGATAACTTAGTAGTAAAGCAATTAATATCCACCGTTAGATGAACTCCTGATTTAAGATTCAAGCTAAGTTTGCTTAGAAAATAAGCAATCAATCTCCACTGTTCGATGGTATTAGCTTGATACACACAAATGAAATATACCTATATTTAGATATGGGTGAACCGTACCTAAACGTGTATAAGTTGGCTCAATACTTGATTAACCGAGAAGTTAGCCATATGAACACTTTTAGCTTAGCCATATTCATCTAACACTTCTAGAAAAAATATGATAATCAATCAATCATGATAGATAATCAAATGAATCTAAATGTGCTTTAAAAGAGTTGTTCAAATGTTCGCTATCCCATAGAAATATCCATGAACAATTTGAAACATATTCGGCTTGGTTTGTAATTGTTCAAAGTACTTATACGAGAACCAATTCATGAACATAATGTCACGGTTTGCAAAACAAGTTCGTATACCTTAATTCATTAAAGTTCGGGAACTTTAGTTCGCAAACAAACCTGAGTTCATGAGTATGAGATGTCATACTTACCGATTTTAGAACCTACCCACTATATTCGCAAACTGAGTACGCGAACCACAGTTCTGGACCTTGCCTAGTCTTGCCGTTCGAAAACACTATTCGCAAACCACAGTTCCGGACCTTTCGCAGGTAAACCCGTTCGCAAACACAGTTCGCAAATAAGAGTTCCGGACCTGAACTAGTACTTCACAGTTTGCATACTATGTACGCATACTGTGTTGTAATCTAGACATTGGTAGTAGTTCTAAAACTCTCATTCAATCATTGAAACATCCTTGGAAGACAACAATGGTAATCTTACACATACCACTAGCTTCAAGTAATTTTCAAATGATTAATTGATCAATACGAAACTTCTGAAGTTAACATCAAATGATTGTGTCACACAAATCATGTAAGATGTTCAAGGTAATTTTCACATGATCATCTTGACTTAATATTTAGCTTCGAACAAATGAATTTTTCACAACCAAACTTGTCAAGTAGATGATGAAGCTTTGTAAGCTTTAAACTTGTATTTCTAATACACTTCGTAGTCTAATTCCCTAATATTATGATCATAAGATCATCTCTCACTACTAGAGTAATATGTCCAATACATAGCTTCGCAGTTATGTTTTCAATATAGCACGACTTGAAAGATACGTTAGGAATGAAACAATTCAAGTCAATATTACTAACCTCAAGAGGAAGGATGATGTCGTCATTGTAGTTCGTTACTTCTTCACGTTCTTCAGGTCTCCGAGTAATACTTGTATGTCTCAACATTCCTAGACTTTCTAGTCTAACCTAAACGAAGTTGTCTCTAGTACATAATCAAGCGACTCTTAGATGAGTTTTGACACACCAAAATATGAAAATCAAACTTGACATACCAACGCTTGGTGGGTTCAACCGAGCTATGCTCTAACATGTTCACTATCTCATAGAAATATATATGAACCATTTAAAACATATTCGGTTTGGTTTGTAATTGTACAAAGTACTTTTACAAGAACTAATTCATGAACATAATGCCACGGTTTGCAAAGCAAGTTCACATACCTTATTTCATTAAAGTTCCAGGGATTTTAGTTCGCAAACGAACCTAAGTTCATGAGTATGAAAAAGTCATACTTACCGATTTTAGATTCTAACCACTGTGTTCGCAAACAGAATACGCGAACAACAGTTTGGACTTTGGCCTAGTCTTGTCGTTCGCAAACAGAGTACGCGAATCACAGTTGCTGACTTAGCCTTGTCTAGTCGTTTGCAAACAAAGTACGTGAACCACAGTTCCGGACCTGAACTAGAGCTTCACAATTCGCATACAAGGTATACATACTGTGTTATAGGCATTGGTAGTAGTTTTAAACTCTCATTCAATCATTGAAACATCCATGGAAGACAACAATGGTAATCTTACACGTACCACTAGCTTTAAGTAATTTTCAAGTGATTAATCGATCAGTACGAAACTTCCAAAGTTAACATCAAATGATTGTCTCACACAAATCATGTAAGATGTTCAAGGTAAGTTTCACATGATCATCTTGACTTAATATTTAGTTTCCAACAAATAAATTGTCTCAAACTAAACTCGTCAAATAGATGATGAACTTAGCTAAAGCTAAAAATCTTCCAACATGTATTTCGAGAAATATATAAAGGAGATAAACTCGGCTCGAAATTTCAATTGTGTATAATGTAAAAGTCTATATAGTTATACGACTTAGTCTCTTTAGAAGATAGAATAGAATAGACTTCTGAGTGATAGATAAGTTTTAGTCTTCGCATAGCTTTTGTTGATGAAGTTCCTCCAAGCTCTTCAGTAGATCTTCTTCTTCAATTGGTGAATGTCGTGAAGTCTAATGCTCAACTACACACTTATATCCTAATCCGAGACATAACTATAAGTAGATTAGAAATCAAGTATATAGTTTTGATCAACTAAACTTGACAAACAAGCTTGAGATAGCAACACTTGCGAGTTCGAACGAGCAGTGCTCTAACAGGAAGATAAACCCTAATAGGTAAAAACACATTACATCTTGATCCACTATTTTCCATTTGTATTTTGATTTGTAGTTAAACAGTAATAGTGAACAACTTTAATGATTTTATATCGCCACAAAACCCTAATTTTGATTAGTTACCATCACGGTTAGAGGCGGATGAGAGCAATAGTGATTTTATATCACCACAAAAACTCTAATATTTATTCTTTACTTGCATTTTTTTATTTCAACTTTTCTGACACTAGCGTTGCAAATGTTTTAGATCTTATTTGTTAGTCATAGTTTTCACTTGGACTTAAGAAATAACACTCAATAATTAACTGGAATTATATAATATTTTCAGGGTTCAAATGCAAGTGTGGAGCTTCAAGATAGATCGTCATATTTGAGGGTTTTTTGTGTTATGTGGATCATGTAAGTAATTCTAAATATAGCAACACTTTATATCTTGATGTATATATTGAAGTTGTACATATAATTTGAGGACAATTTAGAGAATTGTGAGTGAAAGCTGAATAAAGCTCGAATTCTAGAGCTTCTGGCCCCATTTCATCGATTATAATCAATAGAAATCATGAGTTTTGAGATCTTTTCGGTGTTTTTTTCCGTGCGCGAAATGGGTGATGACTACCTTCCCACTAAACTCGAAAACTTATGCAACATCATTTGCAGCTCAAAAAACTAAAATCTCAAAGTTTTGTTGGGACACCTACAAAGTATCCTTGCCACTTCGTTTCCTTCGTCTTATCTTCTATTGCCTTGTTGTTTTTTTACAGGGTTTTAGAAGACAATTTTTGAAGGGTGTTACTTTTCATTTTGGAATAAGAAGGACAAAAAAACAAAAACGCGGAAAACGACGAATAATCGTTTTTGTTTTCATTTTCAAAAATAGAAAATTGAGAAAACACGTTTTATAAAAGCGCTAGGGCTTAACCCGTGTCGTAACGGCACAGCAAGGCTCGATAATAAGTTATTTCATGTGTTCTGATTTTGATTCATGTCGTTCGTCTGCAGTTATTAAATAACATGACAATTGAATTAATTTTGACCGAGTTTACTTTAACATCAAAACGATTAACCAAGTTTTATTCTTTATGACGTTACATGTTTGTAGCGTCATGGAATTAACATAGTTTATTATTACTCACCGATACCGCCACTACCACAAAACCGTATGATACTATTTCTTTTTCCACCACCACCACCTAGTGGCGGAGCCAAGGATTAACTAACCTGGCTCTAGTCCCCCTTAAAATTCTAATAACTATATAAAAAAAATCTAATTTTATCTTATAAACCGTACTTAGCAAGTCTCTGCACGATATGGAACTGGTTTAACCACGATTTCCCACTTTCCACTCTTTCACTACAACAACCGTCACACTCATTGGGATCAATGTGTCTACTATTCTTGCAATATAAATAAGTTTCTGAATCCACGATTAAAAAACAAAAATTTTGATCCACAAGAAATTATCACTCAATTAATCAGAACTTATATCATCCGAACTCAACAGTTCACAAAATTTGCAGAAACCTTCAACACATTCATAATCCTAGATCATCATTGATCTCACACACTTCTCAGCTTCCCTCCTACAGATCGACCCTCATCCCTCTTTGTGACCGGGTTGAATATAGAACATCCATTATCTTGTTTTAGGCCGGAGTCCTACAGATTAATATCTCAAACTCAAAGCACTCATGTGTAGTGCATCTGTTTGAAAAAGGTTTAAGTAATTTGCTTGGTCGAGGAGTCTCCGTCCGCACGCTCGTCTCTTCACTTTCCTAAAAAAACAGCAAATCATTTTCACCCATCAACACGAGGAAAACTAAAATCTTGTAGAAAACCCCCGGGACCTAGTCCAGATTGAACACACACTAATTATAAGTTGTTACACCAATTACCTACTACCAATTCAGACTAGATGTAATACCTACTTCAGTTGTATTCGCGCACCTGTAGAACTCCTAGCAGAACACCAACTCCCTTTAGAAATACTTCTCGTAAATCTTCTAGAAGAACACCAATTCTCTTTAGAAGATACTCTTGAAAATCTTTTAGCAGAACTTTTATTCTCTTTAGAAGATATTCTCCAGCAATTAGGTTACGGAACCTTAAACCCTAATTGAATCTTCCTCACAAGATCACCTAGAAATAATCTAGAAATATCATGATCTACCAAATCTAGGGTTTATGAAAAACACCTAGGAACATGTTCCGTAACTATCAAACAAGATAGCTTGCCCGTGCTTTACGATCCCCAAGTACAAATCTTTTGAAACCTCACTCTTGTTCGTGAAGAACAAAGATATGGAAAACAACCTTATTCAAAAAGTGGGGGTCTAACAACCACACCCAATATTTTGTTTGGCGATATGTATGGACTAACTCCAATATAATTTCAAGAGAATCAACTAGACGGTCAGACTCTGAAAAAACGGGGGTCTAACAACCACACCAAATAATTCGTTTGGCAATCTGTATGGACTAACTCCAATAAAATTCCAAGAGAATCAACTAGACAGTCAGAATCAATCAAGGAAAATATATCCAAGAGTTATATCTCAATTTCTCAATACAATCTGCAATCGAACAGAAAGAGTTATGTGAGCCTGATTGATATGAGAAAATACTTGAACAGTACCAAAGACCAATGTTCAAGTGTCAATCAATTTATATCAACAACCAAAGGTTGGATTATCTAATTGATTGAACTACGCACAACCTGTGATATTTCAATTATATAAACAAGTATAATGTGGAAAATAGATAACACAGACACCAGAAATTTGTTAACGGGGAAACCGTAAATGCAGAAAAACCCCGGGACCTAGTCCAGATTTGAACACCACACTGTATTAAGCCGTTGCAGACACTAGCCTACTACAAGTTAACTTCGGACTGGAATGTAGTTGAGCCCTAACCAATCTCACACTGATCAAGGTACAGCCGCGTTCCTTACGTCTCTGAATCCCAGCAAGAATATCAAATGTGTATAATGTAAAAGATACATCAGATGTGTATGATGTAAAAGTCTATATAGCTATACGACTTAGTCTCAACAGGAAATAGAATCGAATAAACTTCTGAGTGATAGATAAGTTTTAGTCTCCACATACCTTTTGTTGTGGAAGTTCCTCCAAGCTCTCCTCAGTAGATATTCGTCTTCAATCGATGAACGTCGTGAAGTCTAAAGCTCAACTACACATTCCTAATCTGAGACATAGCTATAAGTAGACTAGAATTAAAGACTTATAGTTTTGATCACCAAACTTATCAAACAAGCTTGAGATAGCAACGCTTGCGAGTTTGACCGAGCAGTGCTCTAACACTTATGCAACCAAACACAATTTTTCAAGAGGTAGGTCATGTGGTTGCATGAAACCTTTATTTGTAGTTTATGATTAGGACTAAGTTGCTTGGAAACAAAGCTACCTTGTTTAGGAAAGGAAACACCAAGTATTTGGCTAACAAATCCCTTTAATCACGTATTTCCCGTTTTAGTCTGCGAACTATTTCAAAAAGTTTATGTACAATTTCTTATTCACGAATTGCCTTAGCAACACACAATAAGTGTTGCTTTATTAAATCATTCATAACTTCTTCGTTATAACTCAGAATTGAGTGATTATTGGCTCGCCCAATTCGTATTCTCATTCACTACAACATGAGGACCTTTCCAGGGATAATTGTCATTCCCATTAAAGTTTTGGGCTCAAATATCCTCGAGTTTATACATAAATGTATATATACCGCCATAGAAATTGTTCCTTAGAGTGAGCACTTGTTTTATAGATAGAGAGGTAGAATAAACAAGAGAATCAAGTATTTGTTACTAACCTTCAATGAAGTTCTTCATAGATGTCTTCATGAGTCTTCAATCTTCAGTCTTCAAGGATAGCTATGATTCTATACTCTACTTCTTAAACCTAATCTAGTCTGAAACTGACTTTAGTAAACTAAATCAAGAATGCGTTTTTTCATCTAAATTTGACAACTAACTTGACATACCAATGCTAGTAGGTCCAACCCAGCATTCTTCTAACAAGTGAATTAATAGCTCGACTTGTGATCTTCATTATCTCGATTTCCAGGTCTCGACTCTGATAGCCATGGCCTTGTGTTCGCTTCTTGCTCCAGAACTCATGTTTTTCATGTGTCACGATATTAGTTGTCTCATTCATATTCGTTGTTGACTCATTATCTTCAGTCCGTGCTCGAGCTGAGAACTTATTATCCTTGACTCGACCCGAGCTCTTTCTTCGCTCCGAGCTCAATAACCTTACAAGCTAAATCGGTTGTTGGTAGATGTTATATTTTGTCATCTACAATGCCTCTATATTATATATCATACTTTTTTTCACCTCAGAATTTGTTTTTTTATCTCTAACTTTTTTCTTCCAAGATGTCTATCAATATTGGAGGTCTGGTTTTTTGTTTCTAATATTAATTTGCTAAGCTTTTTAGTTTAAAATGGTATATATATATATATATATATATGTGTGTGTGTGTGTGTGTGTGTGTGTGTGTGTGTGTGTGTGTTATTCGTATTTTGTTTTACAAATGAGGATCTAAAAAATTACAAGTAATATCAGATGAAGATGTTAATGCGTGTTTACTAGGTAAACGATAACCGCATTTAATGGTACTTTCGGGTTTTTTAGTTTATTCACTTTGCATATAACAATGTTAGTTATGTTTACTCTCTCTGTTTTTTGTTATAATGTTGGACTAATAGATTTGTTTGTTTTTGTCAAGTCTCCGGTCATTAAGGAAGACATTAAACTTAAAGATATTCTTTGTGAGATTACCAGGTAAACTTTACCACAATAACCATTAGTTTCTACGATATCTTTAGAATTTGAACTATCGAATTCATTTTCTAAAAAGGATTGTCATAGATATATTCTAATCCGAAGGCATGATTAAGATCTTATCCGAGTTAAGTCATCGATTATGAAATAAAGAGTTTGTGAAACAGAATAAAACCTCTTAAAATAAATTGTTTTAAAAATTGGTTATGTCCGTAGGTGATGATCAAGCTTCGTCACACTGAAGATTCTTACGAAGCCCGACGTCGAAAACGATTCACATAATTTGATGCGTATGTACGTATGCATTAATAGGAATTGCATTGACCCAAATAACCTTATACATAAATGAAGAAACTGATTAATGATATTTTCCTCTAAAATAAGCGTAAATTTTTTCTATGACAATAACGATAAATAAACGCATTGTCCAAAAAAAAACTTTAAATAAATGCAATATAAATGATAATCCCAAAACAAGGCAAGGATTGGGAGATTTTTTCCCCCTTTCGGCAATTGATAGGTGTAGAATACACCTAATTTACTATCTAGTAGTTTATGCTTTCTTTGCTATTTTTCTTGTAAATTATGTATTTTACGCTTGTTTTGAGTTTTATAGCTACTTTGGAGTCGCACGGAGGAAAAGAAGAAGAAATCACCCAATTTGAGCAAAAAGGGCAAAAAGGTCATTTTACAGGCGATTGATATATGGAGCCCTCTTGAGGTTAAGGGACAACTCTTATGGAGGAGCACTAAAGACAGCCAGCGACATGTTAAGGGGCAACCCATGAAGATTACCAAATGCACCCGTCTTACGCGTGCAGGGCACCCATCAGCTACCTAACCCTAAACTTGAGAGGCGTTTCTCTCAATTATTTCACATCTGAAAGTTGGGAAGAAAAGCAGCACAGCTGCTATTGATTTTCTTGTAGAGATGCTGTCGAATTGTAAGATAGAGAGAAGGAATCGATGATCTTGAGTGAAACTGAGATGGGGTTTGTGTGATTTTTGTTGAATCGAGAGAGGCAGAGATCGAGATGCAAAAGAAGAGCAGATCGAGAAAAGAATTGATGAAGATCGACTGTGGGTGAAGATTGGATATATGGTGGAATTCAGAGGAATTAGCTCTGCTGTTGAATTTAGAGACTGAGAATTCAGAGATTGAAGAGCTGAATGTTTATCAGCTGTTGCCGTCGAACTCAGTAGATGGAAGAAGAGTTTGCTGACGCTGTAAATCGAGGGTGCGATTCGAGTCTGTGGTGAAGGTGTCGAGAAGATGCAGTCAAGAATTGAGAGAACAGATCGATTGGAAGAAAGGGGTTTGATTCTGTGATTGAGGCTGATAGTTGCAGCTGATGGAGATGATGAATTTGTGATCGATTCATAAGGCGTCTGGGTATGGCAGAGGTTAAATTAAGGTTAGATGATTGTGTGTGAGAAGATGATGTTGGCTCTCTCTGTGTGTGTGTGTTGGTTCAAGAATGAATGCTAGGATTACAGGGAGAGATGCACTGGTGAGGTTAACTGCAATGAAGTTGGAGCTATGATTTGAGCTATTGGTTCATATGAAGACTTGAGTTGGGGAAGATTGCACAAGGGCTACAATGGAGATGCAAATGGCAGGTGTAGGTTTTAAGATGGAGAGTTAGGATGTTTTGCAGGTGTATGTGAAGCTGCAAGTTGCAGGGAGAATTGATGCTGCTGCCATTGTTGCTTGCCAGGGAGATGAAGATGGTGCTGGTGCTTAAGCTCTGTAGCAGGTGGAGTTGTGTTGCAAATGGTGGAAGTTTGAGCTTATGGATTGAATTAGCGGCTGAGCTTGCTGGAATGGCCTTGAAGCAGCAGGTTAGGGAGAATAGCTCAGGTGGATCACTGAGTGAAAGCTGTGCTGCCAATGGGTACTGCAGCTGAACTAAGGCAACAATGATTGTTGGCCTGAGGTTGCAGCTGTTGCAGAGACAAGGTGATGGAGGAGCTGGTTGTTGGCCAGGGAGAGAATGAGGTTGCAAAGCAGATGGAGGAGGCAGAAAGGGTTAGCAAAGAAATGGTGGTGCTGGCCTGATGCAGATGAGATGGCTTATGGTGTTTTGTTTGTGGATTCATTGAGCTGATGATTGCTAAGGTGCCAGGGTGCTGTTGCAGGTGGAACTGCTGGTTCTGTTGGAGTTGCAAGATGATGCGGAGTATGCTGAGTTGAGCTCGAATGGGTCATTGTTGGCCTGAGCTGGTATTGATGGCAGCAATTGTGGCTAGCATTGAGTGGTTTTGCAGTGAGCTGAGTTGTAGCTATTGCAGGTACATGGAAATGGTGCACTGAACTGGTGCTCTAGCTAGTGGTGGTGAACTGAATGGCAGGCAGTTTGGATGGTGTTTGTTGGTGCTTGAAGTGAACTCTAGGCCTGAAATGGCTTAACTCTTGAGATGTTAAAGCTGCAGGATTGCGAGTGATGGGTACAAAGGTTGATTGTTGCGAGAAAACTCAAGAGTGGGCAGCGGAGATGAGATTGCGGTGGATTTGGGAAGGAAGATTGAATGAGTTGTACAGTGGCCAACATGGCGGAAGCACAATCATGGTGCGGCAAAGCAAAGTCGAGGCTAGTGCAATGGCCTAGGCCAAGGTGACTCGAGATGGATCATCGACTCGGATGGATCACCGACTCAATGATCGACCCGATTAAGCCACAGTAAGAAGGCGATTCAAAGTGACTCAAATGCCTCCCTTGACCCGCTGACTAACAGTTGGTGACTGTTGACCAGTTTGACCGTTAGTCCTAACGGTGGACTGACGGAATATTCCGTCGCATATTCCCTTGACGACAACAGAATTCAGGTGGCCGGTGGCGAGTATTCCGGCCGGATTAGGCCACAATCCCGATTTTCCGCGAGCCAAAAATTCTGAATTTTCTATGGACTTCTCTCATGGGTGTGAAGACTTGGACTAGGAATTGGATGGAGAATTGGACTCAAATTTGGAAAGAGAAGATAGAAGAAGAGAAAGACTTGAAATTGGAAATTGAATTGCTAAAGGAAAATGATTCTATTCCTTGGAATATTTGGAGAATAGTGAAGCCTATAAATAGAGAAGTTCTCTATATCTTTTACACATCTCTACACACACAACAATTCTTTTCTTTTCTTATTCTTTGTGTGAACTCTTTAACATGAGTAGCTAATTTTATTGATTGAGGATGAATTCCTAGTTCTTAATATGATTTGAGTTTTTGTTTTTAATTCTATCTTGAAGTTTTTCACATGATTATCGTTTGTTTTTACTAATAGGAATGATCTTAATGACATTCATGATTGATTGATAGATTGTTTAGAATGCATGCTAAATTGATTTGTTAGTTTAATCTAAATCTAGTATAAGTTAGGGAATAAGTAATCGTTCTCGACACTTTACACAAGTAGAAAACACAAGACCTTGCGGAGGGATTCCGTGGAGCAATTGTGTGTAGAAACAACGCTAGAAAGTGAACCGAGCGAACCGAGTTTAACTACTAGTACTAAACCTAAATTCATAAATCTTAATGCATTCAGGGAATTACATCTTGTAAGCGAACCTCAGGGTGGTTCTTTTGAATAGAATCTATAACTAAGCGGACTGTTACTCGGTGAAATTAGGGATTTTGGGGCTAGCTAAGCGCACTGCTATCCTACGGTTGGTGATAATCTGTGACTAATAACAAGTAGAAAAGAACATAACTTTAATCATTGTTTCGTAACGAAGAAGGATTCCTTGATCTTGTCTCTCTTATTGCTTTCAACTTTATCTTTTAATTGTTTTGCTTATTTTCTTTTGCTTTTTACACCCCCCTTTCGTGACAATTTTTACAACTATAATCTCTTGCTCCTCGTGGGAACGAACTTGACTTCACTATATTACTTGTTAATTAGGTGGAAAATCTTGAATTAATTTGCTGTGGTACGACACGCATCAAATTTTGGCGCCGTTGCCGGGGAGCAGCGGATGATTTTAGTTGTTTTTATTTTTATTTTTGCTTTATTCTTGCTTTGTTAGATTCTATTTCGTATCTAACTTGGTTTTTGAATCTTATTTCAGGTATCGGTTTTCCATGTATGGTGGACAAGAGCAAGCATATTACAACAATCAATGCGGTTTTCAACCTCAACATTATGACAACTTCCAACCATCCTTAGGATACAATCAAAACCAATCTTTTGGCTATGATCAAATTCCTACAGAACCTTATGGATATTCTCATACATATCAACAACCTTATGACAGGTATGTAAGTGGACAATCACAAGGATGGGAGGATAGTTTTGTTTATGATCAGAAATTCTCTAGTTTTGCAGATAAGATGTCTGCCATGATTGGGGATATTCAACAAAAGTTTCAAGAATCACATCGAGAAATTCAAAGGAATTCGGAGAAAATATACGAACAAATTAACCAACCTTTGGAAACTTTTGAAGACGCTAGTGTAGCTTACTCGAGCCTTGATCTTAATAATGATCAAACACCTATTCAAAAGGTAGAGCTTGAGGAAGATGCATTTATTGCTTGGAAAAAATTTCTTAGGGAAAGATGGGAGTCCGCGGAAGTGTATGAACGTTGCAACAATGAGGAAGTTAATCCAACTCCGGATCATAATAACGATCCTTCACCTATTCAAAAGGAGGAGTTTGTATATCACTTACCTATTGTTGTAAACGAAGTAACACCCTCACAAGAAGATCTTACAATTTATACCGAGGAAGATTATATGAGGGAAGAATGGCCCGATTCCGATGATGAGAATGTTGAAGAGATGATGCTAGAGGATGAAACCACATTCATTGATTTTGTGGAAGACCCAATTGAACTTGCCAATGATTTTAATGATGCCGAGACTTTGGTTAAGGTAGAAAACGACGAAGAATGGTTGCAAGATTTAATAGAGGACCACGATATACAAGAGGTAAGTAATTCACTCGAATTTTTTAAGGATGAAGAGGATTCTATAATACAAGAGATTGTGCAAGGTTTGTCTAACCCTTTGCCTATTGATTCTTCTCCTTTACCTCTTATTGGTTTGAATGTATGTGCTTCGAAAGTATTTTTGGATGATTTTGTTTCTAAATATCCACCATTGGAAACACTTGATTCTAACACTATGCAGATTTGCCAAGAGGAATACATGGAAGTTCCAAAATTCTATGTTCTTTATACACTTCCGAGTGTGGACGAGAATAAGTGTGGGGGAAATTTCTATCGAGCGATAATTTCATTATTGTTTTCTTGTGCTAATATTTGTATGGAGTTATTGTTTTCAAAACAGGTATTATGGGTGGATCCTCAAATTTTCCGATTGTTAGTATATGGGGAATGAATCTTGCAAGAGCCAAGTCGGGCCGTCGACTTTAAAACAAGCGCTTAATGGGAGGCAACCCATAGGTTTTGTATTTCTTATCTTTTTGCTTTTTGTTATTTCTTTTTCTTGTTCCTTATCATGTTAAAATTTCCCACCTTGACTTTACTAGGAGGATTCAATTACATTGAGGACAATGTAAGGTTTAAGTGTGGGGGAGTGGTTAAGCATGTTTTTAAAACAAAAATTACAAAAAAATTAAAAAAATTTAAAAAAAAAAAAAAAAAAAGTTTTACTTAAAACCTCCAACTTTTAGAGATTTAAGAGTCATTAGCATACTTCTAGGTATGTTTACATAGAGATTTTGACCGACATAATTGAACTTGGAAATGTTAGAGAACTACGTTCGGATTTCTTGCTTGTTAGAGTGTTAAATAATGGATTTAATCATGCCGGTGACGCGAATTTGGTGCAGGGAGAAAGGCGTTATTAGAGTTGCTGATCAATCATTAGTGGAGACTACCCGTATTCATATCATGAGAGGCACCGACCAGAATTCTTCCATCTACTAAAGAGCTTCTTTTGAGTGTGTGTCACCGTACGTTAATTCGGGTAGAATGGTGAGCTACCCAACCTCCCACCAATAGAAGCACTACTCTTTGATCTCTTGAGTGCTAATTTTGTCAATCATGAGGGTGACGTCTATAGATGAAAGCTTCCTTCTTGTAGTTCGATTTGCGAGTTAGCACCATTCTCTCTCGACAACAACAGATCCATAGAAACACTCTCATCATCAACAAGGAGCGACATCAAAATCTACAAGGAAAGTTGGAAAAGTTTAAGGTTTATAAGCAACGGAATGAGAAAAGGAGCAAATTTCAAAAACAAGTAAAGCAACAATACAATGAGCATAATTATACATACAAGTATGAAGACTTATTCATAAAAGCGAATAAAATTAAAAGGTGAGAATTTTTGAAGTTTATGATTTCAAGACGATACAAGTTGTGAAGAATCAAGCGGTAAAATACTTCTTCCACGGCCATAGTTTATTTTGTATTTAATTTCTCTTGTTTTAAAAAAAAAAAAAAAAAAAAAAAAAAAAGATAAAAAACAAGAGAAATATTTGTTTTGCCGTGGGGAAGGAAAATCTATAAGGAAGTTTCAAGTGACAAGGATTTTAAGGTAAAAAGAGTTACAAATTGTCAAGAGAAATATTTGTTCTTATTTTTATTTAATGAGCCGTGGGGAAGGAAAATTTATAAGAAAGTTTCAAGCGACAAGGTTTTAAGGTAAAAGAATTATAAATTGTCAAGGGTTTATGAAATTCAAGGGTTTATCATCAATAGTTGAAACCGAAGACCAAGAAGATAAAGACGAGGAGCGGAAGACGTTTCTATTGGATTCCGTGAGAGTGGTGTTATCATAATTGGCGATCGGATGTGAAGGTGAGTAAGTAATCTCATCCTCTATAAAAATGGTTGATTTCCTTTCTTAGAGATCGCCAGAAAAATGGTTTTTCAAAATATTAAAAGATGTGGGTTTTTAAAAATATTTCGGAAGTTGTTCTTCCCACCATTCAACGTGTTGCAGGAATTCTCTCTTCATTCCTACCTGCACACATGTGAGAACCATAAAAAGCCGTCTTTTTGAGTGCAATTATCATAAAATCCTTTTTGGTGAGGCGAAGTCGAGGCGAAATGCTTATTGATCGTTTCTCAAACACGCGTTCTCTCATTATGGTGTGGTTATTTCTCACTCAACATTTAAGAATGAGAATATGTTCTTTAGTATTTCTAACTTCTTATTACTAGCATGCAGAAACTCTATGTCCTCATAGCTTTTTGGATGCTTGGGACGCTTGAACGCTTTGAAGTTGTGAGTTTTAGTTTGATTTGCTCGAGGACTAGCAAAGTCTAAGTGTGGGGGAATTTGATAGGTGTAGAATACACCTAATTTACTATCTAGTAGTTTATGCTTTCTTTTCTATTTTTCTTGTAAATTATGTATTTTACGCTTGTTTTGAGTTTTATAGCTACTTTGGAGTCGCACGGAGGAAAAGAAGAAGAAATCACCCAATTTGAGCAAAAAGGGCAAAAAGGTCATTTTACAGGCGATTGATATATGGAGCCCTCTTGAGGTTAAGGGACAACTCTTATGGAGGAGCACTAAAGACAGCCAGCGACATGTTAAGGGGCAACCCATGAAGATTACCAAATGCACCCGTCTTACGCGTGCAGGGCACCCATCAGCTACCTAACCCTAAACTTGAGAGGCGTTTCTCTCAATTATTTCACATCTGAAAGTTGGGAAGAAAAGAAAGACACAGCTGCTATTGATTTTCTTGTAGAGATGCTGTCGAATTGTAAGATAGAGAGAAGGAATCGATGATCTTGAGTGAAACTGAGATGGGGTTTGTGTGATTTTTGTTGAATCGAGAGAGGCGAGAGATCGAGATGCAAAAGAAGAGCAGATCGAGAAAAGAATTGATGAAGATCGTTGTGGGTGAAGATTGGATATATGGTGGAATTCAGAGGAATTAGCTCTGCTTTGTTGAATTTAGAGACCGAGAATTCGAGAGATTGAAGAGCTGAATGTTTATCATTTGTGCCGTCGAACTCAGTAGATGGAAGAAGAGTTTCTTCGACGTTGTAAATCGAGGGTGCGATTCGAGTCTGTGGTGAAGGTGTCGAGAAGATGCGATCAAGAATTGAGAGAAACAGATCGATTGGAAGAAAGGGGTTTGATTTTGTGATTGAGGCTGATAGTTGCAGCTGATGGAGATGATGAATTTGTGATCGATTCATAAGGCGTCTGGGTATGGCAGAGGTTAAATTAAGGTTAGATGATTGTGTGTGAGAAGATGATGTTGGCTCTCTCTCTGTGTGTGTGTTGGTTCAAGAATGAATGCTAGGATTACAGGGAGAGATGCACTGGTGAGGTTAACTGCAATGAAGTTGGAGCTATGATTTGAGCTATTGGTTCATATGAAGACTTGAGTTGGGGAAGATTGCACAAGGGCTACAATGGAGATGCAAATGGCAGGTGTAGGTTTTAAGATGGAGAGTTAGGCTGTTTTGCAGGTGTATGTGAAGCTGCAAGTTGCAGGGAGAATTGATGCTGCTGCCATTGTTGCTTGCCAGGGAGATGAAGATGGTGCTGGTGCTTAAGCTCTGTAGCAGGTGGAGTTGTGTTGCAAATGGTGGAAGTTTGAGCTTATGGATTGAATTAGCAGCTGAGCTTGCTGGAATGGCCTTGAAGCAGCAGGTTAGGGAGAATAGCTCAGGTGGATCGAGTGAAAGTTTGTCTTGCCAATGGTAGTCTGCAGTGAACTAAGGCAACAATGATTGTTGGCCTGAGGTTGCAGCTGTTGCAGAGACAAGGTGATGGAGGAGCTGGTTGTTGGCCAGGGAGAGAATGAGGTTGCAAAGCAGATGGAGGAGGCAGAAAGGGTTAGCAAAGAAATGGTGGTGCTGGCCTGATGCAGATGAGATGGCTTATGGTGTTTTGTTTGTGGATTCATTGAGCTGATGATTGCTAAGGTGCCAGGGGTCTTTTGCAGTGGGCTGCTGGTTTCATGTTGGAGTTGCAAGATGATGCGGAGTATGCTGAGTTGAGCTCGAATGGGTCATTGTTGGCCTGAGCTGGTATTGATGGCAGCAATTGTGGCTAGCATTGAGTGGTTTTGCAGTGAGCTGAGTTGTAGCTATTGCAGGTACATGGAAATGGTGCACTGAACTGGTGCTCTAGCTAGTGGTGGTGAACTGAATGGCAGGCAGTTTGGATGGTGTTTGTTGGTGCTTGAAGTGAACTCTAGGCCTGAAATGGCTTAACTACTGAGATGTTAAAGCTGCAGGATTGCAGTGATGGGTACAAAGGTTGATTGTTGCAGAAAACTCAAGAGCTGGGCAGCAGATGAGATTGCAGTGGATTTGGGAAGGAAGATTGAATGAGTTGTACACAGGGCCAACATGGCTGGAAGCACAATCATGGTGCAGCAGCAAAGTCAGGCTAGTGCAATGGCCTAGGCCAAGGTGACTCAGATGGATCACTGACTCAGATGGATCACTGACTCAATGATCTAACCCAGTTAGCCGAGTAAGAAGCTGATTCAAAGCTGACTCAAAGCTGACTGAGATGCCTCCCTTGACCCGCTGACTAACAGTTGACTGACGGTTGACCAGTTTGACCGTTAGTCCTAACGGTGGACTGACGGAATATTCCGTCGCATATTCCCTTGACGGCAATAGAATTCAGGTGGCCGGCGGTGACTATTCCGGCCGGATTCCGGCCACAATCCCAGTTTTCCGGCGAGCCAAAAATTCCTGAATTTTCTATGGACTTCTCTCATGGGTGTGAAGACTTGGACTAGGAATTGGATGGAGAATTGGACTCAAATTTGGAAAGAGAAGATAGAAGAAGAGAAAGACTTGAAATTGGAAATTGAATTGCTAAAGGAAAATGATTCTATTCCTTGGAATATTTGGAGAATAGTGAAGCCTATAAATAGAGAAGTTCTCTATATCTTTTACACATCTCTACACACACAACAATTCTTTTCTTTTCTTATTCTTTGTGTGAACTCTTTAACATGAGTAGCTAATTTTATTGATTGAGGATGAATTCCTAGTTCTTAATATGATTTGAGTTTTTGTTTTTAATTCTATCTTGAAGTTTTTCACATGATTATCGTTTGTTTTTACTAATAGGAATGATCTTAATGACATTCATGATTGATTGATAGATTGTTTAGAATGCATGCTAAATTGATTTGTTAGTTTAATCTAAATCTAGTATAAGTTAGGGAATAAGTAATCGTTCTCGACACTTTACACAAGTAGAAAACACAAGACCTTGCGGAGGGATTAGTGGAGCAATTGTGTGTAGAAACAACGCTAGAAAGTGAACCGAGCGAACCGAGTTTAACTACTAGTACTAAACCTAAATTCATAAATCTTAATGCATTCAGGGAATTACATCTTGTAAGCGAACCTCTGGGTGGTTCTTTTGAATAGAATCGATAACTAAGCGGACTGTTACTCGGTGAAATTAGGGATTTTGGGGCTAGCTAAGCGCACTGCTATCCTACGGTTGGTGATAATGTGACTAATAACAAGTAGAAAAGAACATAACTTTAATCATTGTTTCGAACGAAGAAGGATTCCTTGATCTTGTCTCTCTTATTGCTTTCAACTTTATCTTTTAATTGTTTTGCTTATTTTCTTTTGCTTTTTACACCCCCCTTTCGTGACAATTTTTACAATTATAATCTCTTGCTCCTCGTGGGAACGAACTTGACTACACTATATTACTTGTTAATTAGGTGGAAAATCTTGAATTAATTTGCTGTGGTACGACACGCATCAAATTTTGGCGCCGTTGCCGGGGAATAACGATAAATAAACGCATTGTCCAAAAAAAAACTTTAAATAAATGCAATATAAATGATAATCCCAAAACAAGGCAAGGATTGGGAGATTTTTTCCCCCTTTCGGCAATCTCCTTAAAAATCTCCCTTTAAAATTTTCTTTTAAATCTTTGCTAATCACTCCTTATATTTTTCCTTTTCTAACCTATTATTTTAACGTCTGAGAACAAACAACCATCGTTAAGTCGTGAAATATTTTTTATCTTTTTTGTTCCCGATTCAAAAAAAGAAATTTTGCTCAACCATGGTTATCTAGAGCTTAGACTGTATTCTTTTGCAAGCTTCAAAAAATTAAAAATCCCAATTATTAACATCCGATAACAAGATTCTTCACGTTTAAGATATTTAGTGATATTCGCAATTTTACATATTAGAATAGTTGTGTTTTGTGAAAATCGTAATTATCACCAGCTTACTAAATTTTCATTTATCACACTTTTATGATAACTGAAGTTTTCAGACATTGGAATAGTTGTGTTTTATGAAATACGTTATTATCACCGGCTTACTAAAATTTCATTTTTCACAATTATCACTAGGTTATTAAATTTTCATTTATCACACTTTTATGATAACTGCAATTTTCAGATATTGGAATAGTTATGTTTTATGAAATACATAATTATCGCCGGCTTACTAAAATTTCAGTTTTCACGATGTTAATTGTGATTTTCACATATTGATTTTTCACTAGCTTACTAAAATTTGATTTTTCACAGTTTTAGTGATGTTACATTTTCTGAAAATCGAATCTTTTTCATGAGTTTAGTGATGACTGCAACTTTTAAAATTTGTTACATTTTGTGAATATCAAATCCCGGTTCTCAAATACAGTGATAGTTGCGATTTTTACTCGTTGGAGTTAGTTGCATTTTGTGAAAATCACAATTATTGAAAAGAGATCAAGTTGAAGGCAGCAAAATTAAATAAAACAAACCATGTCCAAATTCCGTTGACACTTGGGATCCTAAAATAACGAAATATTAAATGTGTTACTTTACCATGAGATAATTAACTTAATTAGGATCTGAAAAGCCGAATCTTAAGTATATTACCTTATATAATTAAATCAATTAACTGTAATTGACCCGATCTAATGCAAATATAAATTTTTACAGATAATAAAATCTAATGATTGCTGGATATCTATTTTGATTCCCACAAAAGGAAAGAGAAAGGAGAGAAACGACCTACAAATAACGCACATAAATTGACCGGTTATCATTTTTTTTTTTTTTGATATTTTTGTTAATACGAGGTTAACCTAATCTGCTGAAAATGTGATTAACTCATCAATCTAAAACTTAATGATGTTATGTTTTCACATTTAAAAATATCTGTTGAAAACAAATTTGATTCAGGCATTTTATCGAGCAAGTAATGCATCAACGAACCATCATAGTCTAGATACATTTGAATCAATTTGGTGTTTACAAAGGGGTTTGAACCAGACCCATGGACTATAATTTGTTGATGGACTTGATTTCCTTGCTACAATGCTTTCAAATTTATGTGACGTTGTTGTACATCATTCCCATTGCGAAGGGGATAAAACACTTGTATGGGTTCTCAAGAGCGGCGAGATTCATCTTTAAGGGATTCATTTTCACATCTAATTTGAATTAGCTAAAGCTTCTTTAGAATCAAAAGGAATATGGATTTGGCATGTAATTACCAAACACAGGGAAAGTTGTATCACTTTCTGCCTTCATGCCCTCAACGGGCACCAACTGTAACTGTAACTTGACAATGGGACAATAAAGCAGACCATAGCCCGTTAGAATTATGAGCTTGTTGGATGTTCAATTATAAACTTGCCTTGAATAAAAAGCGGGGCAAAAATCATAGGTTCAATGTAAGCAAAGAGCTTACATACCTAACAAAACTAACTATTTGAAAGTAACTGTGAATTGAGTGGACAATAAATTCAGATGATGGTTTGGCTTGTTAGAAAATATGAATTTGTAACTTGTAAGTTTCCAATTTTCATGTTTATTGTGTTTTTCCCCACTTCAAGCGCCACTGGTGGAGTTAGTAGTTCTGTTGTTTTCAGTATTATACTTTACATTCACGTAGTAAAAATATTTAGAAACCATACCAAACTGTCACTGCTTTCATTTGTGATCTTTCAAACCATGATTTCATCAATTCCAGGGTCTCAAGAAGCGTTGATCATCGTAAGAATGCTCATCGAGTTCAATGAAATCAAGTGCATGTTTCTTAGTTCAGTTCGCTGGTAGGCCTGGAAGATGGGTTATTTTTATGGCCTACGGTAATACCGCAAGTGCACGGCGTCTTGGTTGTAGAACTGGGCACGTACGAGTCGATCCACAGAGACGAGGGGTGCTTAAGTGATCTAAGGCTGCTTAACTGAATTCTAAGTGAGGTAACAACGTGACAACAGATGTTGTGCCGATACGGCTGATAATGTTTCAAGTGAACCTAAACTAAGGTATGATAAAGTGACAGGGGATGCTAAGGTCTCAGTTCCACCACTCACTCCTACTGTGTGCTCAACTAAATTGAACTCCTTGTTCCTATGGCGTTAAGGGTAGGGTGTCAATTCCACCACTTAACTAGGATGTTTCACCTTATAACACTTCAATTATCAGTGAGGATACTAACCTAGAGTACTAATTGTCTAATGAAGCACAATTAGTCAAGAGAATTAGTTTTTGTGTCTAAAGATTAAGGCTACAAAGACACACAATACATTTATACCCATGACTACAATGCATACCTGGCATGCATTGTGAAAGAAATGCATTGGGTGCTAAAATTGAAAGCATAATTATAAATTAAGCATGCAAGGATAAATCAACAGAGCTTGAAACACAGTATGGAATTAGGGTTTCACTGAAACCCTAATAACTAAATTAAAACATGATAAAATGGTGTTAAACTACAAATTAAACCTACAATGAAGCACTGGCTAGCCCAGGCGTGACCAATTTCACTCTCTACTCCTCCTATTTATACATGCAAAGTTTCCCCCCAAAATACCTAACCCTAATTCAATTAAAATAAAAATTAAATCAAAAAGTGAAGGCAAACCCATGCTCTCTTCGGCTCTGAATCGAGCTTTCCTCTTGTCTCATCATGCTCAGAACTCCATGCGGTTGATTGGGTGGAAACCCTAGCCCTAGATGTCTCTGATTTAGTTTCTAGGGTTGGTAGAAACTAAAAAAGAGATATCTAGTCCTGGGGTTGTTGGCTGGTGATGGTGTGACATGAGATAGGGTGATGGCGGAAGCGACTCTGGTGGTGGTACGGGTGAAGAAGGTGGAGGAGTTGGTGTTGTTGAAGAGGCAGAGCAGAGCTCTGTCGGGTGAGGGAGACGGGAGAGAGGAAGAAGAAAGAGAAAAGAAGAGAAGAATGGGTCTGTCGATGGGGGTATAGGTATAGGGTCTTTGTGGTGTGAGGCGGGACAGCAATGTTTGATGAGAACGCTGCACCGAGCGTTGGATGAATAGGAGCGAAATCTGAACGGCTGATAGAGGTAAGCGGTTTTGGAGCGGTCTGGTGTTGCACGGGAGCAGCAATCTTTGATGCACGTGGAAGCAGCGATCGATTGGATGAGGGAGAAAGAAATCTCAACGTCTCGGAAGAGACGGGCTCGGATCCGGTCACGGGTCGGGTCCAGCTCAAGCCCATGTCTTGTAGATGAGTTGCTACTTGTTGAGTTGCAACCATTGCGCGCGGAACTTCGACTTCTGCTCCTTGGGCACTTGACTCCAATTCTTCGCTCTTTTGGCTCCTCAGATTCTCCGAGCTTTATTTATTACCTAAAAACACAAAATTAATTAATACAAATATTTATTCTTGAAAACAAGGAAAACACAGAATCTGGGATAATATCTATTTTCTAAGCGCAAAAGATGAGTAAAATGCCAATATAAAGGTGTATAAATATGCACTATTTGGCACTCATCAAATACCCCCAAACCTGAATTTTACTTGTCCTCAAGTGAAACAGAAAATAAGAAATCCTAACTATACCCTCGTCGCAGTCTCTCGAATGCATTTAGCGTATGCACTAAGCCTTTAAACCCCTAGGTGTCCCTAGTGGACGAGTTGTAGTCTCGTGAGGGTTTACAAGAGGTGTACCCACAAAACCTTCTCCAACTTCAGAGTGTAAAAGAGTCTCAAGCATCCAAGGAGCTATGAGGACATAGAGTTTGCATGCTAGTAACAGAAGTTAGAACTATCGAAGAACGCATTCTCATCCTTAAGTCTTTGAGCGAGAAGTAACCATACCATATGAAAGAATTCGGATTCGATTGTGATCATAAGCCTCGACTTCGCCTCACCACTAGGGTTTTATGATAATTGCACTCAAAAAGATCGCTTTTTTAGTCTCTCATGTGTGCAGGCGGGAATAAAGAGAGAAATCTGCACACGTTGTAGGTAAGAAGGCTAACCTTCGAAATAAAACGGAGACTCCACAAAAGTGTGGACAAAAAGAATCTTTTTCTGTGATCTCTAAGGAAGGAAATCAACCATTAGCAAGGGTGGGAGTACTCACTACCTTTTCACCCGATCGGCAATTAATATCACTCTCTCATAAGAACCATAGAAACGTCTTCAATCTTCGGTCTTCGGTCTTCGGTCTTCAAATGTTGATGACGAACTTCTAAACTTCACAAAACTTGACAATTTTTAACTTTTCTACTCAATTTCCTTGTTACTTGGAATTTTCTTCTTTACCATGGTGGTATCAAAACTAAGAAAATAAACTACAATTTTTTTTTTTTTTTTTTTTTTTTTTGTTTTTTTTTTTTTTTTTTTTTTTTGTTTTTTTTTGTTTTTTTTTTTTTTTTTTTTTTTTTTTTTTTTTTTTTTTTGTAAGAACTTCACTATATACATTAATTGAAAATAAAAACAGTAAAACTACTAACTCCATGGATGAAGGACTATATCACACAATTTCCATAACTTGTATTGTCTTGATTTTACAAACTTCATTAATTCTCATCCTATTTTCTTCTCTTTTCTTTGTTGCACGTAACCTTGGACTATATCAACTTTTCTTCGAATATTCTGATGTTGCTCCGCTTGCTGACGATGATGTGTTTCTATGGATCTTGCTGATTGAGAGAGAGTGATGTTAATCGAAATCGATATTTAGAAGGAGTTTTCATCTTTAGACGTCACCCTCATGATTGACGGAATTAGCACTCAAGAGATCAAAAGTAGTGCTGAAAGTGGTGCGAAGTTGGGTAGCTCACCATTCCTACCCGGAATTGACGTACGGTGACACACACTCTAAAAGCTTTTCTAGAAAGTCACAAAGAGTGAAGGTCGGTACCTCGCTTGATGTAAAATGGGTAGTCTCCACTATGGGTGATCACAATTCTACTACCGAATATCTAAACAAAGACCTAATTCGCCCTCAGGTATGGTTAAATCCAACTTTAACGCTCTAATCAACTAAGAAACCCGATTGTGTTCTCCGGTACTTCCAATTTCTGTTATTTGGTCGATTCTCTATGTAAACATAGCTAGAAGCATGCTAGTGACTCTAAAATCTCTAAAGTTGGAGGTTTTTATTTGCAAAAAGTTTTTGATTTTTTTTTTTTTTTTTTTTTTTTTTAAATGAAAATAAAAGATTAAAAAGACTAAAAATTCTAAATGCAAATGCACCCCAAACCTAAATCAAACATTGTCCTCAATGTGTCAACAGATAGGAAAAATTTAAACAATCACATACCATGAGAACTATCTTTGAAAAGAGAAAAGGGAAGAGATTAGGAAATGTCGGCGGAAGCAAGGTTGGAGCTTCACTAGTCAAGGCTAGAATCCAATCTTCTCAACGGAGATCATATCGGATTAGCATAATATATGTGCAAGAAGACTCAACCGAATCAAGAAAAGAAAAATTTAACAAGTCCTACTTGGATATACAATGAAAATGCACCATAAACCAACAGTCTAAAGAGTTGAGGATCAACCCAAAAGACGATATGTACAACCATCAACAATCTTACACAAATATCACATGAGAGTGCAAGTAAGACTGTAGATGTGAAGGAGTTTCCCCCAAACCTAAACTTGTGAACATGTGTGTTTGTGAGAACAAAATCTTGCAATTTTAAAGGTACATCATGCAAAAGGTCTAACTCAAAATGAGTTTTGCTAATTACAGGCAGACATACACATTCCAACTGTGGCTCCTTAAGAGTGTTATACTTTGATGCAAAATAGTCCAAGAGGACTTGGGAAGCACAAAGTTCTAGGCCTAAGTTAGGCATTTTTAGAAAAGTTGGTTTTGCAATTTTGTGACACACTACACCTAGGTTTGGTGGAGGAGTTTCAATTTGTGACTCAGGAGAGAGGTTAGGTACATCTAAGTTGTGTTCATGTATAAAATCATTTGCACCGTCACACTCTTTCCTAAGGTCAGGAGTGGGTAAATCATGGTCATTTTCACAGGATAATTCCACAGGTTCCACATCAATATCACATGCATGAATATCAGAAGAAGCATCATTCATGGGGTTCACAGAAGAGGCACTTAATGTCTCTGAACCTAAAGATTCTATCACAATTTCAAAATATACATGCTCTTCATATTCATCATCATCATCATAGCAAGAATTCATCTCTTCATTCAAAATTGTAGTATTTTTAGTGTACTCATCTACCTCTAGATTAGGTTCATATTCAATGTTAGTTGCATGAGTAAGACTAGAAACACTATTTTCAATCCTATCATTTTGTAACTCAATCAGAGTTCCTTTGAAGAATCATCTTGAGTTGTTCCATTGAAGGAGAGTCTTCACTAGTGGGTATGCATTCCTCATATGGATATTCATTGTATGGTTGTGCATGAGGTTCACTAGAGAAGGGAAATTCAGACATGTTGCTATATGGATGGTCATGCATTGCATTCCTTTCAAGCCTAGCATTTTGCTCCAAGAGTGTTTCCATTATTGATTGCAAACTAGGAGTTGGGGGAGTATAAAATTGTTCATCTCCCCACTGTGGTGAATGATGCATGTGTGCAGGTTGATTATGGTCCCAATAGTCACTTCTAGACACTTCGTACATTGGATTATCATGGTTTTCCCTAGACTGTCTAAAATCATGCAAGATATAACAAGATTCAAATAGGGTGGTCTAAGCCACCACATAAGGTGCAAGCATGCATTTCATATTGCCTAGAAAAACTAGATTCGACAGATTGCTCATGTGATTGCCTTTCTAAGCCAGATAGTCGAGCTTCTAATTGATCGAGAAGTGATGACTGGGTATGAGGAGAGTGTTCATTCTCAACTTTGTGGTGGATGATGCATGTGCTCATAGTGATTAGGGCATGTGAAGTCGGGGCCAGGAGAAGGCTCATAAAATTCCCTAAAATCACTATGGTATGTGGGGGTTCATCTGTGAAGCGTGCCCGTAAGCACGCTCTCTAAGGGATTTGTTTCCATCCCAGATGCGAGACCAAAATCGACATGATTTAGTACTCAAATTGAACTCAAAGTTTAGTTTGGTTTATTGGGTTTTTGGTTTGTTGGGTTTCATTTGGTTTGTTGGGAAAGTTTGGTTTATTTGGGAGGCCCAGGTTGCTGTGGGCTCAATTTGGTTTGTTTGGGATTTGTTGTTTGAAGCCCAGGATTTGTGAACCTGCACGACCAGGATGTCTAGCTTATGTGGGCTGAAGGTTGTGTGGTTGCAGCCCAAGTGGTTGTGCAAAGCCTAGGTTGAGTTAGCCCAGTGAAGGTGTTCAGCCCAACAGTTAAATGGCCCAGATTGGTTGCACAGCCCAGCTTTGATTGTGGGCTCAGGTTATGCAGAGTGCAAGCCCAGTATTTGGGCTTCAACCTATGCAGCCCAGGCTGTGCAGTTGCACAGCCTAGCAGTTGAGTTAGCCTAGCAGTGTATGTGAAGCCTGATGGTTGAGTTTCAGTTTTGTGCAGAGCCCAGCAGTTGAATGGCCCAGTATGTGGGCTTTAGTTATGCACAGGCTAGGTCAGCTTGGTTATACACAAGGTCAGCTCAGGCAAGGTCAAGTGTGTGCAGAGGTTGGTTTATCTGTGGGTTGGTTTGGGTGCAGAGCTCAGATGTGCATCCCTGGTCAGGTTTTTGTGCAGGGTTTCAGCACAATTTTTAGTTTGCACACAGACTTAGACCCAAAGATTTGGTGAGGTGGTCACAAAGACACCAGAGCTCGGCTCAAAGACAGATCAATACCAAACTGACTTAAATGCAGTTCTCAACACGACCGGGACAAAGTTACTCAAAAATTCATGCAAAAAAATTAACACACCAATTCACAAACAAGGATGCTCATCAAGATCACAACGAGTCGAGTTGATGTCAACTATCTCGGTTGACTTCAACTCGATTTTCACAAGCTAGTTTCAGGGGGCTAGCAAGGAAGTTTCACTGAGCAAGTTAGCTCAACAGAGTAATGGTTGACTCGGGAAGAGTATGCTAAGTGTTGGTTGGCTAGGTCCGATGGTTTGCAGTGTCATTCAAGGTTGATAACTAACACAAAATCTCATGTAAGCTTTCACCAACTAGGCTATCCAAGTCATGGCTTACAGCATGCAGCTTCAGGGGCTTGCAGCTAAGCATAGATGCACACGATTTAGCAATGCAATTGGTCTATCAGGCATTCATGGGATGGTTATAGCTCAAGCTTTCAGGCTAGTTCACACAAGCTCAAGCGCAAGGTTATGTGCTAAGATTAATCAGGCCAAGTTGCAACAAAGCCCCACAGCTTCAGGGGGCTGGGGGGGTTGCACAGGTTAATGCTCAGGTCAACAAAGCTCAGCAGGGTTCAGGCAGGCAATAAAAATTACAGTTCAGGGTCAGGGTTATCAGCCGACAAGCCAAGCTTGCACCTTACACACACCACAAGACAAGCCAAGATTCACAAATGCACAGTTTTGGCTAACCTCAAGTCTTGAGTTTTTCCCTTGCCTTCCTTCCTTTGGCTTGCACAGCAGCAGCTCAAGCACAGCCAGCACCTGTTGGCTCAACAAAGAGATTAGTTCTCTATAATGAAAAACTATGTTCAACTATGCAGCCAAGATGGTCAGATCACAGAACTATGCAGCCAAGATGGTTGTGCTTTGGACCGACCAGGGAAGATTAATTTGACTTGTCGCAGGGGCTAAAAGTGACAAGTGACACTAAGCTTCTGACTACGAGAGGCTTATAGCTCTCAGTCAAGAAGCCGAGATGCGAAAGAACAAAATTTACTGGTGATTTATACTAATGCGGGGTTAAGTTATACTAAATGCACTAACGATGCAAGACGAGATGCAGGAATGTAAAGCTGGACAAAGGTAAAGGATAAAAATAGAAAAACTTTAACTAAATTATAGTAATACAGGGCTGAAAACAAAACTGTAAAGTGAGTATGTACAATGGAGGATTGGAACTCAGTAAAACAAGCCAACAGTCAACAGGGCACACGCCAAGTCCCCGGCAGCGGCGCCAAAAACTTGGTAGGCCTGGAAGATGGGTTATTTTTATGGCCTACGGTAATACCGCAAGTGCACGGCGTCTTGGTTGTAGAACTGGGCACGTACGAGTCGATCCACAGAGACGAGGGGTGCTTAAGTGATCTAAGGCTGCTTAACTGAATTCTAAGTGAGGTAACAATGTGACAACAGATGTTGTGCCGATACGGCTGATAATGTTTCAAGTGAACCTAAACTAAGGTATGATAAAGTGACAGGGGATGCTAAGGTCTCAGTTCCACCACTCACTCCTACTGTGTGCTCAACTAAATTGAACTCCTTGTTCCTATGGCGCTTAAGGGTAGGGTGTCAATTCCACCACTTAACTAGGATGTTTCACCTTATAACACTTCAATTATCAGTGAGGATACTAACCTAGAGTACTAATTGTCTAATGAAGCACAATTAGTCAAGAGAATTAGTTTTTGTGTCTAAAGATTAAGTCACAAAGACACACAATACATTTATACCCCGACTACAATGCATACCGGCATGCATTGTGAAAGAAATGCATTGGGTGCTAAAATTGAAAGCATAATTATAAATTAAGCATGCAAGGATAAATCAACAGAGCTTGAAACACAAGTATGGAATTAGGGTTTCACCTGAAACCCTAATAACTAAATTAAAACATGATAAAATGGTGTTAAACTACAAATTAAACCTACAATGAAGCACTGGCTAGCCAGGCGTGACCAATTTCACTCTCTACTCCTCCTATTTATACATGCAAAGTTTCCCCCAAAATACCTAACCCTAATTCAATTAAAATAAAAATTAAATCAAAAAGTGAAGGCAAACCCATGCTCTCTTCGGCTCTGAATCGAGCTTTCCTCTTGTCTCATCATGCTCAGAACTCCATGCGGTTGATTGGGTGGAAACCCTAGCCCTAGATGTCTCTGATTTAGTTTCTAGGGTTGGTAGAAACTAAAAAAGAGATATCTAGTCCTGGGGTTGTTGGCTGGTGATGGTGTGACATGAGATAGGGTGATGGCGGAAGCGACTCACAGTGGTGGTACGGGTGAAGAAGGTGGAGGAGTTGGTGTTGTTGCAGAGGCAGAGCAGAGCTCGTCGGGTGAGGGAGACGGGGAGAGAGGAAGAAGAAAGAGAAAAGAAGAGAAGAATGGGTCCTGTCGATGGGGGGTATAGGTATAGGGTCTTTGTGGTGTGAGGCGAGGACAGCAATGTTTGATGAGAACGCTGCACCGAGCGTTGGATGAATAGGAGCGAAATCGAATGGCCGATAGAGGTAAGCGGTTTTGGAGCGATCCGGTGTTGCACGGGAGCAGCAATCTTTGATGCACGTGGAAGCGGCGACAGTTGGATGAGGGAGAAAGAAATCTCAACGTCTCGAAGAGACGGGCTCGGATCCGGGTCACGGGTCGGGTCTAGCTCAAGCCCATGTCTTGTAGATGAGTTGCTACTTGTTGAGTTGCAAGCATTGTTGCGCGCGCGGCTTCGACTTCTGCTCCTTGGGCACTTGACTCCAATTCTTCGCTCTTTTGGCTCCTCGATTCTCCGAGCTTTATTTATTACCTAAAAACACAAAATTAATTAATACAAATATTTATTCTTGAAAACAAGGAAAACACGGAACTGGGATAATATCTATTTTCTAAGCGCAAAGATGAGTAAAATGCCAATATAAAGGTGTATAAATATGCACTATTTGGCACTCATCATTCGCCCTGAACAACTAAACTAGAGTGAAATTGTATTTCAATCACAGGAAGGAGAAAAAAACAACAACAAGATTCTTAGTGTTTATTCAATTGATCATGAAAAAGAAAAATAAAAGAAACGTATTGTTGTTTCAAAATTTATGTAACTCCTATCATTTACAAAAAAAATATGATCAACTATTGACGCTTTGCATCACAATTACTCAATTGTCTCACAAACTAAACACCCTCTGATCTAACATCTCTGTGGCGTTTACAACAAGGACTTCGATGGTCAATGATTCATTAAAATGTATCGATCTCTCTAGGTTGTATATCACTCTAATTCAAGAGGTCTGTAATTGTGATTGAGGGCCCTTCGTCATCAAAATATTAAGCTTGACATGATCATGTGCCGGTAACACCAGATAACCAGGGGACAAATACATGTGATGTTGGATGAGAAATTTTGTATGATTGTGTGTACTTCCATTAGAAACTGACTCTGGGAACATCTGGCTGCATGTTACACAAAAAAAAAATGATGTCAAGATTTGAAGCATATGGAAAGGATCCTCTTCTTTTTTTTTTTGATCGGAAAAGAGAATATTATTAAGAGTAGAAAATGTACAAAGTACTACCAGAAGTAGTATAAAGGAAAGAAAAAAGAAAAAGATTACATACAAACAAGATTCCAGTCGTAGACTGTGTTTGTGAATTTTAAGTGTATCCTTTCTCCAAAAGCATCTACCCATTTGAGCACAAAAGTTTTTGCATCAATGCATAACTCTTCATCTGTTTTGTAAGAATAATTTTCTTTATGGAATGGATCCTCATAAATTTGAACTGGTATATTAATATTGGTTTTCCCTATTTCCTATCCCTAGTTTTCTTATTTCCCATCCCCTTCACAATTCCTAAAATGAATCTACTTTTTAATTTTGATTTTCCCTATGTACCACCCATAAAAGTCAAACTGATTCTAACTATGACTGTTATCATTTTTGTTTGTCTTCTCTTCTTCTTCATTAAACAAAACCAAAAATTATGAACTCAAGAACCCTAGTTGAGATTCCTATTAAATGACTGACTAATTTATGGGATCCAAAAATTAGCCATCGATGAATAGTAGACCCTAAAAGTACAACTCAACTATTTACTTTATCAACAAATTTAGACAGATATGCGCGACAACCATTATGTGCGACGGAGTAATAGGAGCTAATCAGGATCATCATAAAGTATTAGTAATAAAGATCCATTATGTGCGACGGAGTAATGGGAGCTAATCAGGATCATCATTCATCATAATCAGACATGGACATTAATTGTTACCTCGAGCACTACTAGTTCTCTGGTAGTACATACCCAATTTAATACTGGGGATAAATGTGATTTCTCTGTTTCTCCTGTGCTACAAATAGCTAATTTAGGTTTTAATTCATACATGAAATCGAGTTGTTTAAGAGTGTTTGATCCTGGGCCATTAAGACCCCCGACGAGCGAACCTATAACACTAACTCGTGATCAACATCATTGTATAGCAGCCGACAATGATCAGAGACATGCTCCTCTAGTTATCACTCTTTAGGAGATGATGGTATTCAAAATCAGTCATCCTCCCTTGAAGCTTTGGGAGAACCTTCGACAAGTAATTTTACTCGTGATGATCAATGGGACATGATTATGACGGACGATTTTAATTAGTCATGGTATTGGGAATAATTTTACATATTAGGTTAAGATTTTACCTTTTATTTGGGTTTGATTTTGCTTGAACAATCACATGTTTTCTTGGAGGAATCTTTGGATAGTGATCAACAATGAAAGAAAAGAAGAATGATTCAAGGTGGTGTCGATTCGGGAATGGTGGTGGTGGAAAATAAAAAAGAAAAAGTTGGATTTATGTTTGCAGCGGGGTGGGTAAAAAATATATAGGTATAAATAGAAAAAGTAAAAATACATGAAGATGGTATTTAGGATGTTTTAAAATTAATTTCGATGGTACAAAGGAGAATTGAGGATGGAATTTTATGTGGATGGGAAATAGGAAAAATAGGGATAGGAAATAGGTAAAATCATAATATTTAGCTCATATAGAATAATTTGTGTATAACTTACTGTATACGAATACGACTGCTATAATTCTAGTCTAGAATAAATAGTGCACATTTCAGGGAATGCAGTCACTCCTCTCCTATTTATAATGATGAATGCGGCCATAAATTTTCACGTGTTATTTGAGCTATCTGTATTAGACCTACAACAAACGTGACTTAACAAGTCATATTTACTTTCTTTTCATATATTTTATATTGTATAGACACAAGAGTGTTCGGCACGTGCATATGCACATGCTTGGATCAATGGTAGCGCAAGGTTTCTCTCAAGTCTATAGTCTACTCTGTACCACTCACTCGTCTCTAAAATAGTAAAAATAATCGCACCTTTTCCTTCACTCTACCTTTATCTAACTGCTTCTGCCTCTTCGCCGCCATTGCCATGAAATCTCCTCACCATCACCACTAAGAAAGAAAAATAGACACAGATTAAGTGATATAAAGGTTTTATTACTATGATTTCAAAGGTTGTATATATACTTGCGAAGATATCCTAAAATTTGTATATGATCTTTTCATGAATTTACAAAATTATTTTAACACTTTCTTTTGGAATTGGTATGTTCTATTTTGATTCGCATCAAAGTTTTCTCCGCAATCCAATAATGGTGAAATAAACTAAAGCCAGTATCATCTCCATCAAAGTATAGTTAATTACTAATGTGCCCTTCAATTTCTTAGGGAAAATCGACAAATTTGGGTATCACCATTTTTTGCCTTGTCATAACCATTCTGCCCTCAAATTATATTTCCATTTTCAGTTTATTGTGTGAATATAAGAGTAAAATTGGAAATCACTTTTTTGCAGCTTCACTTCTACCGTAAGGGTGTTCCCTTTATATGATATAGAATAGATTATCTTGTAAAAATTAATCTTTGTATATTTTGTCTCTTTGTATTCTTTGTACTCTTAAGGAATATCCTATGTAATCTTTAATTATAAACATACAATATTTCCTTGTGTTTCTCATCCATCGTGAACACGTAAATTTTAGTCTCAACTTGGTACCACCTTGGTTTTCAATGGCCTGTTTTTTTTTCTTTCCATCAATTTTTTTTTGATTATATTTTATTTTTACATTGTAATGGAGATTTTATCCGAGTCCTCTGATGGTGGTAACAAATTATATTTCGAGTATTCTTCTTCATGAACAGATATTCTTAGAGCACTGCTCGGTCGAACTCACAGTGTTGCTATCTCAAGCTTGTTTGTCAAGTTTAGTTGCCAAGTCTTGATTTCTAGTCTACTTACAGCTAAGTCTCGGATTAGAAAAGAAAGTGTAGTTGAGCTTTAGACTTCACGGCGTTCATCAAATGAAAACGAAGAACTACTCAAGGGAACTTGTGAAACTTCATCAACAAAAGGTATGTGGAGACTTGAACTCATCTATCACTCAAAAGTCTATCTACTCTATCTCCTATTTGAGACAAAAGTCGTATTGCTATATAGACTTCATTTATAAACATTTGATATTTCGAGCTGAGTTTATCTCGTTTATCTATTTTTCGAAATATGTGTTGGTAAGCTTTCGCGTTAACCAAGTTCATCTTTTATTCTTGACGAAAGTCAAAAGATGATCATGTGAAAATCGTCTTGTAACATCTTACATGATTTGTGTGATACAATCATTTGGTGTAGACTCGGAATGTTTCGTATTGATCATTCAATCACTTGAAAATTGCTTTGGAGCTAATAGTTGTGTGAGACAGCTATTGTCGTCTTCTAAGAATTTTTCAATGATTGAAATGAGAGTTTAGAACATGTAACCATGATTGGATATAAACATAGTGTGTGTATTCACATTTGTGTAAAGTCCAAGTCCAGGAACCATGGTATGCATACCCGTACGCGTACTGGTTGGTCAATGAAACTCCGGGAACTAAGTATGCGTATCTGTACGCGTACTGGCGTAAGTTCAGGTCCCGTGAATTTCTGTTGGAGTTTGGAAGTGTACTAGTATGTGTACCCGTTCGCATACTGGCGAAACCAAACTCAGCCCGGCTACTTAAGTATGCGTACCCGTTTGCGTACTTGAGTAGGTTATGTTCTAAAATCGGTTTGTTCATCAACTAATACATTTATATATTATGGAATGCAATCTTTTGCAAACCGTGGCTATAATTTTCATGAAATGATTCGAGTGAATCAAAATCGATTTTGCTTCAATTGTGTCTTGTATACTTCTATGAGAATATAAACAATTGAACAACTCTCTAACTAGTTTTATTTGAGTCATTTGAACTAGTTGTGATAAAGATGAATAAGGTTGATATGAAAGTGTTCATATGGCTTAACTCGGTTAACTATTGTTGAACCAACTAAGTGTACACGTTTAGGTACGGTTACCTTTATCTAAATGTTGGTACATTTCATTTGTGTATGACAAGCTAAGTTCGATCTAACGGTTGAAAGATATTAGCTTGAATCTAATCAGGTTTTCATCTAACGGTGAATATTGAATGCTTTGTTACCAAGGTAACATTGATTGCAAACCCTGATTTGGAGACTATATAAAGGAGAACTCTATCAACTGGAAAACCTAATCCCCACACCTCCTGTGTGATACTAGTTCCGACTAGAGTCGATTCTCCTTTAACCTTAGGTTTTTCTAAAACCCAGTAGGTTAACGACTTAAAGACTTCATTGGGATTGTGAAGCCAAACCCAATTATTTTCTCTGTAGTTGCGTGTTCTGATGTTGCTGTTTTCTATTGTGATTAAGTACTATCTTCTTTAAGATTTGCTCGAGATTTATTCTTTGATAGGCAAGATTGAAAAGTAGTCACAAACACCTTCGTCTCATCGTTTGCGATTCCACAATATCTTATTTCGTTAATCGATTAAGATTATTGTGAGGTGATTGATAATACTAGGCTGTTCTTCGGGAATATAAGACAAGTTTATCAATTGGTTCCTGTTTACCTTGATTTATCAAAACAAGGAACAAAACTCGTAGGTATATCTGTGGGAGACAAATTTATCTATTCAATATACTTTTCTGTGTGATACAGATTTGTTTATCAAGTCTTCGACTTTGGGTCGTAGCAACTCTTAGTTGTGGGTGAGATCATCTAAGGGAATCAAGTACGCAGAATCCGGCGTGGTTCAAGAGGCGTAAGGAACACAACTGTACCTTGATCAGTGTGAGATTGGTTAGGGCTCAACTACATTCCAGTCCGAAGTTAACTTGGAGTAGGCTAGTGTCTGTAGCGGCTTAATACAGTGTGGTGTTCAAATCTGGGCTAGGTCCTGGGGTTTTTCTGCATTTGCGGTTTCCTCGTTAACAAAATTTCCGGTGTCTGTGTTATTTCTTTTCCACGTTATATTTTCTATATAATTGAAATATCACAGATTGTGCGTAAGTTCAATCAATTAGATAATTCAACCTTTGGTTGTTGATATAAATTGATTGACACTTGAACATTGGTCTTTGGTACCGTTCAAGTTATTTCTTATATTCAATCGGGCTTGCAAATTCCTATTTGTTTGATTGTAGATTGAATTGAGAAATTGATATACAACTCTTGGATATATTTCCATTGATTGAGTCTGACTCTCTAGTTGATTTACTTGGAATTATATTGGAGTTATTCCATACAGATTGTTAAGCGAAATATTGGGTGAGGTTGTTAGACCCCCGCTTTTTGAATTGGTATCAGAGCAGGCAAACACGTTTAAGACCTCATAAGTCTGTGTTTGTGGAAATCTGATTTGTGTGGATAGTTTTTTATCTCAAACTCACGCATGTTGAAATGAGTTCCAAAAACTTTGACTATGCCAAATATCTGGGTCTCTCCTCCATGGATAACTCCTTTGCTGATTCTTACGAATCCCGAGGTAAGAATTTGTTGCTGTTATATTCTGATGATGTTCCATATGATGAGACATTTAAAAAAATATCTAAAGTTGAAATGGAACTCACCAGAACTTTAAATAAATCTGTTGAGATTATTGATTTTCAAAATCATGCTCAACTCATTGATGAATTTGAAAAGTCTCTTTGTCGAGAACGGGAACTCTATAGTATCATTAAGTCCTTCTCTAACAATATCGAAACACTCCTTCGAGAAACCACCCTACAACGTGAAAAAATTGGTGCTCTTGAGGATATTGTTAACGAAGGATCAATTAGAGAAAAACGTTTGATCGAGACTCATTCATATGAGCTAAACAACTTTCGTGTTGAAAAAGAGAAACTGGTTGCATTTCTTCTTCTAGCCCAGGAACAGTGGAAATCCTTGAAAAAGGAAAACTTTGTTTTAATGAGAAAATCTTCTTTTGTACCAATCACTAATTCTCAAGTGGAATTACAGTACATGAATAAAAGTACTCCAAAGGAAGTTCCTGCTAAGAAAATTTTTCATAACTTGCAGTCATCTAATAGGGTTATGAACTCAAAACAGGTTCCTTCCAATGTTTCTCTTCCACGAACCTGTTCCTTATGTGGGAAAAATAACCACCATGTTCTACATTGTTTTGCTAGAAAAAAACAGATTTCTGATCTTCAGAATCTACTTTTTTTTACAGTCGACAGAGTAAATTGTCTGACGACATCCACAATGGATTTTGTTCCTCCAAAAAACAAAAACTCTCATAAAAAGGATTTCTATGGTAACTCATCACGAAATTTATACCGGAATCGTGTTCCTCCTTATGGTGCAAATTCTTACACCACAAATATACACATTCCCAATTTTTACGAGAATAAGGCTGGTAAGTCTAAGTCTAGGAGGTGGAGATCTCTCAATTATGATCCTCTGGAACCTATCTCTATAGGTCCTAGACATTATCCGCAGAAAAATTTCTCTGTTGGATTTGCTAAAAAGGTTATGTCTAATTCTTCTGGAAAAAGAAATAACCAAAGGAAGGCAAGGGATACAAGGTTCAAACTCTCAGATAGTATTCACAACTCATCTCTCAATATTCATGGTGGGATTACATCTCACTTTGCTACCTAGTTCTAGGTAATTTCATCCTTGTGTCTAACTTGAGATTTGCAAGGATGACATTTGCGAGATGCTCAAGTCCAGTTGATTACTATTTTTCTTGTGTTTGATTTAGCTATTTTCTGATTATGTGAAGGATGAGTCAATTCTTGACTTCTTGTAACTAGTGTATCTCTTCCTAATGATCTGATTAAATCTTTTAATTATCAAGCCATGATGGTAAGAGATATTTGAAAACAAAAGGTATTTCCTTAATCTTTCTCTTATGGTCCACGAACGTCCGTGTTCTTCTTGGGAGATTTAAGGTTTCCTTAACAAGAGCGTTTTCTCTTGTACGAAAACACACACATATATATATATATATATTATTTTTCTTCCCTAAATAAAAAAAATGGAAAACTCTTCAAGACCTCGGGGAGTGGTTAATCTTGATATGGAAGAAGAAACTAATCATGGACTGTGTCAAAGCTAGGCATCTTGCCCGCATTGTTGATCGGAAAGTTAATGTTCTAACTCATGAACATGGTGTCTCTACGGTCAAAAGAATCAAGGATATCAGTGATACCTTTTATGATGGACCCTTTTAAAGGTATGATGTTATCAAAGAAACTTGATTTTGTTTATCTAGGAAACTTCTCATGAGAATTTATTCTTATGTTTTGAGAAGGATAACTAAGGTTTGGAATGGCAATTATTGTGAGTACACATAGCTATTTCCAATGTTTTTCATCTTGCAATGTTTTTAGATTTATTTACTTAAATTATAAAATTTATTTGGAAGATGATTTTGCAGTATTAATCTTTATGGTTTCCTATATTGCAATTTTTTATGGGATATGTGTGTTTGCGTCCGTGAACTATGATTATCCCATATATGTCAAAAGATAAGTCTATTATATGTCTTTATGCAAATATTGACGGAAGATAGAATGAACTTTTGATAACAAAAATTAAGTCTATGATATCATTATGCAAATATTGATGAAAAATAGAATGAATCTTTGAATATTCCGCAGTATTGATCTTTCCCTGATCCACTTCTTGTGTAAATACTGTGAGGCTCCGTAAGTTTTCTTATATTGAGCATTTCCGATTAAATTAATCATAGGTTTAGTAATTTTATTGAGTTTTCGGGATACAAATTCATGTTTCATGTAATTTGTTAATGTCCAAAGAAATCCTTTTTTTCTTGTAAAATTAAGGTCGCTCTTGTTGTTCCTTTGGGAATGACATTTTATGGGGGAGAGATAATTGAACTTGTGCTTAATTGCCAAATCTTTGTGGGGAGTGCGGCTGTGGAATATTGTAGGGGTTATCTTGTATCTTTATTAACTCCTTGATGAATACACTAAGTTTCGACTATGTGAAATCATCGAAACAAAGTTGATATGTGTTTATCTTTTGGTCATGAAGTATCTATATGAAAATTTCATTAGGATCCCACTAGTTTTCGTACCTTTGCCAATTTACATTGACAAAAAGGGGGAGAATTAATGTGTAGTTCACACTACAAATACATATGGTTTACGGATCATTATGTAAGGGGGAGTGGTTTTCATTGTGAGATGAAGTATTGACCAAGGGGGAGTGATACATATCACCATTGTATTTTTGTCAAAGTTGTGATACAATTGAACTTTGATGATGTGTAATAATACTATGACATTGTATAACAACGATTGAGAACTATTGTTTTCTTATTGTTATGGATACGGATCTTCAACAACTATGATACTGATTTGAACACGTTCAGAATCACTGGAGTGCTTGGAAGTGACGAAGATTTCGAGTAATGTTGAAGAACCAAGGATATCAAGCATTTGGATGAGAAGCTACAAAGTTTATTTATTTTTTAATCCATATGTATTGATAGTTTTGTCACTAAAATTGACAAAGGGGGAGATTGTTAGAGCACTGCTCGGTCGAACTTACAAGCATTGCTATATCAAGCTTGTTTGTCAAGTTTAGTTGTCAAAACTATAAGTCTTGATTTCTAGTCTACTTATAACTAAGTCTCGGATTAGGATAGAAAGTGTAGTTGAGCTTTAGACTTCACGGCGTTCATCGAATAAAGACGAAGAACTACTCAAGGGAACTTGTGGAACTTCATCAACAAAAGGTATGTGGAGACTTGAACTCATATATCACTCAAAAGTCTATCTACTCTATCTCCTATTTGAGACAAAAGTCGTATTGCTATATAGACTTCATTTATACACATTTGATATTTCGAGCTGAGTTTATCTCGTTTATCTATTTCTCGAAATATGTGTTAGTAAGCTTTCACTTTAACTAAGTTCATCTTTTATTCTTGACGAAAGTCAAAAGATGATCATATGAAAATCGCCTTGTAACATCTTACATGATTTGTGTGATACAATCATTTGGTATAGACTCGGAATGTTTCGTATTGATCATTCGATCACTTGAAAATTGCTTTAGAGCTAATAGTTGTGTGAGACATCTATTGTCGTCTTCTAAGAATGTTTCAATGATTTAAATGAGAGTTTAGAACATGTAACCATGATTGGATATAAGTCCGGGAACCATGGTATGCGTACCCGTACGCTGACCGGTTGTCAGCCGAGCAAAAATAACTTCACTTTCTCACTCTACTAAATATAAATGAAGTACGTGATAAGAAAAAGTTCGTATCCACAGAGAGGCAATTGTTGTTATAAAATTTCAGTTTCTAAAGTAACCAAGGGGGGATTTTTGTTTTATCTAAGCAATAAAAATAATTGAAAGCAATAAAATAATTTGAATAATCAAGAAAGAGAAGATATTGGTCACGGGATAGTATCATTCACAAACATGTATTTTCATCAATGATTAGAATTGATAATTTAATATCTCATTTACTAAAAGTCCTAGGATACCTTGATCGCAAGTATTTCCGCTAATTCCCTGATTTCATCACAACCACATTAAAAGATGCATATGTGAATTCTTCTTAGAAAGCAACATAAAGTGTAAAAGCACAATTAAGTTTAACTCCCTCAAAGCACTAAGTTCTATGGAATAAGACTAATCAAGGCAATCAAACGTGTAAAAGCACTAATTCAATTTAACCAAGGTTATGATTCATATGCAATTATAAAGATGTATCACTACAAGTAATAACCACACTATGCTACTTAGAATCAGGGATAAACAACTATTTCGTATTGAAAACCCTAATCTAGCAATAGAGATGAATGTAAATCGGATTGATTCCGGACTCAACCAAACAAACAATCAAATCATATGACAATATTAATAATGAATCATAAACAATAAAGTATTGAGACAAAACTAATTCATAGATTTAAATAACATGTTGAGAAATCAACTTTATCCCATAACCAATAATATGTGTTTAGCTACTCATAGCTATGTAGTTCATCATAAAAAATATTAATTGAATAGAAGAAGATGAACAAAAGCAAACCCTAGTAACGTAAACAAAAGCGGCTCACTCCAAGTTCCAAGAATAATACGTGATCCCCAAAGTTGTAAAAGTCTTTCCTTTAAATAGCTCTCTTGTTTCCAAAATTAGGTCTAATCTTCAAAAGTCCACTAGATAGAAGTCCACCAAGCCCATATGTAAGAAAAACCCATGTAGAAAATATGCCCCAAAAACTGTCACCGGAAAACTGGTATTATGGCCGGAAATTGGCCGGAGGAGTGACCGGAAAGTAGCTCAGGTGACCGACAAAGTCTGCCCGGTCACCGGTCAACGAGTCAGCTCAGTCGGGTCAAGTCAGTCAAAGTCTATGAGTCAAACCGGGTCAGATCATGAGTCAATTCGGCTATTCAGACGACTCAGGTCTGGCTCAATCTGATTCACTTTGGCATAGGCCATTTGCACTGGCCAGATTTTGCTGCACAATGCGGTGCGATCCCAGCCATGATGGCCCTGTCATTGCACCATCTGTAGCTCAACTTCACAGCTGCAACTCCATTTCTGCAGCTCATCCTTTTACACTCTTTCTGTAACATGAACCTGCAACCTGAGCATTCAACCACTGTAACCACAACCATCAGTAGTTGCTCATCATAACCAATCCATTACAGTAGCTCAATAGCTCCACCATTCTCTGACCTTCTCAGCTTGTATTCAAAATCCAAATAAAACCACCAAAACTGTAGCCTTTCATCCATGCTTGCGCAACCCATTTACTGAGCTTTGCACTTCTTTCTATTCTCAGCACCAAGAACATGCTTGCTGTCTGCAATACAACCCTGCTCTGCAGCTTCATTGTCTCCAATACCTGCACCTCATCCACCACCATTTCCCTGGCAAGCATCAGCTTGCAATAACCTTCAATGATCACCAAATGACTGCAATCCAAATCTTCTTAGTACTGACCATTCTCTTCAACTTCAGATTTTTGAGTTTCAGGCAACAAAACATCTGCATTCTTGGTTTCCTGCATCACTGCTCAACAGACCTACACAGCTGTTTATGGGTGAAAACTACTCCTGCAGAATTTGGTAATTTGGGGTGTGGATTAGGAATGAATTTAAACCTTTAAACAAATACACTGCGCGGTGAGTGCTTGTAGATTCGAGAGATCAATCTGTGCAAGTACGGCCTAAACCAAGAAATGGCCGTTCCAGACTTGTTTCGGTCACAAAGTGAAGGAGATGGGGTTGATCTTAGGGAGGGAAGCGAAGAAGGTGTTGAGATTGTGAAGGTGTTGGCTTGCTTATGACTTGTAATAGAAAGGTGAACAGGCTTGTGATTGATGCAAGCAAGTTCTGGGTGTTTGAATACGTTTTTGTATTAACACTTGGTTTTCTGTCTCGTCTGAACTTGTGTTGTTGTTTGAAATAGGGCGGAGAACCTATTTATACAAGTCATTGAGCCTCATTCACGTCTCTCATGGGAAGTGGAGGAAGTGGAGTGATGGAGTAGTGGAGTTGTGCGTCGGTACCACACGACCAGTCTTGCCCACTTCTCCTGTTCATCTCTAACCGTCCATGACTTCCTGACACGTTCTTGTGATGGCGCGTTGCACGCTGCACGCTGTAAACCGCCAGACCAATACCCCAGTATGTATCCCCCCAGTTTGTGACATGATTGATGTCTGGAATGTGTGGATCGTGGATCCACGAAAGATAGCATGTAATGCTGAATTGAATAACTGTGTGTTATTCGGGAAGTCGATACTTGTGAAGTATCGTGTGTATTTTATGCGAGTCTTCGCATTATGGTGTGGTAAAGTGATGGGTAATGACGCCTCACTAACCAAATAACTCCTGACCAGGGTTGTATAACCAAGCTGGTGAAGTTGGACGGATGAGATGATCTTTGAGACACTCATCTGCGACCGTTAATGAATATTAGGGTTTTTGAAGAGGAGCGCAAGCATGACTCTTCATCTTGATCGAAACCAAGTATGGGAAGAATTTTGGAGAGAACCGACCGGACGTGTATGTAGATGGCATGCTGGTGTACACGTCCATGTCTCACCGTCCCATGAAGGTGCGATCTAGGCCACTCAATTTGACCGGCAAAGAGGAGTGGTTGAGATCGGTTTGCGGCAGAAATCCTTGCCGCAAAGGAGTTGGAGATCGCATGACATTCCTGCACGCGTTTCAAGACGACCCATCTTGGTCGGTCTTGGTCGATCATACCAGTGTGTAGGTGGTAGGCTGGTGTTCACACCTATACCTGGCTATCCCATGAATACGTGATCTAAGCCACTCAAATCATCCGGTGAAGTTGAGCGGTCGAGATCAGTTCGTGGTTTGGGAGGCGCGGCCATGCTAGTTTGGACGCACGTTTTGGATTGACCAGGCGTGATATGCCTTGGCCGAACACATGAGGGGGTAAATGGGCTCACGGTGGTCATTCTGGTATGACCGGCCCTTGTTTAATCTAATCTGTGACCCTCCATTTGTGCTTAGGAGAAGATGGACGTGCGTGATGACTTGAAACCCTAATTTTGGCTTTCAAGCCGTGCGTCATCTCTTGTTTGGGTGATGATTTTGTCACGGCCAAACATTGTTGGTCTTGACCGATTGGTCAAGTGTGTAGGCGGTCCCACGGTGATCGTGTTGACATGCTCTGGGCCCTTTAAGTCTACATCTACACCCTCCATCTATACCTGCGAAGATGGACGGTTGAGACTGTTTTGCGACACATGTAATATGCCGCAAACCCTAATTTAGGGTTTTCCGTCCATAATGCTTGGTATGAACGGTTTCTTGGCAGGCTAGGCCAATGACCGACCATGCGGGGTCGGCCGTGGGTATTCCATACCTGCTTGGGGGTGATGGAATTGATGCGGGGTCATCCAATCATGCTTATGGAGTTGGATGGCTGCGATCGAGATCATATCGGACTGATACGGTCAGTCTGGATGCTCAATCGGGCTAGTATAACACACCGAGAGGGGCTCAATCGGGCTAGTATAACACACCGAGATGGGCTCGGGCTAGTATAACACACCGAGAATCGGCTGTACGGGTATTTCGTACATGGTTTCATTATAGTGCTTGGAGGTTCGTGTTATTCTCAGAAGAGTAACACTCGGTCGTCATGCCACACCGATAATGAGTACTCGGAAATACAAGGCTGATATGAAATTCACGGGAAGGGATTGTTGCTACATGCTCCAACCTGGAGGAATTTCATGTATTCACGTAACGGGATTGTTGCTACATGCTCCATTCTTGGTGAATTAAGTGAGGGAGTATCCAACACTTATAAATGGCTTTATCTTTTACAAGATGTCGGCGCATGATTTTTTCGGTTTTTACAAATTTAACCTTAAACGAAAATCCACCATCAACATTAAGTCCCCGCCTAGCACATAATGGTTACGGTATTGTGTGGTAGGCATGAGATGGTGACATATACAAACGTAAGAAGACAAGATAAAGAAAGTCTACCCGGAGGGGTTCGGCCGTGGGTAATCCTCCATACCTGTGGTCACAGGTCTTGAATGACCGGCTTCCTCCCTTAGGTGCTTGAGCTAGGGTAGGATTCTTCTTCACTGGAACTCCAGTGTGGGTGCTTTACACATGCACGGTTGAATCGCTAGAATCCGGATGACCTTCGATTCTCGATTAGGGTTCACAAGAAAACCCGACTCGGTCGGTGTTGAATCCTCATTCATCGGGCGCCGCAATCATTTTAGGGTTTCCTCAAAGATATGTGCAGGTGTAGAGAATTTTGAACCATTTTTACGTTTTTGCGGTAGAGCTTCCTTGCTAAAACTTTGTTTCCCCATCATGTCTAACAACAAAGTGGATCGTCTTCTTCATACCATCCAGGATCTTCCGTTAAACGTGCACGACACTGCGTCGAGCTTCATGATCAATCCCTGTTCGTGTTCTCCGAGTCAAGAAGATTATACCGGTTTGTCTTTTATTCCTTTTTACGAACCATTGTTTGTTCTTCATAACGGTCGTAATTAATCCTTTCATTCTTGCGAGAGATATCCTAGGAACTTGTGTGACGATCGTTGATGACGATGACTTAACCACTCCTCTACCTTCAAACTCAAATACGCTTACCCCTGTGAACCTTGAAGACGCCAACTTGGGTATCTCATCTTATGAATATCCAAATGCAGGTCTTTCATTCGATGTCCGCATGAAATGTTTATCCTCCACTACCGAGATGTCGGTGGATTCTGGTGCGGAAGGAGTTTGTGCCTTTGTACACAAAGTTATGGAGGAAGTACGGCCATATCGCAACCGAAACGTGGTCCGACACATGTTCCTCGCTTTGGTCACCGCGGTAAACCGCCTTCTTCCCATGATTCTTTGAGATGGAGAGTATTTCTATCCGCAACGTTGCTGAATCAAGCCTCGAAAAGTGGGAGAATATGGTATCTACCTGTGAATCCATGGAGTTCAATGTGGGCTGGTTGTGGCAGCGTCTTGATATCATCAAGGTTGATCGAGCTGGTATCCTTGTAAATGTTGTTCCTGCTGCGAAGGCTATTTTGGAAGAGGAGAAGGCTCTGGCTGCAGAATCGGAGAAGGTAGAGCAGGCTGTGCAGGACTTGAAGAAAAGAACGGAAAGATATCACGCTAGACTGGAGATGATGCTCTCAAGGAACTATAATCTTCTAGACGGCCTCTTCTAAACTTCATTCCTTTATTGTTAATGACGTTTATGTCAAAAGTTTTTAAACGTCTTTGCGGAATAAACTTCATTGGTTTTTGATTGGTGAAACAGGTTTTTTTCATTGACACATCTCTGAATATAATTGATGATTCAAACATGTAATGAAAATAAATGCTGTATTGTTGACATCTGATGAAGCGGTGGTCGGGCATGATATGCCTTGAGCCACTTTCCATTGATAACTGCTTCCAGCTCGCCTCCGTCTACCTTAATGATCTTGTAGTACCCGGTATTGTAAGCCTTGGTGACTGCGTAGGGACCTTCCCATTTTGGTGAGAATTTTGGTGCAGACATGTCTTGTTGGATGTGTTTGGCCGTTTTCAAAACCAAATCTCCCACTTTGAAAACGCGTGGTTTCACAATTTTGTTGTATGCCTTGGAAATCCGATTCTTGTACACCAGAGCGTGTTCTTCTGCTTTATTCCTTCTAAAATCCAGAGTGTCTAACTCTGCTATTCTAGAGTCAGAGACTTCAGCCTCGTTCCAATGGATCCCGGTTCTTCTTTGCAATCTCGGATGATGGGATCCCGATCTCTCGCCGGGAGAATTGCATCCGCTCCGTAGACAAGTGAGTACGGTGAAACCCCAATGGAGCTTCGGGTGACATACGGTACGCCCATAGTGCCATTGGCAACCGATCATGCCATTCCCTAGGATTGTCGTGTACCAGATTCGGTGATGATCCGGATCAATGTCTTGTTGGTACTCTCGGCTTGCCCGTTACCTTGAGGATAGTAGACGGTGGAAAAGACACTGTTTAATGCCATACTCCTCAAGTAATTCCCGTACACCGCTTGTTGGCGAAGGGAGTGCCATTATCAGTGATGATGTGCTTGGGCACGCCAAAACGACAAATGATGTATTCTTTAATGAAAGCCGCAATTGTTGCTCCTGTGGTTCCTCGTAGGGGAATGGCCTCTACCCATTTGGTGAAGTATTCCGTCGCGGTTATGATGTACTCGTCTTTGCTTCGATGACGGTGGATTGATTTTCCCGATAATGTCCAGTCCCACTGTAAAACGGCCATGGGCTGCTTATAGAGTGCGAGAGGGTAGAAGGCGCATGAACAAGGTTCCCATGGATTTGGCACTTGTGTGACTTTGAACAAAAACGGCTGCATCGTCCTCCATGGTCGGCCAATAGTATTTCTCATGTATTTGGAGAAACATTTTCCTCTTCCCTTGATGTTCTCCTTCATGTGTCTCATTCAAAGATGACTGGGATTTCTTCTCCGGCCAGGCATCATGATAGATAACCCCGAAGCTCTTGCGATACAGGATCCCTTCATGGAATATGAACCGCTTGGCTCTTTGCTTCATCTTAATGGCGTCCTTTTGACCGGCGCAGAATTATCCCATCACGGAGATAGCTAATGTAGGGTTCTCTCCGGTCCCGGTGCGGTTCACATTAAAAATCTCCAATTGGTGTGGTGGTGCCTGGCAATTTGAGCGGGACTTCAAGTAGTCCGGATTGAGCCTCCATCTCGGCCGTAATAACCCGGGCGTTGAAGTCGCCGGAAAGCGTTACCACCGGTGATTGTCCACAAATTTCATTGTGAATACGATCCATTTGTAGTTGTGCTTCGTCACCTCCCGAGACATCTTGACAGGGAGCCATCTCGGATTCCGATAATCTGAGAATACCATGAAGCATGAAGAAGTTTTGCGGGGTTTTGAGACCGACCTTTCCTTGGGAGAGTGAGTTGTTGAGCTCTCGAATGATCGGAGTTCGCCAATCGTCGGTCTTGGTGTCTTTGTGTTGCGGCAGCCAAGTTGATTCTATGGTTCTCCTCTTCACCGTCGTGGTTTCTTCCGCTCCTTCAAACTTCAGTTTGGAAGCCAATGTTGCTAGGCAATCAGCGTGTTTGTTATTGCTGCGACCAACATGGGTTATGGTTGCATCGGCAAAGTAGTTTAGTAACCTATGTGCTTCTGATCGATACGGGGCTAGTGTTACTTCTTTCAGTGCATATACTCCATTCATTTGATTCACCAAGTAACTTGGAGTCACCTCTTATCTCCCAGACGTGTGACTCCTGCTTGTTTAGCTATTGAAAGCCCTATGAGGAAAGCTTCATATTCTCGCGGAGTTGTTGGTGCATTCAAGTATAACTTGAAGGAATGTGAAAATACTTCTCCGGTTGGAGAGACTAACACCAAGCCTGCTCCTCCGGTATTCTTTGCTAGGGGTAGCGGAGCCGTCAAAATACAAGAGCCACACTTCTTCTTCCGCAACAGAGACGTCCGGAAATTCTCCGGGGAGTTCTTCATGTAGTCCCGTAGTGCCTTCTCCAGAAATGCTTCCAAGAAGTCCGCAAATCGCTTGTCCCTTGATAGCTCTAGGCGATGCACATGTTATGTCCAGTTCGACATTTGGAGAAGCCATTTGCCTGTCCTCCCGATCAGACCGGCTTTGAAAGTAAAAACTTTGCCGGATCGGATTTAGACACGAGTATCACCCTATTAGACAGCAGGGTAATGCCTAAACTTCGAATGGAATGGATTAAGGCTAAACACGCTTTTTCCGCTCCGGGGTATCTCGAGTTCGGCGTCTCTCAATATTCGGTGAAATAGTATATGGGACGTTCGATTCCCTCATCGTCTTCCCGAGCGAGTAAAGCCCCTACGGCGGTGTCACTGAAGGCGGTGTAGAGGACCGGTGGCTTCCTTGTACCGAGGAGACTTCATGACGGTTGGAGATGATAGTATTCGTTGAATTTTCCGAAAAGCTTCTGTTGGGTTGCGGTCCAAACAAAAGCGGCTCCTTTCTTGAGCAAGGTGGTGAATGAGGCGGTAAGTTGGGCTAGACCAGGTATAAAACGTCGAATGTAATTCACCTTGCCCATGAAACTCTGGAGTTCTTTCACGGTTCGGGGAGGCGGCATTGTGAGGATAGCCTGAGTTTTGGACGAGTCTACCTTTATTCCTTCTGCGGCACTTGGAATCCTAGAAATTTACCTGAAGAGACACCGAAAGCACATTTCAAAGGATTCATCTTCAACTTGTATCCTCGACATCTCTCAAACACTTGTCTCAAGACATTTGTGTGGTCCGCTCGAGCTTTTGACTTGACCACGATATCATCCACATAGTCTTCTACTTGTTTATGCATCATGTCGTGGAAGATTGCCGTCATAGCACGTTGATACGTTGCGCCGGCATTCTTTAAACCGAAAGGCATAACGGTATAATAAAAATTGCCAAGAGGGGTTCGGAAAGCTGTCTTACTCGCATCGTGGTCATACATCTTTATCGATTGTATCCGCTATAACCATCAATGAAGGAGAACATGCCGTGTCCGCTGGTGGCGTCTACTAACATGTCGATGTTAGGTAGAGGAAAGTCGTCCTTGGGGCAGCACTTGTTCAAGTCTCTGAAATCTACGCAGCACCGGATCTGTCCGTTTTTCTTCTTTACTGGGACCACATTGGCTAACCAGGTTGGATGATGAATAGGCCTGATGAAGCCAGCAGCTAGCAGCTTCTGAATTTCGTTCTTGATTTGGTCCTCTACTTCATGTCTGAATTGCCTCGGAGATTGCTTGATTGGCTTGGATCCAGGTATGACATGTAAGTGATGGGTGACCAATTTTTCATCCAGACCAGGCATTTCCTCGTATGTCCAGGCAAATACATCTTGGTACTCCTTGAGTAGTTGAACAAGACTCGTATGTTCGTCTGTGGATAGAGTCGAACTGATAGAGACCGGCCTGGGAGATTCTTCATTCCCGATGTTAACAGTCTCGAGCTCGTCAGTTGTGGAATTGGTTCCATCTTGTAGTTCTTTGCGGGCGTCTGGTACTTCGTCTTGCGTTTCATCATTCTTGCAGCATTCAATTGGGCGGAGAGGCTGGGTTCCAGTCTCTCCTGCTAATTGCTAACAGCGACGCCGGTATATTGTTCTCCCCTTCTGATCACGTTTCGCCTCGAAAGTGCGTCCCCTTTTGGTGTGAGCATGAGTTGGAGTCTCACCGGATAGAGATGGACGCCTCGTTACAGAACGTGTGCTGTAGTGTTTGGCCTCCAGTGGTGTAAGTCGGTCTCCTTCCTTGATTGAAGCCCACGTGGGTAGTGGGGTGCACAAGACTTTGTCTGATCCTCCCTGTGTGGTACCTTTTGGCTCGAACAGCTCCACTCCGCATATTGGCGCATACGGAGACAATGATGCGGGAATGCGGATGACTTTCTCGTCTAGCATGGTCTTGAGCACCGGTGATACGTCGAGGGAATGACCTTGTTGTCATGAAGCCATGGTCTCCCTAGTATTATATGGTAGTCCGGCTCCCTTTCTATGACTTCAAACCTTGCTTTTGACCAGGGACAGTCCCATCGATAAATTGATTGACATACCCGTATGTCTTTGGTTTGGTTTCCTTCAAGTCCGTCATCGTGGTAGGCTGCCGTACGATCTTGCATGGGTTAACCTTGGCTGTCCTGAGAGTCTTGAGAGTGATTACGTTCGAAGATGCTCCTGTGTCGACGAGGGCTCTCCCGAACTCTGAGCCCTTGATGTGCGCGGTAACATGTAGGGCCCGGTTGTGACTTGCCTCTGCCATCATGTCGTCTTCCGTAAATGTGACATTGTTTACGAGATATTTCCGACGCAGCTAGGACTTACGGACGAGAAGGAGTCGGGTGTGCATCCGAGCTATTTTATTAATTGCAAACAAACGTCTCGCCCGTTGATTCCTCGAGAGGTGCAAGAGTTCACACAAGCTTTCTACTAGAGATGCCGCTTCCTGATCCACTGGTCTCTGGTTCGTAGTAAAACTGTTGATCTGAGGGGAATTAGTCCCCGGTGTAGAAATCCCCTGAATGCTCATTTCTGACGTCATCTTGATGAGGAGATCAAGTATGCCGTTTACCGCTTCTTTGATCAGCTCCATGTTCTTCGTGTGAATCTCTGTGCACGTGCTAGTTCGCTTAATGTTGGAAGTCTTCTGAGTATGCCGTCGGATACACCGTTAGGAGGGGGTATCTCCGTTGGAGGAGCCACCAGGATTTGAGACTGTCGAATCGGTCCTAAGACCAACCATCTCAGAATTGATTGAACGGTATTGAAGAGATTGACTTTACAACCGAGAGATCAACCTCCCACTGTGGTCGCCAATTGTTTATGGGTGAAAACTACTCCCGCAGAATTTGGTAATTTGGGGTTTGGATGAGGAATGAATTTAAACCTTTAAACAAATGCACCGCGCGGTGAGTGCTTGTAGATTCGAGAGATCAATTTGTGCAAGTCCGGCCTAAACCAAGAAATGGCCGTTCCAGGACTTGTTTCGGTCACAAAGTGAAGGAGATGGGGTTGATCTTAGGGAGGGAAGCGAAGAAGGTGTTGAGATTGTGAAGGTGTTGGCTTGCTTATGACTTGTACAGAAAGGTGAACAGGCTTGTGATTGATGCAAGCAAGTTTCGGGTGTTTGAATACGTTTTTGTATTAACACTTGGTTTTCTGTCTCGTCTGAACTTGTGTTGTTGTTTGAAATAGGGCGGAGAACCTATTTATACAAGTCATTGAGCCTCATTCACGTCTCTCGTGGGAAGTGGAGGAAGTGGAATGATGGAGTAGTGGAGTTGTGCGTCGGTACCACACGACCAGTCTTGCCCACTTCTCCTGTTCATCTCTAACCGTCCATGACTTCCTGACACGTTCTTGTGATGGCGCGTTGCACGCTGCACGCTGTAAACCGCCAGACCAATACCCCAGTATGTATCCCCCCAGTTTATGACATGATTGATGTATGGAATGTGTGGATCGTGGATCCACGAAAGATAGCATGTAATGCTGAATTGAATAACTGTGTTATTCAGAAGTCGATACTTGTGAAGTATCGTGTGTATTTTATGCGCAGTATCGCATTATGGTGTGGTAAAGTGATGGGTAATGACGCCTCACTAACCAAATAACTCCCGACCAGGGTTGTATAACCAAGTCTGGTGAAGTTGGACGGATGAGATGATCTTTGAGACACTCATCTGCGACCAGTTAATGAATATTAGGGTTTTTGAAGAGGAGCGCAAGCATGACTCTTGACTTGATCGAAACCAAGTATGGGAAGAATTTTGGAGAGAACCGACCGGACGTGTATGTAGATGGCATGCTGGTGTACACGTCCATGTCTCACCGTCCCATGAAGGTGCGATCTAGGCCACTCAATTTGACCAGCAAAGAGGAGTGGTTGAGATCGGTTTGCGGCGAGAAATCCTTGCCGCAAAGGAGTTGGAGATCGCATGACATTCCCGCATCGCGTTTCAAGACGACCCATCTTGGTCGGTCTTGGTCGATCATACAAAGTGTGTAGTTGGTAGGATGGTGTTCACACCTATACCGGCTATCCCATGAAAACGTGATCTAAGCCACTCAAATCATCCGGTGAAGTTGAGCGGTCGAGATCAGTTCGTGGTTTGGGGGCGCGGCCATGCTAGTTTGGACGCACGTTTTGGATTGACCAGGCGTGATATGCCTTGGCCGAACACATGAGGGGGTAGATGGGCTCACGGTGGTCATTCGGTATGACCGCCCTTGTTTAATCTAATCTGTGACCCTCCATTTGTGCGGAGAAGATGGACGTGCGTGATGACTTGAAACCCTAATTTTGGCTTTCAAGCCGTGCGTCATCTCTTATTTGGGTGATGATTTTGTCACGGCCAAACATTGTTGGTCTTGACCGATTGGTCAAGTGTGTAGGCGGTCCCACGGTGATCGTGTTGACATGCTCTGGGCCCTTTAAGTCTACATCTACACCCTCCATCTATACCTGCGAAGATGGACGGTTGAGACTGTTTTGCGACACATGTAATATGCCGCAAACCCTAATTTAGGGTTTTCCGTCCATAATGCTTGGTATGAACGGTTTCTTGGCAGGCTAGGCCAATGACCGACCATGCGGGGTCGGCCGTGGGTATTCCATACCGCTTGGGGGTGATGGAATTGATCCGGGGTCATCCAATCATGCTTATGGAGTTGGATGATCTGCGATCAGATCATATCCGGACTGATACGGTCAGTCCGGATGCTCAATCGGGCTAGTATAACACACCGAGAGGGGCTCAATCGGGCTAGTATAACACACCGAGAGGGGCACGGGCTAGTATAACACACCGAGAATCAGCCTTGTACGGGTATTTCGTACATGGTTTCATTATAGTGCTTGGAGGTTCGTGTTATTCTGTAAGAGTAACACTCAGTCGTCATGCCACACTGATAATGAGTACTGGAAATACAAGGCTGATATGAAATTCACAGAAGGGATTGTTGCTACATGCTCCAACCTGGAGGAATTTCATGTATTCACAGAACGGGATTGTTGCTACATGCTCCATTCTTGGTGAATTAAGTGAGGGAGTATCCAACACTTATAAATGGCTTTATCTTTTACAAGATGTCAGCGCATGATTTTTTTCGGTTTTTACAAATTTAACCTTAAACGAAAATCCACCATCAACAACAGCCATCAGCTGGAGCAACATCAGCTACCAACACTTGCTCATAAATTCAACATACATTCCATTTCTAGCTCATCTTGCCAATTCAGACTTGCAATCTTTGATAATAACAGCAGCTTCAAAGCAAACCCTGAATCCCATTCTCAACCCAAACACAAATTCAAAGAACCCATTTCATAAATATCATCCACTGCCAAATCGAACCCGAGAAGAAACCCATTATATTCACCACCAAATCAAGGTTGTAACCACTCCCCTGCACTGAGCTCCATTTGTAATCCCCAGTGCCTTCACTTCAGTTGGCATTCAGTTAAGCAGCAAACCAACTACAAAGCAGTTCACCTGCAACACCCCAGACATCATCACTATCATCTTAGGCCATATATACAACTAAAGCATCAACCACAGTTACTCCACCATTGCATTCTCGCTTCACTCAAAACTACCAAAGACCATCCTCTTGCACCCGCAATACCAATACCAAAGAACAACTCCATCTAAGCCTCTCGCCATCTCAGTCATAACCTTCACCTCTTCATGGTAACAGAAAATCCCCATGAATCTTTCATCACAGCAGCATACATCTCCATTTTCTTGACCTAAATTACCAGCAATTCCATGACACCACCAACCCTTGACTGCAATTCCTTCCTTGAACTCTCATCCAACACACAGATTCAAATTTGAACCGAAACCCATTTGAATCCATGCCCTAATTCTTCATCAATCGAACCCAATTTCAGTTTATATCAATATAATCCCCAAATTTGCTCAACCCCTAATTCTGAAGCTTCATGTCTTCTTTACTATTGTTGAACAGCAACCACAACTCTTTAATTGTCACCAACACTCCATTCTTCTCCCATTTGAATTGATATCAACAGATTTATCTTCTTAATTTCTGCCAGTAAAATCTCTTTGCTTCTCGATCTATAACAACAGTGACAATCCCATGATAATCATCGTCTTTGCTTCAATCAACAGCAGAATGATAGAATCTAACACCCTAAATCCCCTATGAATTGAAAACTTCACCATCGTTTCTCCTACAACCGCCGTTCTTCTCTCACTCGTCTTTGAAATACGGATGAAATGTAATGAAGAAAAACTGAAACCCCCGATCTGGTTTCAGGGGTATGTAATGGCTAAAAGCGCTATTGGCACCCATTTCTCCGATGAAGGCTGCCAAACTGAGGTGCCCCTATTTCTAACTTGTACTGATGATGTAGACTATCCATTTTCCTCGGCTGAGCTCCGAATGACCGATTTCATCTTCTTTTGCTCTGAATGACTTCGTTGCACCTATATAACTCAAAAACACACATAAGATACATAATTTACATGAAAACTCGCAAAGAAAGCATAAAAAATATATATAAATCTAGGTGTTTTAGACACCTATCAAATTCCCCCACACTTAGACTTTGCTAGTCCTCGAGCAAAACAAACAAGACAATTCTAAAACATACATACAACTCCGTGTCGTCGAGGCTACGGTCACACTTAGCACGTATAACAAACCTTTGAACCCCTAGGTGTCCCTAGTGGACGAGTTATAGTCTCGTGAGGGTTTACTAGAGATATACCCACAAAACCTATTTTTCCAACTTACAAGTTCTCCGTAATGATAGCATCCAATGCGCTAAGAAGACATAGAGATTCTGCACACTAGTCATAAGAAGTTAGACACATATATGAACACAATCTCATCCTTAAAAGTAGAGAGAGAGAGATAACCATCCCTTATCGAAAGAAATTCGGGTTCGGAGTGATCGAAAGTCTCGACTCTGCCTCACAAGAAAGGGTTTTATGAAGATGCTCTCAATAATAAACAGCTTTTTTATGAGTCACACATGTGTCTAGGTAGGAATGAAGAGAGAATCCTGCGACACGTTGAATGGTAGGAAGGCAAACCCTCCGAATTGTTTTGAAAACCCACATCTTTTATCATTTTTGAAAACCCATTTTTCTGACGATCTCTAAGAAAGGAAATCAACCACTTAACGAAGGTGCGAATATGCTTACTTACCTCGTTATCCGTTCGACGTGCAGCTAGCACCACTCTCACAACATCCATAGAAACGTCTTCGGTCTTCAATCGGTGTCTTCATCTTCGTCTTCGGTCTTCAACTTTTAATGATAACTCTTGAACTTCGTAGAATCTTGACAATGTAACTCTTTTCCTCTAATTCCTTGTTGCTTGAAACTTCATTGTAGATATTCCTTCTTCCATTGGCTTTATTGAAAGAATAGAAAACTAAAAACGAACTATACAAACCCAAAATATGATACAATGAATTTTTCTTGTCTCTTTTTTTTTTTTTTTTTTTTTTTTTTAATGAGACAAGAAAAATAAAACAAATACAAAATGAAAACAAAACGAAACAAAACAATAAAACTAGTAATGAACCTAAAGAAATTTTCTCTTGTCTTTTTTTTTTTTCAATTTTTTTTGAGACAAGAGAAAATGAAATACAAATAAAGATTATATAATAAAAATGCAAGTACAAAGGCCATGGTGTAAGTACTTTACCGCTTGATTCTTCACAACTTGTATGTCTTGATATCATAAACTTCTCGAATTCTCATCTTGATAATCTTCACTCTTGTACAATAGTCTTCAACTTATAAAAATTCTGCTCCTTGTCTTGTTGCTTACTTGAATCTGAAATCTGCTCATTTCTGTATTGTTGCCTGTAAACCTTGAACGTCTTCAACTTTCCTTCAAATTTGTGATGCTCCTCTTGTTGATGATGATGGTGTTTCTATGGAAGGAGTTAACTTTGTGGATGTACTCCCTATAGAGGAGTCATACAAAGCAAGGAGATCTCGTCTTTTATTGTATGAAGATAATGTTATAAAATGGTTGAGGCACATATGTCAAGTCCCAAGTGAGGGATCTCTGTAAGAGCTAAAGGTAAGGCACAAGGAGAATGATAATCACCCCCAAACTTAGAGTTTTGGGTGTCTCTAGATAGACTAGCTACAATTTCCCTAATTTCTAGATCATCGGAATCCCGAAAATGGTCAATTGCTTCTTCTAGGTTATACTCGAGGTGATGCATCCTCACTCATATTTAAAAGCTCTACGAGTTCATCTTCTTCGTCTAAGACTATTGTTTCTAAATCCTTGGACTCTAAAAAAAGTATTCTCGGGATAAACCCATTCCTCTAAACCATTATCGGCTTTGTAACTAGGAAATTCTACATCGTCTAAAACGGAGATACTTCTAGTCAAATCCTCATCCTTTTGAATAGGTGAATAATTATTAAAATTATTTGGATTTAAACCGTAAATATTACTATCATTATAAATCTCAATTGGAGAAACAAATTCCTGATCACTATGCCTAAAAACTTCATATTCTTCATCAACACTTTCCACATCATGATCATCACTATAATAACATGAAAAAGATCGAACCTTATCTAAACAAGTAGTGTTACCAATTCTACCTCGTCATCTTGATTATGCGAATAATTATCTTCACTCTCAAGGGTATTATTGGATACACTATATTGGCAATTCCAGTTATTTCGAGCAATACTTTCGTTTGTCTCTAACTCAAGTCCACGTGTCGACTCAACTATCCTCTCAAGGGTCTCTTCCAAAGAAAGTTTTCTTTCGTCATAAACTAATTTATTCATCTTAGCTAACTTACGTGTCGTCTCCTCTAATTTCCTGAGAGACTCTTCTAAAGGAGAAACATAAGAATTTTGCTCGTATGACCCGTGCGTGTGTGGATAGTAATTGGGCACATCATGGTATGAGCCATAACCTTGAAAAGGCTGATGTTCCCAACCACTATTCACACTATGGTCAAAGTAGTAACGTCCATTTTGAAACTCAGACGGATAATCATTGTATTGGATATTATAATACCATTTTGACATCCTAACTGCAAGGGAATTCTACACAAACACAAACAAGGCTGACTCGACCACAACAAACCTACTGATTTCTAGCAAACAAAAAGCATGAAGGCTCCACTTAGATTGTTTCTAGACTAGCTTATAATCCTTCGAAAGGGAATTCGTTACAATCTGAGCAAACCCCTCTGGATCAATCCGAGTCAAAGTAAGTTGAATCAAGGCGAGGGAAGCTCCGTGGAGCTTTGATACCCAAGGCCTCACCGCTATTACAAGGCGGCGTAGTCACGCATTCAACTTCACAGAAACCATCATGAAATTCGAAGTATGCTAAAAGAGTAACCAATATTTTTCGAATGACTTTCCTATTAAGCTCGTTACCATATCGGTCTCGTTCTATTCCAAATTTTAAAGCTTAGGTTCGTGTTTGGTTTCGTTTTCCTAAGGCGGGCAAGAAGAGAACGGTGATGAAATCGAACTCTTATCTTGTATGGTCTGTCCTTGCCCTTTACTAGGAAATTAAAGCGTAGAATTCGGTTCCTCGACATATATTCACACGAAATCATCCAAAGAAACCCGCCTGGCGGGGATTCGCGGGTGTTTAGAATTCTTACCTCCCGTTCCGGGGGGATGAATGTTGAAGTCGACTCGGGCCACGACTCCTATGTCATGTACGAACCCGAGGGGCCGAGACGATATCGTAATCGTCGTCCTTCCCTGTGCAGTTTGTATTTAAATAACCCTTCCATAGGGTTTTAAAAAAAAAGATGTCCAATGTTCAATGTCCAAAAATAAAAAAATAAAAATGTCCAAAAATAAAAGATTACAAAAATAATTACCTAATTATAGTTTCTAAAAAAAAAATAATGATAATAATAATAACAATATACAAAATCTTCTTCTTCACTCCTTTTGGATTCCTCTTTTCTTTCCTTCTTTGGCTTCGCTTTTGTTTTCAGCGCTTTCTCCTTTTTTTTCTTTAGCTCAGTTCCAAATCGAAAACAAAAAGAAATACCAAAAGGCGTAAAAAAAAAAAAAATAATAAAAATAAAACCTAAAAACAAATCTATACACAAGTCCGCGTCGGCGGCGCCAAAAATTGATGAGGTTTTTAATTTGTTCGTTTGTAGTAGTAAAAGGGTTTGTCGTTCACTCGGACTTGATGAGATTGATTTTAAGAATTAATAAAAGAAAAGAAAAATATATACAAATATTGTCACAGGATGAAGAGTCACTAGGACGCAGGATTTCACTACTTTTCATATTCTTGTGGTTCAGTCATTAACTCGAGACAATATAGCTTAAACAAAAGAAGTTGTGACTCTAATTCCTTGCCAAAAATAGATTTCATAAAACATTATCTGTAAGTCGTAAGCATGACGCATCAAAAGTAATTTAAACTAAGCATGCGACATCAGACAAAATAACGGATAATTAATAGAAATCATAAAATAATTAAATCTATGCAAAAAGTCATATAAAGAATTAATTCATTTACCACAATCATGAAAAGTTGCTTCCTCCGTTGTCCCAGTGATGGGTTCTAGCTCCGCATATTGGAAACACACTCAGAATAATTTTTCATTGCTCAAAAAGTGTTTACAAGAGGTGAAAATGGAATGAATATTGAAAACCGGGTTTGTAACAATTATATTTGTTACAAACCAAACTGTTACAGAGAACGATATATATGATGTGTCGCTGGCACTATTCAAAAACGACTGCCTCCTTAACTACGACCCACAGCACTCTGTCGTTGACACTGTTGAAGAACGACGGTCTTTGGCAGTCTGTTCTTCGTGTTCTTCGTCTTGCGGAAGAGCAGAGACGAGCTCGCAACTCTGATTTTTCTTCACTCTCCACTCTATCTTTTGGCCCAAACTCTCCACTCTATCTTTTGGCCCAAACTCTCCACTCCCCTACTCTTCATCCCCTGAACCCTTTTTATACTCGTTAGAGTCCTTCAATCTCTGTAATAAATGCGACTGATCTTCTTTTTACTCGGGATCATTTTCTGCCATTTTCACGTGATTCTTTCCTTCGATATCGTCTTCACGCGTTTGCAGTGGAAAAAATCCATCCAAACACGTTCCTTACATGTTTCAGAAGCTGTTAAACACGCTATATCTCACGCATTTCCCAAATAACTCTCAACAAAATATCGAAAATATCTCTCTTCCCTGTTTTGGTCTAATACGTGGAAACTTCCTTTTTTTATGGAACCAAAAGACATATCATTCCTGTTTCGGTGGAACAGGATGGTATCAATCCTAAACCGCAAGAATATCTCCCAAAATATCTCCAAAATCCAAGCCAGATAATCACGCTCTTTTCTTTGTGATCGAATTTTTCAAATAATATTTTCCTTAAAAATCCGGGAAGAAAAGGGTTGCCCCTATCCAGAACTGGGGTGCGAATAGTAGGTGCCCAACTGAGGTGCCCCTTAGTAATTGAGGTGCCCCTTAACCGAAATGAGAGTCCGCATAGCACATGTCCTCCGGGGGTGCTCCGCATAATTTTTCGAGACGATTTTTCCAAAAATGTTTATTTCTCAAAAATACCTACAAACACACAAAACACCATAATAAGCACAAATTCGAGTACCAACAAAACAGAAAATTGAGGACAACTCAGACACAAAAATGTGTCTATCAAATACCCCCAAACTTATTATTTGCTAGTCCTCGAGCAAAACTAAAAAAATAAAATTCTAACTCACTAGGTGTCCCCAGTGACCGAGTTAATCTCGGGAGGGTTTACCGTGAGGTGTACCCACAAAACCATTACCTGCACCCTAGCTATCTACGCGAGAACCTTGGAAGGCACTAAAGAATCTCCTTGGTTGGCATACTTATTGACTACGGAGGAAGTACCCGATGCGAAATTCCAATTGTTGTACACGAGTTTGCACTCAAGCATACTAAAATTCATATAAAGTGACAGAGCTCTACTCGTATAGTTTCGGACATCATAAAAGGAGTCAACCAATCACATGGATAGATTAAGAAGATGGATGTAGAAAAACCTAGATGATGTTGACTAAGGTGAACCTATCCTAATGGACTGAGATACTGGTCTGGACTAATATCAACACACTGGCATATACAAGGGAACCAGAGGTCGATAATCCTAACTCTAGGTCAATTCAGCTGGCATATACAAGAGTACCAGTGGTCGACTTTATTGTATTTATTCCGGTTGGTCTGGTGGTATGGTCTCATTTTTTTTTTATTTTTTTTTGTTGTATCTCAGTCACTCTATTTCACCCTAGCAATGGTAAAAAGAAAAAGAAAAAGAAGTGATCAGGATTCTTTCGATGTTTCCATCACGAGGATATGGCGAAACTACCATATTTTCTTTTCTAACACCCGAGCTCGTGCTTTTATGAATAGACTCTTTAGATGTTTCCATCTAATCGATTGGTTCCTCAACTCCTACAACCAAGATGTTCCCATCCACTTAGATTAGTTAGTGCCAACCTTAATAAGCATAAATTTCTAGTCTCTGGAGTTTTATTTACTGCAACTAAAAAGTTTCTCCCATACCCCCAAACTTAAATCTAACATTGTCCTCAATATTCTAACGATGAAATTAAAAACATGACCAAGGAGAAACCGTTACCACTTGAAGAAAAGAGATAAGGAAAGATATTACCGTGTTGCATGAATATTGGGTTACCTCCCAAGAAGTGCTAAGTTTAAAGTCTTCAGCCAGACATTGGAAAGGATTTGTCACCTCGAAGAATCATATAGCAACAGTCGGAATAACTGCGTGTCATCTGGATCAAAAAGTGCTAACCACAAGAAGAGGAGACTACAACAGACCAGGAAGATATCCAACACACCCTTATCTATTTTTAAGACAACTACATCTAGTTGTGGTTCGGGTTCAGGCTTTATAAAAGGGCCTAGATAACATATTTTCATGGGTTGCGTTTCCTCATGAGTTAGATCCGAATGTTCAGGTTCTAGAGTCTGGAAAACTCAAATAAAAACTTAGAAGCACATAATAATAACCTGAATAATTGAGGATCCTCTAAGTTAATCAGTTTTGACTTACACAGCTGACCACAATAAGATTGGTGGTCTTCCTTAAGCAAATGTGTCGACCCTAATATCCTAAAGTAATTAGGTTTAGTCTCAAAACTTAATAATTGACACATCTGAAACTTATATGTTCCCACAATTGGAACGAAGGTTTTTGGTGGGAAAACAAAGTCAATCGTGGTATCATAGCTTGGGTTAACCACATCAACCAGAGGATGGGTTTCTAACAACTGAACTTCTTTATGGACACAACTAGGTTCAGTAAAATGTGTATGAAGATAATGTTATAAAATGGTTGAGGCACATATGTCAAGTCCCAAGTGAGGGATCTCTGTAAGAGCTAAAGGTAAGGCACAAGGAGAATGATAATCACCCCCAAACTTAGAGTTTTGGGTGTCTCTAGATAGACTAGCTACAATTTCCCTAATTTCTAGATCATCGGAATCCTGAAAATGGTCAATTGCTTCTTCTAGGTTATACTCAGGTGATGCATCCTCACTCATATTTAAAAGCTCTACGAGTTCATCTTCTTCGTCTAAGACTATTGTTTCTAAATCCTTGGACTCTAAAACAGTATTCTCAGGATAAACCCATTCCTCTAAACCATTATCGGCTTTGTAACTAGGAAATTCTACATCGTCTAAAACGGAGATACTTCTAGTCAAATCCTCATCCTTTTGAATAGGTGAATAATTATTAAAATTATTTGGATTTAAACCAGAAATATTACTATCATTATAAATCTCAATTGGAGAAACAAATTCCTGATCACTATGCCTAAAAACTTCATATTCTTCATCAACACTTTCCACATCATGATCATCACTATAATAACATGAAAAAGATCGAACCTTATCTAAACAAGTAGTGTTACCAATTCTACCTCGTCATCTTGATTATGCGAATAATTATCTTCATTCTCAAGGGTATTATTGGATACACTATATTGGCAATTCCAGTTATTTCGAGCAATACTTTCGTTCGTCTCTAACTCAAGTCTACGTGTCGACTCAGCTATCCTCTCAAGGGTCTCTTCCAAAGAAAGTTTTCTTTCGTCATAAACTAATTTATTCATCTTAGCTAACTTACGTGTCGTCTCCTCTAATTTCCTGAGAGACTCTTCTAAAGGAGAAATATAAGAATTTTGCTCGTATGACCCGTGCGTGTGTGGATAGTAATTGGGCACATCATGGTATGAGCCATAACCTTGAAAAGGCTGATGTTCCCAACCACTATTCACACTATGGTCAAAGTAGTAACGTCCATTTTGAAACTCAGACGGATAATCATTGTATTGGATATTATAATACCATTTTGACATCCTAACTGCAAGGGAATTCTACACAAACACAAACAAGGCTGACTCGACCACAACAAACCTACTGATTTCTAGCAAACAAAAAGCATGAAGGCTCCACTTAGATTGTTTCTAGACTAGCTTATAATCCTTCGAAAGGGAATTCGTTACAATCTGAGCAAACCCCTCTGGATCAATCCGAGTCAAAGTAAGTTGAATCAAGGCGAGGGAAGCTCCGTGGAGCTTTGATACCCAAGGCCTCACCGCTATTACAAGGCGGCGTAGTCACGCATTCAACTTCACAGAAACCATCATGAAATTCGAAGTATGCTAAAAGAGTAACCAATATTTTTCGAATGACTTTCCTATTAAGCTCGTTACCATATCGGTCTCGTTCTATTCCAAATTTTAAAGCTTAGGTTCGTGTTTGGTTTCGTTTTCCTAAGGCGGGCAAGAAGAGAACGGTGATGAAATCTGAACTCTTATCTTGTATGGTCTGTCCTTGCCCTTTACTAGGAAATTAAAGCAGCCGAATTCAGTTCCTCGACATATATTCACACGAAATCATCCAGTAAACCCCGGCAAGGGATTCGGGTGTTTAGAATTCTTACCTCCGTTCCAGACGGGGATGAATCGTTGAAGTCGACTCGGGCCACGACTCCTATGTCATGTACGAACCCGAGGGGCCGAGACGATATCGTAATCGTCGTCCTTCCCTGTGCAGTTTGTATTTAAATAACCCTTCCATAGGGTTTTAAAAAAAAGATGTCCAATGTTCAATGTCCAAAAATAAAAAAATAAAAATGTCCAAAAATAAAAGATTACAAAAATAATTACCTAATTATAGTTTCTAAAAAAAAAATAATGATAATAATAATAACAATATACAAAATCTTCTTCTTCACTCCTTTTGGATTCCTCTTTTCTTTCCTTCTTTGGCTTCGCTTTTGTTTTCAGCGCTTTCTCCTTTTTTTTCTTTAGCTCAGTTCCAAATCTGAAAACAAAAAAGAAATACCAAAAGGCGTAAAAAAGAAAAAAAATAATAAAAATAAAACCTAAAAACAAATCTATACACAAGTCCGCGTCGGCGGCGCCAAAAATTGATGAGGTTTTTAATTTGTTCGTTTGTAGTAGTAAAAGGGTTTGTCGTTCACTCGGACTTGACGAGATTGATTTTAAGAATTAATAAAAGAAAAGAAAAATATATACAAATATTGTCACAGGATGAAGAGTCACTAGGACGCAGGATTTCACTACTTTTCATATTCTTGTGGTTCAGTCATTAACTCGAGACAATATAGCTTAAACAAAAGAAGTTGTGACTCTAATTCCTTGCCAAAAATAGATTTCATAAAACATTATCTGTAAGTCGTAAGCATGACGCATCAAAAGTAATTTAAACTAAGCATGCGACATCAGACAAAATAACATATAATTAATAGAAATCATAAAACAATTAAATCTATGCAAAAAGTCATATAAAGAATTAATTCATTTACCACAATCATGAAAAGTTGCTTCCTCCGTTGTCCCGGTGATGGGTTCTAGCTCCGCATATTGGAAACACACTCGAGAATAATTTTCCATTGCTCAAAAAGTGTTTACAAGAGGTGAAAATGGAATGAATATTGAAAACCGGGTTTGTAACAATTATATTTGTTACAAACCAAACTATTCTGAGAGAACGATATATATGATGTGTGCCGGTAATTTGTTCAAAAACGATCGCCTCCTTAACTACGACCTGACTCTCTGTCGTTGACACCGTTGAAGAACGACGCGGTCTTTGGCGATCTGTTCTTCGTGTTCTTCGTCTTGCAAAGCAGCAGAGACGAGCTCTGCAACTCTGATTTTTCTTCACTCTCCACTCTATCTTTTGGCCCAAACTCTCCACTCTATCTTTTGGCCCAAACTCTCCACTCCCCTACTCTTCATCCCCTGAACCCTTTTTATACTCGTTAGAGTCCTTCAATCTCTGTAATAAATGTGACTGATCTTCTTTTTTACTCGGGATCATTTTCTGCCATTTTCCCGTGATTCTTTCCTTCTATATCGTCTTCACGCGTTTGCAGTGGAAAAAATCCATCCAAACACGTTCCTTACATGTTTCAGAAGCTGTTAAACACGCTATATCTTCACGCATTTCCCAAATAACTCTCAACAGAATATCGAAAATATCTCTCTTCCCTGTTTTGGTCTAATACGTGGAAACTTCCTTTTTTTATGGAACCAAAAGACATATCATTCCTGTTTCGGTGGAACAGGATGGTATCAATCCTAAACCGCAAGAATATCTCCCAAAATATCTCCAAAATCCAAGCCAGATAATCACGCTCTTCACGTTGTGACTGAATTTTTCAAATAATATTTTCCCGCCAAAAATCCGGGGAAGAAAAGGGTTGCCCCCTATCCAGAACTGGGGTGCGAATAGTAGGTGCCCAACTGAGGTGTCCCTTAGTAATTGAGGTGCCCCTTAACCGAAATGAGAGTCCGCATAGCACATGTCCTCCGGGGGTGGTCCGCATAATTTTTCGAGCCGATTTTTCCAAAAATGTTTAATTCTCAAAAATACCTACAAACTCACAAAACACCATAATAAGCACAAATTCGAGTACCAACAAAACAGAAAATTGAGGACAACTCAGACACAAAAATGTGTCTATCAGTCAACGTTCCCTTATCCACATCAATAAAGGTTTTCGCCGTTTTCATGAAGGGATGCCCAAGTAGTAATGGAAGAGACGAGTCCGGTGAACCTTCATTCATCTCTAACACACAAAAGTCAGCTGGAAATACAAGTTGATTAACCTGCACAAGAACATCCTCAACAATACCCATTGGGTAGACATTAGAGCGATCGGCTAATTGCAATACAATTTCAACCTTTTTAAGAGGACCAAGATCAAGTGAATTATACATTGATGCAGGCATAACATTAACGGATGCACCTAAATCCAAAGCATAGCTTTGTTAAATGTAGTGTTACCAATTGGGACGGAATGTCAAAACTAGGGATCCTTGCACTTAAGTGGGAGTTTGTGTTGTAAGATTGCCAAGCATTCTCCCCACACTAAGCACTTCATTACCTTTTAGCCTTTGCTTATTGGTACACAAGTCCTTTAACACCTTTGCATACTTTGGAACTTGCTTAATAGCATCAATGAGTGGTATGTTCACATGGATCTTCTTTAGAACGTCTAAAATCTCCTTTTATAATTCCGCCTTCTTAGAACTTGCAAATCTGCGAGGAAAAGGTAAAGGAGGAACATAAGTAGAAACCGAAGTTTTAGAGTTAGGAATAGGTACCTTAAGTTTGGGGAGACTCCTCATTCTTCTCCTCCAAAACAGGTTCCTTTGGTGTCTCCACCTTGCCCGAATCAAGTAACCGGGTTGCACAAGTTGTGTACCACTTCTCAATGTAATAGCATTGACACCCTCTTTTGGGTTAATAGGTTGAGAAGGAGTTTCCCACTATTTTGTGCCTTCAATTGGTTCAACTTAATAGCCATGGAGCCCATTTGTGTCCGCAACTCCTTGATAGCACTCTTAGTTTCCTCCCCGACTTTCTTTAAACATGGTGGAAATGCCTTGCATCATTGTTTGAAGCTTTGAATCAATATCAGAACCTTGATTTTGCATTGATTGTTGTGCTTGTGGTTGCTGAAATTGTTGTTGTTGTGGTTGAAATCCACTAGGACGGTTGAAAGTAGGTTGTTGGACTGCACCTTGCTTATTGGCATAGCTAAAATTGGGGTGATCTCTCCATCCCGGATTGTAAGTGTTGGAGTAGGGATCATACCGTCTTTGTTGATTTGGAAAGACCATATTAGCTTGCTCGTCCTCATAAGCTTGAGAGGAACTTGGTATCACCGCGGCTGCAACTTGTTGCATCATTGCTGTCATGTTACCCATTTGTTGACAAAGTTCCTCGACCTCGCTCACTTCATTTACTTTCCTAAGAAGCACATCCGAACCACGACTCAAGAATTGTTGGGAGTTCGCTGCCATGTTTTCAATCAACTCTCTAGCTTGTGCCACCGTCTTGCTCACTAGTGCACCACCACCCGCAGCGTCAAGAAGATTCCTATCACTTGATTGGAGTCCTTCATAGAAGTATTGGATGATCATAGCGTCACTGAATTGGTGGTGAGGGTAGCTTGCCACCAATCTCTTGTATCGTTCCCAACATTCATATAAGGATTCTCCCACATTTTGCTTCATCCCACAAATATCCTTGCGAATTTGAGTAGCCTTTGATGCGGGAAAATATCTCTCTAAAAGAGTTTCTTCACCCATTCCATGTCGTGACACTTCCGGAAGGCAAATAGTAAAACCAATCCTTAGCACTATCCATCAAAGAGAAACGAAAAACTTTCAACATTGCACCATCCGCCTCAACATCCGCTGGAAGCATGGCCATGACAATGGTGTGGAAGTCCATAAGATGCTTATTTGGGTCTTCATTCACCATGCCATGGAACTTTGGTAATTCTCTAAGCAACCCCGGCTTGATCTCGAAAGTAGAGTTTGTTTGAATACACCCTTGTTGTGTATCAAGCCTATGAGAAGCCAAGTCCTTGAGTGTACGATTCGCATCACCTATTGTTTCTTCTTCTTCAACTTGTGGTTCGTCTACGAATGGAACCTCTTGTTCTCCTTCTATTTGTAACTCTTTTTCCACTTCTAACTCTTGATCTTCTGTTGTGTCTTGACTTGGTTGGAGTATTGTGCCTCTTCGAGTATCTATCCCGCACCTTGGATAGTTCCAATCTTTAGAAGCCAGGGATTAGGTACCTGAAAACAATTCTCGCAAACAAGTGAGAAACAAGATAAGAAAACAAAAAGCAAAGATAAAAGCATAAATTATAAAAAGAAACTAAAAACTTAATAACAAGCCGTATGCCTCCCCGGCAACGGCGCCAAAATTTGACCGGTTGTCAGCCGAGCAAAAATAATTTCACTTTCTCACTCTACTAAATATAAATGAAGTACGTGATAAGAAAGAGTTCGTATCCACAGAGAGGCAATTGTTGTTATAAAATTTCAGTTTCTAAAGTAACCAAGGGGGATTTTTGTTTTATCTAAGCAATAAAAATAATTAAAAGCAATAAAATAATTTGAATAATCAAGAAAGAGAAGATATTGGTCACGGGATAGTATCATTCACAAACATGTATTTTCATCAATGATTAGAATTGATAATTTAATATCTCATTTACTAAAAGTCCTAGGATACCTTGATCGCAAGTATTTCCGCTAATTCCGTGATTTCATCACAACCACATTAAAAGATGCATATGTGAATTCTTCTTAGAAAGCAACCTAAAGTGTAAAAGCACAATTAAGTTTAACTCCCTCAAAGCACTAAGTTCTATGGAATAAGACTAATCAAGGCAATCAAACGTGTAAAAGCACTAATTCAATTTAACCAAGGTTATGATTCATATGCAATTATTTCGTATTGAAAGCCCTAATCTAGCAATAGAGATGAATGTAAATCGGATTGATTCCGGACTCAACCAAACAAACAATCAAATCATATGACAATATTAATAATGAATCATAAACAATAAAGTATTGAGACAAAACTAATTCATAGATTTAAATAACATGTTGAGAAATCAACTTTATCCCATAACCAATAATATGTGTTTAGCTACTCATAGCTATGGAGTTCATCATAAAAAATATTAATTGAATAGAAGAAGATGAACAAAAGCAAACCCTAGTAGCGTAAACAAAAGCGGCTCACTCCAAGTTCCAAGAATAATACGTGATCCCCAAAGTTGTAAAAGTCTTTCCTTTAAATATCTCTCTTGTTTCCAAAATTAGGTATAATCTTCAAAAGTCCACTAGATAGAAGTCCACCAAGCCCATATGTAAGAAAAACCCATGTAGAAAATATGCCCCAAAAACTGTCACCGGAAAACTGATATTATGGCCGGAAATTGACCGGAGGAGTGACCGGAAAGTAGCTCAGGTGACCGACAAAGTCCGCCCGGTCACCGGTCAACGAGTCAGCTCAGTCGGGTCAAGTCAGTCAAAGTCTATGAGTCAAATCGGGTCAGATCATGAGTCAATTCGGCTATTCAGACGACTCAGGTCTGGCTCAATCTGATTCACTTTGGCCTAGGCCATTTGCACTGGCCAGATTTTGCTGCACAATGCAGTGCAGTCCAGCCATGATGGCCCTGTCTGTTTGTAGGATCATAATATCGCAACGGACAAGGTTCGCGGGATTAATAAACGACGGTGTCGCGAGGGAGTCGCAGGGAGCTAAAATAAACGACGCGATGAATAACGACAAACAAAACAATTGGAAGACATGAAACCTGGCGAGGGTTAAGAAGTGTCGCGAGAATGAATATTCGTGCACTTGCGACACTTCGCGAGACATTCCCGAAAATAAAGGATAGCTTAGCTGTCATCCACTATGTATTACCCTATATAAAGGGCTAAATGAGTCACATTGAAGGAGAGAGATCTTTTTGAATTGTGAAGCAAGTCATTAGGAGAGAGAAAGTTTAAGAGCGCTTTAATTTCTAAGTGTAATTCTATTGTACTTGTGTAAACATTTCATGGAATCAATTAATAAATATTCTTGATCACACATCTTTCAATGGATTAGTCAAGCAAAACCGAGTAAGGGTGTAGTGTGGGATTTCCCGCAACTACATATGCGCTAGAAACAGGGAGAGAGCAGAGATTGACGTAGAAATTGGAAAGAATTTGGATTAACAGAGAAAAGGTTTGGAGAGATACTCAAGAATTCATTGAAAAAGAGAAATGGCTAGAAGAAGAAACGTACAAGGGCAACCAACGATTGTAAGAAGAAGTGGGAGACTTGCTTTGGAGAAAGGAGGAATGAAACAGGAGAATCGTCAAGGATGAATATGAGAAATGATGGAGAAAATCAAAATCGATCACCGATCTCCCCAAGAACAAACGCGGCTGTGGATTATGATAGAGTAAGTGTACATACTTGGAGGTCCGATTTCAAGACGAGAGGGAAGAGGAGCAGCAGATGGTGAACAATGGACAAGGAGGAGGAGAGCAAGGAATGAATGGAGAAATGAATCCAGAAACGACGAAATCGCGTTAGAAAGATTGAGACAAACAATACATGAAGAGAGACGACTAGAGGCAGAGGAACGAGCAAACTTGACAAGACAGAATCATGAATTGAGGATGGAAAATATGAGATTGCAAAATAGGAGATCAAGAAGTAGTGTGAGATCAAGTTCAAGATCGATTAGGGAAGAAAGAAGGAGAGTTTTACCAACGATAAGTACCGAAGAAGAAAACCAACAAGAAACACAAAATCCAAGCACAAAGCATGGCGAGAGAAGAGGGGAAATGGAAGATCGTTATATTCCTCAGCCCGAAAATCTTCAAGATGAGCGGAATAGGGAGAATCAAGGAAACATGCAACTCCAAGGGCCGAATGACCCAAATGGCCAGGGAGAATAATCTTGCACGGGAGAGAAGAATTGAGAAGAAACCGAGAGATTGAGGATGACATTGAGAGGCACTACATTGAACAAGCACGGCTAGCTCGCGAGAGAGAAAGGATAAGAGCAGAAATGGAAAATCAAGAGATGGAAGAGGCAATCCCAGCAGAATAACCATGACAACCGGAAAGAAGGAGGGAACAAAATCGTACGGTAGAAATATTAATGAAGAATATGAGAGGGCGCAATGAGATGAGAGCCGAGAGACACCAAGAAGAGAGAACAACCGATATAATGGCGTGCGAATTGAAGAAAGAAACGAAGAAGAGCGTCGCAGGGAAAGGAGAGAAGAAAATAATGAGCAAGAAGGTCAAAACGAGCACGAGCGTAGAAGGAGAGAGGCAGAGCTAAAAAGACCAAGAGAATCAAATTTCGAGGCAAATGAACAAATCTTAAGAGAATGGCTGAAATGAGAGGATTCTTGAACAATAAGGGAAGGAGGAAGGAAACAATTGGACGAAGCCATCGCAGAAGCCGCGAAGAATCCCTTCACGCTAGAAGTACAGATGGGAGGAATACCTCCTAAGTGCAATCTACCCGCATTAACCAACATCTTTGATAGAACAACTGTGCGGTACAACATATCAAGGCTTATATGAGATGTATGTTGCAGTGGGAGAATCATGATGCTATACTATGCAAATATTTCGCATCAAGCCTAATAGGAGAAGCACTAAAATGGTTTGAGGGTCTGCCAAGGAACACAATCACATCATTTAACCATTTACAAGCCACATTCCCGGGAGCATACATAAGTAACAATTCTTCACGACCGTGTATTGAAGATGTATTTGGGTTGAAGCAAAGGGTTGGCGAGAGCTTAAGGCAATTGACAATAAGATGGAGGACCATGTGTAGCGAAATGGCAGACGGGTTGAGGAAAGATACATCATCCTCTCATTTGTGAATGCTCTCTTCGCGACTAACTTGTTATACATTCAAATTTTTAGAATCAAAAATACAATCACGATGGCGTAATCTGCGAGAGTTACGGGAAGAATATATTGCCTTAGAAGAAAGACAGAATGAAATGAACTCTTATCCAATCGCGAACACAAGCTCGAATGTCTGCGAACGCAAGCTTGTTGCCTCAATTCATAAATACAAATGGCGAGCACTTCGCAAGGAATGACAAGCAAGGAAGGTCGATGAGGGACAAAGAGAAGATAGTAGCCATGGGAAGCCACGACCAAGAGGAGTTTGAACGAGAAAGGAACTACTACAACCGTAATAAAGACAATAATAAGGTTGAGAGGCTAGATCATGTACAAGAAACTTACGGTGGACGAAGGCAAAATAATCATGCAAGGCGAGAGAAGTCGCGAGAATAGTGTGGGAAGAGATTAAGATGCCTCCACCGCATGCTAGTGTGGAAAAGATCCGGGAAGCTATACTTGTGATGGAAAATATACCAAAGACCTTGGAACGTGGGAATGGAACCACCGCCAGCGATAGAAGTCATGAGTTTTGCTCTTATCACCGCTTCCATGGGCATCAAACAAACGATTGTAGAAACATAAAGAGAATTATTCTCGGGATGATTGATCGGGGAAGTCGAATCACTTTCTAAAGGGAGAAGAAAAAGGCCGAGACATTACCACCACCACCAGAGATGCACGTAGCGTGTGTCGACGAAAGGAAAGGAAACATTTGTGATAGAAGTCGGAACAAAAGCTAAAAATTTGAATTGCAATTCTATTGTCCACTCATATCGCACAATCGAAGATTTTCACGACAACGTACTCAGTAGAGTCTTTGCGAGAGATACTAGTGATAAAGAAATAATGAGTCCAAGCGAGAACGACGCTTGATTAGAGAAATGGCGGTCGAAGACTATCTCTTTCTCTCGCATACGAAGTGCCAAAAGGAAGAGAAACACATGATAGCCCGTTGGTTGTGAAACTAGAGATTAACCCAAAACCAGTTGATGGAGAAGATGATGAAGCCAGAAAATTGTTGGGCGATCAACCGAATCCTAATCGATACGGAAGTTCGGTGAATATTCTTTTTTACCATACTTACAAGACGATGGGAGGAAAGGATGAGGATTTGATCCCCTCAACATATAAAATATATGGCTTTAATGGCACTGCAAACAAGCCAAAGGGAGAGGTTCACATGAGAATACCTCTACAAGGATTATCAACTGATGTTTTATTCTGTGTGGTTGACGTGGAATCTCCGTATAATGCGCTGATTGGAAGGCCATGGCTTCATGAAATTTTGGGGGTCGCATCAACATACCACCAATGTATAAAATTTCCACATCCAAACGGCATTGGTATTATACAGGGAGATTGGAAGGAGTCGCAACAATGTCATGAGGTCGATGTAGAAAGTCATAAGAAAGAAATGCCAAAAGAAAGGGTTGGAAGCAACATGTGAGAGATGAGCAGAGAAAGGAAAAACTGATGGTGGATGCTATAGAAGTAAGGACTGAACATACCTCGCGAGGTGAATGCCTAGAGACAGGCGAATATTCTGATAATAAAGAAGCGAAGGGTATGAGGAACAAAAGGCATAAGAAGTGAATAATCAACAAAAGCAGGGGAAAGAGTAGCAATTGAAGTAATGATGTGCGAGAATCTCGCAATCAAGAGTATATGAGAATTCGGTTAAGAAAGAAAAATGAAAATACAACAAATGAAATGGAATTTTGCGAATACTTCGCAAACAAACATCAACAAATAATGAAACATGAATGATTGAATGATTTAACAAAGATGAATGAATAAAAGAATGGGACGAACCTTTATGGCGTACACCCTAGTTCGCGAATAACATTTCGTAAGAGGCAAATGTAAGACCTAAAGTGCGTCATATAAGGTGGTATCTCTCGACATGGCTCGGGGGAAGGTTACACCGCTCCCGAAGCCTGAGTCATGAAAATTTGGGGCCCATGAAAGCCTATCCGGAAGAGGTACCTTGGATTCCCAACTATATATATAAGGTTATACCCTGGTTGGGCGACCGAGGGTCTCTTCCTAGGAGTCAGTGTATGCTCAAGGCGCCGAGGTACACGGTTGAGCCAGAGTGCCCGGGATGGATGAACCTACCCTGGCCATTCTTGGCAAGTCTTGGCATATGTTGCACTCGCCCGAAGAAAACTCCACTTAGGGTGCAGCCTCGTAACCATAAACCCTATAGGTATAAGGGATAAGAGGTGCGAAAACAATCGGTTGTTGTTAAGACCGGATGGGAGGAGCTAGTCTTGTATGGCCGATGTTTCACCTCCTTGAAGGGGCAACCGGGGAGATGATAAGGGCGATGCTCTCCATTAGGGGGGAGTGTCAAAACAGACGCAAATGTCATAAGGCTATGTTTTCGCAAGAGAATTTAGGCTTGTCATATTTGTGCAATGATCCTGCAGAGGCAATAATACTAACGCGAAGGTAAGACGAGATCAATGGGTCTTTACACGACAGTGTACGGACGTCCTGCGATTTCGTCGCAAGACGGCAATGTCATGGGACTTTATGTTCGCAAGGATATCTAGACCTGTCATATTGTCGCAACTAAAACATCCTGCAGAGGCAAAAATACTTGGAAAATGATAAGGCAAGATCAATGGGTCTTTACATGCAAGTGTAACGACGTCCTGCGATTTTGTCGCAATGAAAGGTGGCAGGGGAAGACCTCTAATTAGGGAGGTCTAACTTGGAAGACCACACGAAAATGATAAGGCAAGGTCAATGGGCCCTTGCTTGAAAATGCAAAGGCGGCCTGCGACCTTGTCGCCACAAGAAGAGATAAAATAAAGACTACCGAAACGATAAGGCGAGACAAGTAGGATTCTTGATTTATGAAGATACCCGCGACCACGTCGCAACGATACATTTCAATAACAATAAAATTATTATCCAACCCAAATACATGATGACAACTAAAATCTTCCATCTGAAGATAAATAACAGAGGCAAGTATGGGAATGGAAAAGATGGAATATTGTTATTCATCTTCTGATGAAAGAGTTATACATCAATAATGTTAGCCAATTATATTACAAAGAAGAACTACCAAAAAAGGGGAGTGAAGACTGAATTTAGGGGGGAACAATCCAAGAAGTACACTATAATAAAGAGATACAGAAATGTACAGATATTAGAGGCAGCGAAAGAAAACAAAAAGAATTATTTCTTTGGTGATTCTTCTCCTTCATCTGATTCTTCAGTCCTATTATTCTCATCGCGTAATTTTCTTCTTCGCTAGCCTCACTATCGAAACGTCTCGAGACAGCAGATTCTCGGGAACCTTTCGTAAAGCCAGGGATATGAATGCGAGGGATATTGTGGTCCTTACAAACATACTCCATGGCTCCATTGTGAAAACGAAACGGCATCATTATTAAAATTCGCCACTGTCGTTAGAAATTGTTTCTTCAACTTGAAATATTTATTCTCGCGAAGGGAGAGACTCTTGCAGTGAATTGTTCTTTTCGTTTCAAGTTCTTCAATTCTCGTTGGAAAATTCCTGGCGAGTTGTTCTTTTTCAGATTCAAGCTCTCTAATTCTAACTTGAAGTCTCTTCTCGGATTCTACAAATAAGTAACAACAAGTTAATAATTTACAAGCAATACTATAGAAGTAAGAAGCAGTAAGGTATAATAAGTAACCTTCTCTATCAGATATCATATCTTTAATCAAGGAAGTATGCTCGGCATGAAGACTAACATCAACACCTAGGTTATTCCTGGCATTATCTAAAACTTTCGCAGCCCAGGCGAATTCATCATCACTATTAATAACAAGAAGAGAACGAACTTGCTCTTCTCGCTGCTTAAGTATGGTATTCTGATGAAGGAGTTCATCTCGTTCAACTTGCACACCTAGAAGAGATTTGTGGAATTCTCGCTAACTTTGTGCACCTCTCGTTAGTAATGCGATCGTTCTCATCTATGAGATCACTAATTTTCTTCCTTAAAGTCTTGATTTTCTTCTCGGAATCAAGGTACATTCGTTTAAAGCGATTAGTTAAATTTAAACTAGATCTCGTGTTCGATCTCTAAGAGATGATATTTGGATTGAAGATCCTTTAATGAAAGGAGGTTAGTTTTATCTGAGAAACTACTTAGAGATTGATTAAGGTGAGTAAGAAGGACATCATCATTCATAGGCTCGGGAAATGAATGGAGAAGGATGGATTCTTCGGAGAGATTATATACGTCTCCGAGAATAATAGTCGAGACAAAGAAAAATAAAGGATAGCATGAAAAGGATTTGAGAATTGAAATTTACTATACCATAAAGTCTGCTGATTTGAATTTCGAAGAGTGATTACTCTATCCTTTTGGGAGTCCAGACGGCTTCTAATTTTTGAATCTTATCGCGAGATGACGCGACTTCAACTTCCGGCTCTTGGGTCTTCTTGTTCAATTGTAAATTTCTCTTTTCAAGATTATTGCGTCTTCTCTCGAGATCTGAGGCAACTACAAAAGAAGTTTTTCCAACCTATGAAAGAAGATAGAAAAACCGTTAATACATATATTTAAAAATTTAAAATTAACAGGAAATATGACTACATGCATACCAAAGACCCAAGTGCGTTCAAGAAGTCAGAGACACAATTCTAGAGGCTTCATTGAAAGAATTATTGCCCTCTAGTAAAGCAAAGATTACACACATTTGCGAGAACCCCGCAAAGGGAAGCTAGGGAGCATCTCCCATTCCTTGGAAAGAGTCCGAGAAGATGCTAGATAACCGATCCATAGGAGAACCGGCCAATGGAATCTCTTTAGTGAGAGAGGGATTCGAATCATGGTTATCCTCGTCGAAGATTCGGAGCTTGAACTAAGGCGAGAAGAAGACCGAGTCTTTCGCTTCTTAGTTAATGGAGCAGAGGATTTATCTTTGCGAACGCACGGTTTTACCCTTACTTCTAATCTTCGCGGCTACGCGAGTTTCTTCAACTCCAACCTTCGCATACGGTTAAAGATAAGAAACAGAGGCAACAATATTGTTTCAAATAACAAAGGAAATGTTTCTTACTTCACCCGTAAGCGATCGAAGTATCGTCGAGTACTCTCCAACGGATTATCCTTGTAGCTTCTTCTCAATTTGGCGATCCGAAAAATTCCACAAACTCAACAAATATAAAAAGAAAGTTGCGAAGGCAAGGTTTGAAGTGGAAAACATACCTCTTTTGCCTTATCGTGCCATTTGAATTCCCAAGGATGATATCCTCGCGAGATTTGCGGCAGAAGAATATGCGAGCCCGCGATGTAAGGGCCATTTAAAATCAAGGGTACAACCCACCACTTCTCATCCTTGGAGTGGCGAGGAGTAGTATTATTGCCCTCGGTGCCGCTTAATATCTTGCATGAGTAATTTATCCTCGGGGACATTATCCTTCTTTTTCGTGCGAATGCCCAAATGAGATTTCGCATTCCTCATCTTTATCATCGAATAATTTTCAAAAAAGTTCTTTACAAAGTGTATTTCTCAAAGTGACTATTTCCAAGTTTGCGAAATCGGGGTGTCTAACAAAGATTAGGGTATAAAGATCCTTTGCCAAAGACCACGGTTCGCGAACTCAAGCATTAGGCGAATGCAATCGCCACTTAATTGATAAACGTTTCGAGTGAATTTTTCATGGGCCAAGATTTCATAAAATAAAGGCATCTCAGGATCGTATAAGGGAATGGGAAGTCTGCGAGAAGTTGACCTAGCGAGACTATAATTTTTTGATCATCACATTGATGATCAGAAAACAAATTTGCGTAAAGAATAGATGAAGATTCTTGATCGGGAATGGTTGATAGAGTAAAACCTTTCTCGAGCAACTTCGTTGAACTTCGTAAAAAGAAGATTTGTATGCACGACTAATGAAAGCCATTATCAGTATGGGAATGGATGGGAGGTTGGAGATTAGGATCAGCGTTAGAAAGGATGAAGAAAAGAGTTACAGTAGCAGGAGCGCAAATTGCGGAAGGAGAGAGTCAAGAAAAGTTGCAGAGAGAAATTAAAGGAAGAAAAGAGGAGGAAAAGAAAGCTATATATAGAAAAATCAAAAAAAAAAGATTCTTGAGAAAAACGAGGGCATTTAATGCGAGAAGAGACATGAACGGTCGAGAATAAACAGTTGGAAGAGACGTGTCAAGAAAAGACTTTAATGGGCAAAATCTGTGTAATAGTACGGAGCTGAAACAGATAAAGATAAGTAGTTGCGGCAAATCAAAAGGTTGATTCTCATGACATTCTCTCCCTCGCAGAGGAGATGTAAGGAGAGACAGGAGACGGAACTTCATATATATACTACAAAGAAGCTTCGGAACTTCGCTAAAAGAATAGAGGCAAGTACGTACTTTTCAAGAAAAGTATTCTTTCGCTCGTTCCTTCACCAATTGAAACCGGGGATTATTACAACAATGAATTTTTCCTTCAAATCGCTCTTCAAGCAATATTCAAGGAAAAAGAGGCAAGATGTAGGATCATAATATCGCAACGGACAAGGTTCGCGGGATTAATAAACGACGGTGTCGCGAGGGAGTCGCAGGGAGCTAAAATAAACGACGCGATGAATAACGACAAACAAAACAATTGGAAGACATGAAACTTGGCGAGGGTTAAGAAGTGTCGCGAGAATGAATATTCGTGCACTTGCGACACTTCGCGAGACATTCCCGAAAATAAAGGATAGCTTAATTTGTCATCCACTATGTATTACCCTATATAAAGGGCTAAATGAGTCCGTTGAAGGAGAGAGATCTTTTGAATTGTGAAGCAAGTCATTAGGAGAGAGAAAGTTTAAGAGCGCCTTAATTTCTAAGTGTAATTCTATTGTACTTGTGTAAACATTTCATGGAATCAATTAATAAATATTCTTGATCACACATCTTTCAATGGATTAGTCAAGCAAAACTGAGTAAGGGGTGTAGTGTGGGATTTCCTGCAACTACACTGTTGCACCATCTGTAGCTCAACTTCACAGATGCAACTCCATTTCTGCAGCTCAGCATTTTACACTCTTTCTGTAACATGAACCTGCAACCTGAGCATTCAACCACTGTAACCACAACCATCAGTAGTTGCTCATCATAACCAATCCATTGCAGTAGCTCAATAGCTCCACCATTCCCTGACCTTCTCAGCTTGTATTCAAAATCCAAACAAAACCACCAAAACTGTAGCCTTTCATCCATGCCTGCGCAACCCATTTCCCGAGCTTTGCACTTCTTTCTATTCTCAGCACCAAGAACATGCTAGCTCTCTGCAATACAACCCTGCTCTGTAGCTTCATTGTCTCCAATACCTGCACCTCATCCACCACCATTTCCCTGGCAAGCAGCAGCTTGCAATAACCTTCAGCAGCTCCAAATGACTGCAATCCAAATCTTCTCAGTATGACCATTCTCTTCAACTTCAGATTTTTGAGTTTCAGGAAACAAAACATCTGCATTCTTGGTTTCCTACATCACTGCTCAACAGACCTACACAGCCATCAGCTGGAGCAACAGCAGCTACCAACACTTGCTCATAAAGTCAACATACATTCCATTTCCATCTCATCTTGCCAATTCAGACTTGCAATCTTTGATAATAACAGCAGCTTCAAAGCAAACCCTGAATCCCATTCTCAACCCAAACACAAATTCAAAGAACCCATTTCATAAATATCATCCACAGCCAAATCGAACCCGAGAAGAAACCCATTATATTCACCACCAAATCAAGTTTGTAACCACTTCCCTGCACTGAGCTCCATTTGTAATGCCCAGTGCCTTCACTTCAGCTGCTATTCAGTTAAGCAGCAAACTAACTGCAACAGCAGTTCACCTGCAACACCCCAGACATCATCACTATCATCTTAGGCCATATATACAACTAAAGCAACAACCACAGTTACTCCACTATTGCATTCTGCTCAGCTCAAAACTACCAGCACCATCCTCTTGTACCTGCAATACCAATACCAGCAACAACTCCATCTAAGCCTCTGCCATCTCAGTCATAACCTTCACCTCTTCATGGTAATAGCAAATCCCCATGAATCTTTCATCACAGCAGCATACGTCTCCATTTTCTTGACCTAAATTACCAGTAATTCCATGACACAACCAACCCTTGACTGCAATTCCTTCCTTGAACTCTCATCCAACACACAGATTCAGATTTGAACCGAAACCCATTTGAATCCATGCCCTAATTCTTCATCAATCGAACCCAATTTCAGTTTATATCAATATAATCCCCAAATTTGCTCAACCCCTAATTCTGAAGCTTCATGTCTTCTTTACTATTGTTGAACAACAGCCACAGCTCTTTAATTGTCACCAACACTCCATTCTTCTCCCATTTGAATTGATATCAACAGATTTATCTTCTTAATTTCTGCCAGTAAAATCTCTTTGCTTCTCGATCTGTAACAATAGTGACAATCCCATGATAATCATCGTCTTTGCTTCAATCAACAGCAGAATGATAGAATCTAACACCCTAAATACCCTCTGAATTGAAAACTTCACCATCGTTTCTCCTACAACCGCCGTTCTTCTCTCACTCGGCTTTGAAATACGGATGAAATGTAATGAAGAAAAACTGAAACCCCCGATCTGGTTTCAGGGGTATGTAATGGCTAAAAATGCTATTGGCACCCATTGCTCCGATGAAGGCTGCCAAACTGAGGTGCCCCTATTTCTAACTTGTACTGATGATGTAGACTATCCGTTTTCCACGACTGAGCTCCGAATGACTGATTTCATCTTCTTTTGCTCCGAATGACTCCATTGCACCTATATAACTCAAAAACACACATAAGATACATAATTTACATGAAAACTCGCAAAGAAATCATAAACAATATATATAAATCTAGGTGTTTTAGACACCTATCATACGCGTACTGGTTGGTCAATGAAACTCCGGGAATCAAGTATGCGTACACGTATGCGTACTAGCGTAAGTTCAGGTCCCGTGAATTTCTGTTGGAGTTTGGAAGTGTACTAGTATGCGTGCCCGTTCGCGTACTGGCGAACCAAACTCATTCCGGCTACTTAAGTATGCGTACCCGTTTGCATACTTGAGTAGGTTATGTTCTAAAATCGGTTTGTTCATAAACTAATACATTTATATATTAAGGAATGCAATCTTTTGCAAACCGTGGCTATAATTTTCATGAAATGATTCGAGTGAATCAAAATCGATTTTGCTTCAATTGTGTCTTGTATACTTCTATGAGAATATAAACAATTGAACAACTCTCTAACTAGTTTTATTTGAGTCATTTGAACTAGTTGTGATAAAGATGAATAAGGTTGATATGAAAGTGTTCATATGGCTTAACTCGGTTAACTATTGTTGAACCAACTAAGTGTACATGTTTAGGTATGATTACCTTTATCTAAATATTGGTACATTTCATTTGTGTATGACAAGCTAAGTTCGATCTAACAGTTGAAAGATATTAGCTTGAATCTAATCAGGTTTTCATCTAACGGTGAATATTGAAAGCTTTGTTACCAAGGTAACATTGATTGCAAACCCTGATTTGGAGACTATATAAAGGATAACTCTAGCAACTGGAAAACCTAATCCCCACACCTCCTATGTGATACTAGTTGCGACTAGAGTCGATTCTCCTTTAACCTTAGGTTTTTCTAAAACCCAGTAGGTTAACGACTTAAAGACTTCATTGGTATTGTGAAGCCAAACACAACTATTTTCTCTGTAGTTGCGTGTTCTGATCTTGCTGTTTTCTATTGTTATTGAGTACTATCTTCTTTAAGATTTGCTCGAGATTTATTCTCCGATAGGCAAGATTGAAAAGTAGTCACAAACACCTTCGTCTTATCGTTTGTGATTCCACAATATCTTGTTTCGTTAATCGATTAAGATTATTGTGAGGTGATTGATAATACTAGGTTGTTCTTCGGGAATATAAGTCCAATTTATCAATTGGTTCCTGTTTACCTTGAATTATCAAAAGAAGGAACAAAACTCGTAGGTATATCTGTGGGAGACAAATTTATCTATTCAATATACTTTTCTGTGTGATACAGATTTGTTTATCAAGTCTTCGACTTTGGGTCGTAGCAACTCTTAGTTGTGGGTGAGATCAGCTAAGGGAATCAAGTACGCAGAATCCGATGTGGTTCAAGAGGCGTAAGGAACGCAACTGTACCTTGATCAGTGTGAGATTGGTTAGGGCTCAACTACATTCCAGTCCGAAGTTAACTTGGAGTAGGCTAGTGTATGTAGCGGCTTAATACAGTGTGGTGTTCTAATCTGGACTAGATCCCGGGGTTTTTCTGCATTTACGGTTTCCTCGTTAACAAAATTTCTGGTGTCTGTGTTATTTCTCTTCCACATTATATTTTCTATATAATTGAAATATCACAGATTGTGCATAAGTTTAATCAATTAGATAATCCAACCTTTGGTTGTTGATATAAATTGATTGACACTTGAACATTGGTCTTTGGTACCGTTCAAGTTATTTCTTATATTTAATCGGGCTCGCAAATTCCTATTTGTTTGATTGCAGATTGAATTGAGAAATTGAGATACAACTCTTGGATATATTTCCATTAATTGAGTCTGACTGTCTAGTTGATTCTCTTGGAATTATATTGGAGTTAGTCCATACAGATTGCTAAGCGAAATATTGGGTGAGGTTGTTAGACCCCCGCTTTTTCAGATGTCCCTTTTGCTAGACTTCATGGCGTTATTTCAGAAAATCTCACCGGTCACAATTTTCTTCTTTGGAAGGCTCAATTTTTACCCTATTTACAAGGTTATGATCTTGAGGGTTTTGTTAATGGTTCTAGCACCTGTTCATCGATTAAGAATAAGGATGGTTCTCCAAACCCTAATTTTCTCTCTTGGAATCGTAGTGACAAGCTATTACTTGGATGGATTTTATCATTACTCACATCACCAGTTTTGACTAAGGTAAAATCATGTCAAACATATTCAGAGGTATGGACAAAACTTACTGAATTTATGCATCTAAATCCGATGATGCTCTTATTCACTTGAAATCTTCTCTACAAACTGTCACCAAGGGAAGTTTATCTATGGATGACTACATTCAATCTGTTCGTAATATTGTTGATTTTTTGGCTGTTAGTGGTCATGAAATTTCAAACATAGAATTATGTCATTATGTACTCAGGGCCTTGATTCCGCATATGAGAGTATTGTGAGTTCTCTCATTACAAATATGAGTTTGATAACCACTGGTCATTTTGATTATATGCTTTTGGCTTATGATCTTCGTGTTAATGCACAAAATAAATTGATCAATGATCACCAAGCCAACTTTGTCAATACTGTTCATGCTTCTGATGTTCCCCCTACTAAGAATGGGACTCCAGTAATTATCTGTCAAATTTGTGAGCAACCGTACCATGCTGCTCACAATTGTTGAAAACGATTTGATCAGACTTACTTTGCTCCACGTCGTCCTCCAACAAGGAATTTCAATAAAAGAGGAGGCAAAGATATTCATTTGCACCTGCTGGACCTCGTACTGCATATATGGCTACTCACAACCTTGTTTATACATGTGACTTCATACCTGACAGTGGTACGAATAATCACATGACACATACCTTGGGTAATCTTTAGACTCCGATTGATTATACCAGTCCTATCAGGTTAAAACTGCTAGTGGTGCCAATCTCTCTATATTCCATACTGGTAATGATATTTTAGAAACTCTCACCCGTAAGTTTCTACTTTCTAATGCCTTTCATGTTCCACCCTTGTCTCACAATCTTCTATCAATTTCTCAATTTTGTCGTGACAATGATGTGGTTTTTAAATTTTGTGATGATTCTTTTCCTTGTTAAGGATCGACTTACGGGTAGCACTTCAGGGGATGCTTCATGATGGTTTATACATTTTGCAGCATGTCACTCCTAAAGCTCTTGTTGGTGAACGTCCTTCTATTCAAACTTGGCATCAACGTTTAGGTTATTCAATGCTTTGTATTGTTCAATTGATTGTTCATCGTCATTGTCTTCTGGTTCCCAGTTATAAGTTTGCTTTTTGTTCCTCATGCTTAGAGAATAAAATTCATAAATTGCCTTTTCTGTCTAGTACTCTAGTCTATGATTATCCTTTAGATTTAATTGTATCAGACGTTTGGGGTCCTGCATTATATAATGTTTGTTGATGCTTTTAGTAGATTTACACGGATTTTTGCTATTAATGCTAAATCTGATACGTTTAACACTTCTATTACATTATTTAAGCATGTTGAGAATCTCTTTAATACCAATCAAGGTTTTTCAATCTGTAAGTTTGTTAGAGCACTGCTCAGTCGAACTCGCAAGCGTTGCTATCTCAAGCATGTTTGTCAAGTTTAGTTGCCAAAACTGTAAGTCTTGATTTCTAGTCTACTTATAGCTAAGTCTTGGATTGGGATAGAATGTGTAGTTGACCTTTAGACTTCACGGCATTCATCGATTGAAGACGAAGAACTACTAAGGGGAGCTTGTGGAACTTCATCAACAAAAGGTATGTGGAGACTTGAAATCATCTTTCACTCGAAAGTCTATCTACTTTATCTCCTATTTGAGACAAAAGTCGTATAGCTATATAGACTTCAATTATACACATTTGATATTTCGAGCTGATTTTAACTCACTTACATATTTCTTGAAATATGTGTTGGTAAGCTTTCGCTTTAACCAATTTCATCTTATATTCTTGACGAAAGTCAAAAGATGATCATGTGAAAATCGCCTGGTAACATCTTATATGATTTGTGTGAGACAGTCATTTGGTGTAGACCCAGAATGTTTTGTATTGATCATTTGATCACCTAAAAATTGCTTTAAAGCTAATAGTTTGTGTGAGACAGCTATTTTCGTCTTATAAGAATGTTTCAATGATTGAAATGGGAGTTTAGAACAATTAACCAATGACTGGATATAGCACAGTATGCATACTCATATGCGTACTGGTTTAACAGTTGAAGTCCGGGAACCATAGTATGCATACCCGTATGCGTACTAATTCAACTGATGTTGGTCGTGAACGATAGTATGCATACACGTTTGCATACTGGCGAACAGACCAAGTCCGGGAACTCTAGGTATGCGTACCCGTTTGTATACCCGAGTGGGTTAAGTTCTAAAATCGGTTTGTTCATGAACAAATACATTTATAAAATAAGGAATGCAATCTTTTGCAAACCGTGGCTATAATGTTCATGAATTGATTCGAGTGAATCAAAATCGATTTTGATTCAATTGTGTCTTGTATACTTCTATGAAAATATAAACAATTGAACAACTTTATAACTAGTTTCATTTAAGTCATTTGAACTAGTTGTGTTAAGATGAACAAGGTTGATATGAAAGTTTTCATATGGCTAACTTCGGTTAACTATTGTTGAGCCAACCAAGTGTACACGTTTAGGTACGGTTACCCATATCTAAATGAAGCCACTTTTCATTTGTGTGTAACAAGCTAAGTTCGGTCTAACGGTTGAAAGATATTAGCTTGAGTCTAATCTGGTTTTCATCTAACGGTAAATATTGAATGCTATGTTACCAAGGTAACGTTGATTGCAAACCCTGATTTGAAGACTATATAATGGAGAACTCTAGCAACTGGGAAACCTAATCCCCACACCTCCTGTGTGATACTAGTTGCGACTGGAGTCGATTCTCCTTTAACGTAGGTTTTTCCTAAAACCATTATAGGTTAACGACTTGAAGACTTCATTGGGATTGTGAAGCCAGACCCAACTATTTTCTCTGTAGTTGCGTGTTCTGATCTTACTTTGTTCTATCGTATTGAGTGTTATCTTCTCTAAGATTTGCTCGAGATTTAATCTCCGATAGGTAAGATAAAAAGTAGTCACAAACATTTTCGTCTCATCGTTTGTGATTCCACAATATCTTGTTACGCTACCATACGATTAAGATTATTGTGAGGTGATTGATAATACTAGGATGTTCTTCGGGAATATAAGTCCGGTTTATCAATTGGTTCCTGTTCACCTTGATTTATCAAAAGACGGAACAAAACTCGTAGGTATATCTGTGGGAGACAAATTTATCTATTCAATAGACTTTTTGTGTGATACAGATTTGTTTATTAAGTCTTCGACTTTGGGTCGTAACAACTCTTAGTTGTGGGTGAGATCAGCTAAGGGAATCAAGTGCGCAGAATTCGGCGTGGTTCAAGAGGCGTAAGGAACACAACTGTACCTTGATCAGCGTGAGATTGGTTAGAGCTCAACTGCATTTCAGTCCGAAGTTAACTTGGAGTAGGCTAGTGTCTGTAGCTGCTTAATACAGTATGGTGTTCAAATCTGGACTAGGTCCCGGGGTTTTTCTGCATTTGCGGTTTCCTCGTTAACAAAATTTCTGGTGTCTGAGTTATTTCTTTTCCGCATTATATTTTCTATATAATTGAAATATCACAAATTGTGCATAAGTTCAATCAATTAGATAATATAACCTTTGGTTGTTGATATAAATTGATTGACACTTGAACATTGGTCTTTGATACCTTTCAAGTTATTTCTCATATCAATCAGGCTCACATAACTCTTTCTGTTTGATTGCGGATTGTATTGAGAAATAGAGATACAACTCTTGGATATATTTCCATTGATTGAGTCTGGCTGTCTAGTTGATTCTCTTGGAAATTATATTGGAGTTTTTCCATACAGACTGCCTAAACGAAATATTGGGTGTGGTTGTTAGACCCCCACTTTTTCAAAGATTACTAAACTTTTACAAGTTAATGGCACTCATCATCGTGTCTCTTTCCCCCATACTTCCGCACAAAATGGCTTAGTAGAACATCAACATCGTCATGCCATCGAAAGTGGTCTTACTTTATTGTCTTTTGTATCTTTTCCCTTACCATTTTGGTGTGATGCATTATTTACAAATATTTTTTTATGAACAGATTGTCCTCATGTTTGACCGGTTTAAAATCTCCTTATGAATTGCTTTTTAATCGTGTGCCTGATTATTTATCCTTACGCACGTTTGGTTGTCTCTATTTCCTTATCTTCGACCCTGTGGACGCACAAAATTGGATTAGTGTTCATCCCCTTATGTTTTCCTAGGCTATCGTGCTCATCACAAAGGATATAAATGTCTTCATTTACCCATGGGTAGAGTTTATTGAGCTTGTGATGTTGTCTTTGTCAAAGACAAGTTCTCGTTTGCTGCTACTACCCCTGCTACACTACCTTCTTCTTCGTCACCCTTACAGGTATGTTCTTCACCTTCCTCCTCGAACATATTTCCTACGATTTTGTCGCACTTGGACTCTACAGTTTCGTCTCTGCCAAGTTCCCTTGAATTATTTCGATTGCAACATCCAGCTGCTACACTTAATTTTAGTCAGGATAACCCCATGTTAGTGATGTCAACGTCTCAGGTCCATCTACTCAGTCACCTGCTTCTGCATCTACCAGAAGACCTGATGTATTTTCAACTGCTGCTCCACTCGTTGTCTCTGACTGTACAATAATTCAACATCTTCTTATAGCCCAACAGACAGTTTCATAAGTTCCTGACACATATGTACAGATAGTTTCAAAGAATTTCGACATTGTCTGTAAAATTTGTGATTCGTAACACCATGCATGCACAGGTTGTCTCTGGACTGTATGCCTGTTGATCCTGCTTTTCTGCATTGTACGCCTGTAGCAACATATCACTATAACACTGTTGTTTCTACTGAACAACCAAACCACTCGGCTCTGCAATCACCAATTACCAATGATCATCCAATGGTTACACGGGGAAAGGATTGTATTTATAAAAAGAAATTTCTAGTTGCCTCTAAACATGTTAAAATTACTGATGATTTGTTTGAGCCTTCATGTTATTCTCAGGACAAGAATAATCCTAAATGGTATCCTCCTATGGTTTGGAATTTTATGCACTTTCGAAGAATGAGACTTGGTCTATAGTTCCACCCACTCTGAATCAAAATACTATTAGTTGCAAATGGGTTTATCGCGTTAAACGACGAGTTGATGGTACCGTTGAGCATCGCAAATCTCGTCTAGTTGTCAGGGGTTTTAATCAACAAAAACGTATTGATTATGGTGAGACTTTTAGTCTTGTTATGAAGCCATGCACTATTCATATCATATTGACCCTAGCCCTGTCTTACAATTGGCCTATCCGTCAACTTGATATTCAAAATGCCTTTCTCAATGGCATTCTCACCGAGGAAGTCTACATGAAACACACCATGGTTATACAGATCCTCCCTTTTCATATTATGTTTGCAAATTGCATCGGTCTATTTATAGCCTTAGATATGCTCCTCATGCATGGTATACTCGTCTCAGCTCTTTTGTTCAGAAACTTGGATTTGTTATCTCTATTTTCGATAACTCTTTATTCATTCGATGATCAGCTGAGCTTATTATATTTCTTTTAGTTTATGTGGATGACATAATTTTAACGGGATCTTCTATAGCTCTTATGACTACTCCACACAATGAGTTTGCTCTCAAAGATCTTGGTTTGCTTTCATATTTTCTTGGCATAGAGGTCACGCACGTTTATGGTGGATTGTTTCTTTCACAATGTCGCTACATTGAAGACCTTCTTGTTTGTGTCAACATGCAAGGAAAAAAACCAGCCACCACTCCTTTTAACACCTCTACTAAGCTTCACCTGGTTGGTAGTGCTTTATTGTCCGATGTTACTATGTATTGGAGCTTAGTTGGTGGTCTTAAGTATCTCTCAATAACAAGACCAGACATATTTGTTGTTAATAAGGTATGTCAATTCATGCATAAATTTACATAAGCTCATTTAGTTCTTTTTATACGTATACTTCGATATTGGCACCATACTTCTAACTTTGGCATTCTACTTCTTCTCGACCAAAATATGTAGCTTGGTTTTTCGGCATATACTGATTCTTATTAGGCGGGTGATCATCTACGAGTGGTTATTGCATTTATCTTGGTTTTAATTTCATTTATTGGAGTTCTCGTAAGCAACGAACAGTCTCCCAGTCAAGTACTGAATTTGAGTATCGTGGTTTGTCTATTACGACTGTTGAATTAAAGTGGATTGAATCTCTGTTTCGGGAACTTCTGGCTTCTATTCAGTTTCCACCAATTCTTTGATGTGATAACTTGGGAGCAACCTATATTACTATGAATCCAGTTTTTCATGGTCGTATAAATAACAACAAAATTGCTATCACTTTGTCCGTGAGAGAGTTCAAAGTGGGCAGCTTGATGTTCAGTTTGTTTCATCTAAGGAGCAAATCGCATATATCTTTACGAAATCTACTCCAAGGGGAAGTATTGGAACTTATATTGTATAAACAATATCTTGTAAAAGTTAATCTGTATATATTTTGTATCTTTATATTCCTTGTACTATTAAGGAATATCCTCTGTAATCTGTAAAATTATAAATACACAAGATTTCTTTGTGCTTCTCATCCATTAAGAACACGTAAATTTTAGTCTCAAGTATCCGAAACCCTTCACCAGAACAGATTCATTTTGCAGTAGCTGGTATATGGTGAAATGAAGGGTGAAGACTATACCAAATTCTTATATATTTAACTCAACCGCCATAATCTAAAAGTAAATTTTAATTATGTATATGGTCACCCGAATCATGGTGATACCGACCAAAAACGGGAAGGATATAAAGGGCTAATGTGATTAGCAATTATCCAGGAATACAAGAACATTTACCTGTTTCAGCAAGAATTCCTGGAATTTGTGTTCATAAATATCTGGTGAGTGGCAGCAATTCTCAGACGGGGCAAAAAACCCATATATTACATTTCATTTTACCTTCTCTTGTATTTTTTAACTTGACCTAAGCAGTTCTGGCAACAATTTGTTTATGATGTGTAAGGCCCCATCTCATAGCAACACTTACATAGTCAGTATGAAACTCAACGTTGCATTGTTGTGGAAGCAGACGATCAGCTATTATATTGTCTTATAAACAAAGATATAAAGATAATATTTAGCTTCAAAGAATCTTCTATAAAAGGATAACAAAATAGAGCACCATGCATTAGAGGTCACAAAACTGAAGCTCTATGACTAATAAATGGAATGAGTAAAGTATGAACCAATGTCTTACGCTACATTTGCCTAAGATAGAATCTTGAGAAAAATGATATAGAGTAAAAGTAAACAAGGTTAGAAAGGAAATCCAGAAATTCAACTGATAAACCAATCATTTCTTGCTTACCAGGTCCTTCTTTGGGTTTGTCATCTGTTTTTGTGGATGATTTTAGCTGAAAAACTAAACACCAAGATCCTCCAATAGCATATTCCAATCAGACACCAGGGATCTCTTCAATATAGCTACAAAAAAGCAACCTTGGCACCGTAAGCACCATGAATTGCCGTTTTAAGCATAATCAAACATTTACTAGTGAAGGAATTCAAAAATAGTAAGTATTAAATGACACAAATTTAATAAAAGTAAATTCTAGATAGAGGATGAAAAGAATACTGGCATCTTTTGCTGAAGATGGTTAGCTTGAGTTTCTTTTCCAAGTTGCACCTTGATGGTTCTTCTTGTTTTTCCCGACACCATATCTCTAGCGCTTCTGCTAATTCAGATCAAAGCCAAAATGATCATCGTACAATATTTATATATCAAGAGTAAAACAGACACAAATTTATGATATTGCGAACTCAATAAAACAAATCGTTTCGCTTTAATGCAACCTTGTAAAATTCTACTTAATGAAGAACATCCCTCCTTCATTTTTTCACTAAATAAATTTTGGAAAACGACAATAGTATTTTAACTATTAGCAATTAGTGCATCTGCCCAAGATATTCTGCGAGATGTTCATCTTTATCAATAAAGATTAAATCAAGAAAATTGAAACGTTTTCACAAAAACAAACTTAGATCTTTCTTACCAGTTTAATAAGATTCTAATGCTTGAGCTGCTTCTTTTTTTTTCGACGCAAAAAGGGCAAATTTAATTAATGAACAAAGATGTCACCAAGAGTGATACTAGAGTTACCAAAGAAAAGAAAAAAATAAAGAAAAGGAAAAAGGGAACAACAAGCCCACAAAGGAGCAAGTATAAATCTTTCCAAAATAAAAAACAAAAAGCTCCAAACACAAGCTCCAACAAGAAATTACTTAGAAACTTCCACAAAAAATAATTCTGAAAGATATTAATCACCCTTGAAAATCCTCATTTTGTGTCCTGATACGAACGCTTAACAACATCAATTTGTTTCATCAGTATCAGAGTCTGGATTAAAATCTCTCAAACCATCATCGTATTTAATGAGAGGTCTTTCCATCTTTGTTTGAGAATTTGTATCTTCCAAAAGATTCCTACGCATCAATCTCATCAAGGGATGATCAGAGATATCCAGTAGCTTGTTAAAAGCAATTTGGGAATCTATTCAGGCCTCACTAATAGAAATAGTAGGACATTAAAAATCTCTTTCCTTGTTTGGACATTGTGTTTCAGTGGCGCTCCTACTTTCGATTATTTATATAATGCAGGTCTGGTGCAAGACCCTAGTGGTGTCTTCTGTGGTAATTGTGTTGAGACGAATGAGCATCTTTTTCTTCATTGCGAATTTGTGTTCGATATCTGGTCCTATTTGCTTGATAGTTTTGGAATCAATTGGGTTTTAGCTAAAAATGTTAGAACCAATTTATGGGAATGGGGGTTAAGAGCAGGAGAAAATCTACAAAACAGGAAGAAGAAAATCTGGAGTATTCTTCCTTTTGTTATTTGTGGTGTGTCTGGAATGAAAGAAATGCGAGAATCCATAACAATGCGAGTAAGGATTTGAATCAGCTAATAGTGGATATCAAGTGTTTGATATTTAATCGGGGTTTGAAATCTGGTATGTTCTCAGGTTTTTCTTTGTCTACCCTGTTAAGTAATTGTAATGCAGTGATGCACACATCCATGTAATTCTATTATCTCGTGTCATTATTTTGGTGACGCAATAATTTTCATTTTATAAAATTTTCCCGTTTTAGTAAAATAAAAATAAAAGACAGAAATAGTAGGATACAACTTTATGCTCTTACCAAAAGAAAGTTTAGAGGTAGTGGAAACAAAGCTTGAAAGTAAATCTATGCCCTTTCCCATAAACTTTTTCTTCTTCTTTTTGCGGACCGTATATTTTTGAGTTGGGAAACCTGCCTCAGAATTCTCCTTCTCAATATAATTAGAAGTTAAATTTGGAGAAATCTCTTCTATATAGTTTTCAATATCCTGATCTTGAGTATTATCTGGATTGGTTCTTATGTTCGCTTAATCTGATCTTCAGTATACTTACCAGCTACATAGAAATTAACCCACAGTGAGAAATGGATTTTTCATAAAACACAATAGTTGATTAAAAAAAAATCAAATCAAAACCTAGACATTGGGTATTGTTACTGAGAGACTTACTGAATGAAGTAAAGGGATAAAGAGAATGATTTTTTTTTTTTGAAGCAAGAGGTAATTGGATTGATGAAAATCAGTTACATGATTGAGTTCTATCCTCAACAATTTGAGATCTGATCTCTAGAGGGGTAGAACTAAACCAAGAATGACTTAAACCTTCTACTCTAACTAGTCTAGAATGGATGTCCGCTACTTTATTTATCTCATTTGGAATATGATAGCATTTCCTAGAGGTATTACAACTAAAAAAATGTTGAATGTCTTTGATCATGTTGAGTAAACGCCAGTCTATAGGAGAATTCTTAACAAGTGCATCAACCACTATTTTGGCGTCGAGCTCAAAATGCACCTTCCTAAGCTTTAGTGTATGCGCCCAATTCACATCTTCCCATAGTCCCATGCATTCAGCCTGCTCCACACTTCTAATATCTGTTATGTGGATGCATTTTGCTGCTTGCTGCAAACCTGCACAATTACGAATAATTAAACCTATACCCCCTGAATCATTTAAAAAGGAACCATCGGAATTAATAGTCATAGTATCATAAGGTGGAGGGATCCAGTGTATGTTTCTACGACAGACTCGAACACTGCTAGAAGTGGTTTTGTTACTCAGGGTGAGATGATCTTCTATGTAACTTTTGCATTTTTTGATGATCTTGTCTGGCAGGGGGTTGATATTGTTGAAGACCTTATCACACCTGTCGGACCATAAACACCACGCTGTAATGGCCCCGTTACACGGTTCTTCAATAGAAATCTTCTTAACATGAAAATCATCAAACCAGACACATATCCAGTATGGGAAACTAGTTGTGTTGTTTGATGACCAACCAAACATAGCGAACCAAACCATTCTACGAATATTGCAATCTGGCAGGACATGTGCTGAAGTTTCTTGCGTTAATTCATAAAACGGACAGGTATCAACTATTCCTGGCATCTTTCTGCTGAGAACACTTCTTGTTGAGAGAAGATCTGAAATTGCCTTCCATAAGAAATGTCTAATCCTTGGAATAAGAGGGAGCTTCCATAGTGTTTTATATATTTTCACCATTCTAGCTCCGACAAAATTGGTACCATGTTGATCCTCAAACATCTTACGATAAGAGGACTTCACAGAAAAAGAACTGTTTCTCTCCAACAGCCACACTATTTTATCTTCTTGATTAACATGTATCGAGATATTAGAGATATAGTTTATCACATCATCTTCAAATAAATCTCTCAGAGTATTTAAGTTCCACGTCATAGAGGTTGAAGAGAAGAGTTGGTTCACATACTTGAATTGTTGGTGAGAGGAGCAACCTTGTTTAGGAATGGGAGGACCAGAGAGCTCTTTAATCTATCTGTGTTTCCATAGAAGAATCTTTTTACCATTTCCCAAGCACCAGCAACTATGTTTTAGGACAAAATTTAACTCTAAGCTAATACTTCTCCAAGACCAGGTGGTATTTGACTTCTTCTTCAAGTTAAAAAGATCATCATCTAGATAATATTCTGCCTGTAATGATTTAGTCATCATGGAGTCTGTATCAGAGCAAAGCTTCCAAGCTGATTTTGCAAGTAAAGCTCTGTTAAAAATATGTAAATCTCTAAACCCTAGACTTTCTTCCTCTTTGGGTTTTTGAGTTTTTTTCCATGAAATAACATGATTACCTTTGCATGAAGCTTTATTTCTCCAGAATTGTTGTTGAGAAGAATTCATCTTATTAATGGTAGAGCCAGGGAGCTTGAAACTTGTCATGTGATGTATGGGTATGGCATTGGAAACATTCCTTACCATTACTGACCTACCAGCTTCAAAGATATTAGTACCGCTCCATTTTGCAAATATGTAACCCATCTTATCACAAAGAGAAGAAAACAAAATCTTTTTATTTCTGCCCACAAAAAACGGTAACCCTATATTTGTCATCTGAGATATTTAGGTATCTAACTTGGAGAGTTCCACTGATATCCTGACAGACTTCTGGATCAATATTAGCACTGAAATAAACTGCTGATTTGTTAAAATTAATCAGCTGCCCTGAACATTGAGAGAATTGTGCGATTACTGCTAAAAGGTTTTGAACCTGAGACTCATTGACTTTGCAGAACAATAAACAATCATCTGCAAATAGCAGATGGTTTATTTTTGGAGCTGAACGAGAGATTTTCATACCAGTTAGGAGACTAATACGTTCACAGTGTGCCAAATATCTTGAGAAGGATTCCATAGCTAGAATGAATAAATATGGTGACAACGGATCACCTTGTCGAATTTCACGAATTGGTTTAAAAACTGATGTTGGAGAGCCATTGAGCATGATTTCGATTGGGTTGTAGAGATGCATTGCGAGATTAGCTGTTTGAATTTATCTAAGAAACCAAATTGTTTGAGAATGTCCAGTAAAAAACTCCACTCTAGCCTATCAAAGGCTTTGGACATGTCCATCTTGAGAGCAAGGTGACCACTTATGCCTTCTTTTCTCTTCATTGCTTGCACAATTTCCTGCACTAGACAGATTTTTTCCGAAATTAATCTACCTGGTACGTAAGCAGATTGCATTGGAGAAATTATTGAGGAGATGTGATTTTTCATTCTTAGTGCTATAATATTTGAGATAATTTTGTAGATTGTGTCGCACAAGGCTATTGGTCTGAAGTCCTCCGGCTTTTGAGCTATTTGAACCTTAGGAATTAGTGAAACTCTGGTATTATTCAGCTGCTTAAGAAGATAACCCGAGTGAAAGAAAGATTTTACCAGTCTGCAAACATCATCCTTCACCGTATGCCATTGTGTTTGGTAGAATCCTGGAGGAAAGCCGTCTGGCTCCGGTGAAGTCCATGGCTCCATAGTCATTAAAGCTTGATGAATTTCCTCTTCAGAGGGTATAGCTTCCAACTGTTGATTGTCTTCATCAGTAATACACCTAAGGATATGTTGAAGAAAGTTCCTACTGTCATATGGAAAAGAGGTAGACATAATATTTTGAAAATGATTCATGAGAATAGCTGAAAGAGAGTCCATGTCATTGCAACATGTACCATCTTGAGCCAGTAATGAATCAATTCTGTTACGAGATTTCCTTCGATTCATTCTTATGTGGAAGTACTTTGAGTTTAAATCCATATCATTATAAAAGTGATCTCTAGCCTTTTGCCTGTTGGAGCTTGCTTGTATATCATTTAGCTTTCTGACTTCTTGTTCTAGCTTAACTACAGCTTCAGTGTTTGAACCGTTCATATCAGCAGCTTGAAGATTGGAAATATCCACTTGCAGCTGAGTAATAGTGCTACTGATATTGCTAAACATGCTTTTACTCCATCGTGACAGAATATGCCTTGTGTAGACAGTTTATTTGAAAAGAAAAAAGCATTAGAACATGTAAAGCTAGAAGACCAAGCATTTTTGATTTCATCAGAGAGCTATCTTGCGATAACCAGTGTTCAAAAAACTTCCAGTTTCTTCCCATAACTTTATTATGCTTACAAAGTTCAAACAAAATAGGTGCATGATCGGAACCATTTTGAGGTAGATGGGTCAGGATAGAGTCTGGGTAGGTTGTGAACCAATTACTATTAACTAATGCCATGTCTAGCCTAGACTTAATATGACCAGTGCCATGTTTGTTGCTGGTCCAAGTAAATGGATTTCCGCAAAAACCTATGTCTGGGAGATCTGCATCTTTAATTAAATCTAAAATTTCAGTTGAACTAGTTTGAGATGACTGAGTATTTCTATCACTTGGACCGAGGGTGATATTTAAGTCACCTATAAGCACCCAGGGAATGTCTATAGTTTTACTAAGATTATTAATGAGAGCCCATTTATCAACTTTTTCATGAACATATGGAGTGCCATAAACACAAGACGGGAACCAATCTCCTCTACTGGGATCATTGAGAACTTTAACATGTATCATTTTATCTGATTGATCAACAATGTTTAATTGGAAGCCATCTTTCCAGAGAAGTATGAGGCCTCCAGCTGCACCTATAGAAGGAACAAAAACTTTGTTTGGCATGTTTAAGAAATTTGTGAGCCTTAGAATTCTATTGTCATTTATTTTGGTTTCACATAAGAGTATGATGTCCGAAGAGTGAAGATAATTAAGAAGATGAAGGTGATCACGAGTGTCTTTTCCTAGAAATCCCTGACAATTCCGGCTCAAGACTTTCATTTCAGAATATAAGTCTAACTCGACTATATCACATCCTAACAAAATAAAATGGAGGGAAAAAGAGATATGAAAATAAATAAAACTACGAAAAGATATGAGGTTATAAAATACTAGAGTAAAAACAGCAGCAACCTCATCCATAACATAGGAGTGATCCTCAGTATTATCATCTCCTTTATCAATCAGATCATGCTCCATACCATCAAACTCAATATTAGATGGATTCCTACCAGTATTTTGCTCATTGGGGTGTTGAATATCTTTGTTCTGCATGGATTGACTCTTAATAGTGTCCTGAGAAACTAAATCCTCTTCTTCAGAGTTTCTCGATCTCTTGGGGCTTCTAGTCTCCTCGTGATCATCTTCTTGTTCAGCTAATTATTTTTTGCTAGCCTCACAGATCTTTTGGATCAACAAGTCTAGGTCTTCACAAATTTTCACACCATAAGCTTCAGCCAACTCATGACAGTAATTTATGTACTGTTCATTTGTGTATTTTCTTATCTTCAGATCATATGCTGTATTAGCACATTCCTCTTTGTTATGATCTATTGTCCAGCAGTGAGGTCAAAGATTGTGTGGTTGGCGTTCCCAGTGATAACGAACCCAAGTAACACCTCCGGCCCTTGTGTTCCACCAGCCACCTCTAAAAAGTGGTTTGCTTAGATCAATTTTTACTCTTGCTGATATCATACTTTCATATGTAGGTCTGCAGTTTTCAGGATTAGTCCAAATCTTTGGATCCAATTCCACAAGCGCTTCATCTATCACTTGCACAGAGTGATGTTCAAGTAGTAGGTTTTTGAACTGAACCGTCCATTCTTGATGATTAAACTTCCAGTCTTTTAGCGGAATAGAGTCATCATAAACTAGAAGATTAAGATGGGACTTACAGACATTCCAGGGTGTCTTTTTGAGAACCGCTTCCATCCTTTCCTTTGTGTTGAACTTGAACAAAAGACGATTCTCTCTAAACTTGTATGGCTTACAGAGTGATTTCAGTTCTTGTCTTACCAAATCAGTTTCCATAGGTTCCTCGGCAAAAAGTTTGCCTATTAGACTGTGACCTCTTTCTTCAGTTGCTATCGATAAAGCCTTCACTGATCCTACCACTTTCCTTAACTTCATAGCAGAGATATCACGAATATTAGCATTCTGAAGTTGATTAGTGATGGTAGAAACATGATTTTTAGAAGATGAAGCCATTGTTTTTTGATGAGAGAGGTCGCAAGTATTTTCTGGTAAAAGGTGAGGATAAAAGATCCACTTTTCTTGGGTATAAGGAGTGATAACAGTGACAGTGAAACCATATATAAATATAGGAAAATAAGGAAGATCTCTTATTTTTGTGAAGTCTATAACTGCGTATACTATAAACGAATATCTGGCATTGAACGAGAATAAGATTGACTCATGAATCATAAGATTCTCTTTGATAGCTAGTTGAAGACCAAAAACTGCATTGAATGTATATACCAATTCCTGCTTGAGACTCGCTGAGTAACTGTAATGCCACCAATTACGACATTTCAAAATTTGAGATTTTCTTGGCTCGAAAAAAATATGAGTATTGACTCGGATCGGTGGGACTGAGTCTATTTCTTGACACTTACAAAGCTTCACTGAAACATTAGAATCATATTGATGATTCATGGCAAAATATTGGTACATACTGTTGGAATCCATCATGAGAGTGATGGTTTGCAAAACTGCTGAAGAAGATGACGTGCATACTGCTTTTGATTGGAACAATAATGTTTGAACATGAAAAATAATAAACCAGGTCCAAAAATGGATTCCTTCCATCATAAACAATGGATGAGGCCCTGCAAAAACGATTAAAAACTCATTAGAAAGATATCAGACTGTATTGACATGTTAGAGAACTAACAAAGAAAAAGATTAAGTTATGAGAATCAAAAGAACATGAGAAGAAAATCGAAGAGGGTGGAAAAGAATTTGTAAACTGAGTTAACTCAGTTTTCGCCCGATTTGCAGAGGAAAGAGATAGAGGGTTTTTATATTTTAAAGAGAAAAAACATTGTGTTTTTATTGATTTCTTTTTATTATTATTCTACGTACAACTATATATTCAATCAAAAATCGTTGTGTGTCTTTCATTTGCAACATAAAAATGTCATCTTACAGTTTGGATGAGGATGAATGGATTGTTCGAGCGTATGTAACATCTACCCTCGATCATGAAATTGGAATATCAACAGAAAAAACCTTTTTAGATGCAATATCAAAACAAAATAATGATAAAGATGAAATATCGAAAGAAAAGAATGATGACCATGAGGAGCTATAAGAAAATTACGGTACTGATGACGGAGACTCTAGCCGGTATTCAAGATGGAAGTAGTTGAGCAACATACCCGTTTTGGAGTTGTTTGTTTGACAAGTTTGTGTTATACACTGGAAATAAAAATGGCAGAAGCATCGATGACATCAAAAATAGATTCGGAGTAATCGAAATAATAATGAAGACGTTTATTAGTCATATGTTGTTGGTTAAACAAAAACTTCCTAGATTGAAGTTAAAAAAACTAGTGAGTATTTCCTATGTATTTATTTTTTTCTTCGTATAATTGATAAAACAAATATTGCTAGCTAGTGATATACTAAGAAATTAATATGTACTAACTTATCAATTATTTGATTTCAGGAATATTATGCTCGATTGTAATACTTGGGGATCTCCAGGAAGAAGAATTCTTACACGATTTTTGTTATGAAGTTTTGAAAGAAAATATCGAGGTATTTGATCCTTTTTTGAGTATAGAAGTAAGGGAAGAATGGCGTCCGCAACTAGCATGGGTATGTTTTTTTTTTTAATATATTAATGTAATCTGTTTTCTCGACGAATGAAATACTAAATTGGCCAAAAATAAAAAAAAAAACTTGAATACCTGAGCCCACTTCTCACTCTCTAACAATGTTGGACGGCCAATGGTCAAATGGGTGGGTTGGTAGAATTGCGTAACCACAACCTTCTTAACTCTCTTTAAACTTCGGATTGAGAAGTGGGTTCAGGATCAAACATCGGTGCGGCTGTCATGTTGATATTGTCCATTCTGCTCCTATACATTCAATCATGGTTTTGTAAGAAAACCATCTCATCTGACAAAACCAAGTAGTGTGGTTCGGAATGTTATGGTTATGTTACTCATCCAATCCCATCCCAACAATTGCATTTTCCACCGTATAAGTAATTCACTTCTCAGCTTTATTGAGATGTTTATCATGATCATATTTGGAGGTTTGTATTCTTTAACCCGTTTTAATTTTATAAATAATGTTTCAGTTTTAACTTCAATGTATATTCACTATGGCCGTTTGTTCGACAGATGATGTTACCAGATTTGAAGTTGAGAAATTAAGCATGGTGGAAGTTTTAAGAATACTGAGTTGAAGATGATGATACAGTACCACCAGGTGACTATTCGTAACCAACTTCTGAGAGCAGTAACCCTTTTAGAAAACGATTTATCTTTTACTACATTGATTTTTCCAGTACTTTAATTTGCTTTTAGAAAATGATAATTTCGATTTTCTTTGATGTAAAGATTAAATGATTTAAGTCCTAAACTCAATTAGTTTTAGTTTTAATTTTTGTTTGGTAGTATTGATGAGAGCAACATGCCTTTTTTCTTTTTTGTTGCTTCTTATGTAACCCTTTCTTTAGAAATCGATAATTAGTGTGTATCTAATCTTTTTTTTTTTTTTGTTTGTATGGTTTGGAGCAAGGTTGAAAAACAACCAGTAAAATCTTTAATTATGTTGATGTATAGCTTGATTTGCTTTTCTTTGTAAATATATGTGTTGTATAAGGATAACAACACTCTAACCTGTCTCATAATTCACTAAATAGTCAGAGATGGAAATTTCTATAAGCATGCTTCGTATATTTGGAAACCCATACATGTATATATGTCCGCCGATTATAGATAGTGCGCACCTTTTAAGAGATATCAAACCGATTAGAATCAAAAATTCATCTTGTTTCTCCATTTTCTTTTTTGGTTGGTTCTTAAGGGGGTTTATTCAATGAATACTTTTAGTGATTTTTAAATACTTTAATGGATTTCCGAAGTATTATGTTATTGGTTGTCTACTTTCAAAATCTCTTTCAAAATTTATGTTATTGATTATAGATTTCAAAAAAGTCTTCTAGAGTTTGTGTTACTCGTTGTAAACAATAAAATTCAAAAACTTTGCATACTTACTTATTTTCAAGGCTTTAAATGACTTTTGTGTATATATTTGCCTTGATGAAAGTTCGGCAAAATATGTAAGATTTTGGAAGACTTCCAAAAAGTTTAAAAATATTTTTTTATTTATTCTCTTTTATTTTATTTCATAAATATATACAATATATAAAAACCCATATCATAAATTCGTATAAATTATATGATATAATTAAACACTTTTTATTTAATTATTATATACAAATGTGTAATAATAATTTATGATTTATATTTATTGCTTATTATTGAACCAAAGAAAGATATGTTTTATATATCTTTAAAAGTTGAGTTTTGTTATCTTGTGCATCCATGCAGAAGATAATATCCAATCATAGCATTGTAAAATGCAAAAACAAATATTAAAAAATATGAAAGTTGGAGAATGCAAAAAAAAAAAAATGCAAATTTGAAAAATCCATGTATTTTTTTTTTTGCATTCTCCAACGCAAAGAAACACCATCTCTCATATTTTTTAATTGTTTTTTATATTCTCTAATGCATTGATTGGCTCTTTTTTACATTTCCATAATAATAATCATTTTTTTAAGTTAATTTGAAGTTAGCTGTGATAACCTTTCAAAAAAAAGAAACTATGATAAATTTATATTTGTATTTTTCATGTAAGGTTTTTATGAAGTTATTTATATCTCGGCATATTTCTATATAAAATTTGTTTTTACAACTCTTTAGGACTCTACAAATCTCTGTAAGACATTAGATACCTTTGTGTAACTCCGTAAGATTTTACCCAATTCTGTAGAACTACAAATTTATAAAAGTATTTATTGAGTAAACCCCTGTTATTATATATATAACTCTTATTAATTCTTCTTTTTAATTACCTTCTACTACTATAAAAACTGAAATGATTTTCCACTACCAGCATCTAAAATCGGTTTCATACGGGAAATATCAATTATTTAATCTGTTTTGTCTTGTATTGATAGTCATTCTTCTTTAAGTTCAGATGAACAAGAATGTTATTACATATATGTTTCATATGTGAACTACAAGACATACCGAGTTCTGGAATAGGTTTGTTAACTGTCGATCTAGTTTATCTTTGTAAATCCCTCTCTAATCGATAATTGGTTTGTAATTTATGTTTTTATCTAATTAATTTAATAGTGATCAAACTCTCTATTTACCCGCTGCCTCGATCACTACCTTGTTCAGAATACCTCTATTATTTCCTAAATGCAATGCTGCTGGGCCCAACTGGTGCAAAGTTGTATTTGATGGGATTGTGCTCTCCCTTTCCTCAATTCCCCTCTTTCTTGGACACGTGATCGGAGAAAAGGTCATGCCTACTTGGTCTTGGTTTTGCAAGTTTTGTGGACATAGGATGGCTACGCGTCTGGAATTCTTAGAAATCCCTTTTAATCAGGTTTACTTTTTTATAACACTCTTTTTCTGTTTTTATTGATACATTTCTATTAGATTTTTCTTAGAAATCCCATCAATGAGATTTTTCTTAGATTTTTCTGAGGTTTACTGTTAGATTCAACGAGATTTTTCTCAATCGCAGTTACATTTTTCTTCTTCCATATTTTCAATTGGACACCTGCATGGTCACGATATTTTTAGGAACCTTCAACTGCCCACCACACGGATCGTGCAGATGGACATCCCTATGGGAGAATTCTCATACTTTCACCAATCCAATGTGTTAGATCAATGCTCGGTTGAACCCACAAGTTTTTGCTATCTCAAGCTTGTTGTCAATGTTAGTTGAACAAGACTATATCTTGATTTCTGGTCTACTTAGTCAAGTCTCGGACTAGGTTTAGAATTTGGTAGTTGGGTATCATACATCACCTTCAAAGACTGAAGATCAAGGAAGACATTTGGAGAACTTCATCAACAAGGTATGTGAAGACTGAACCATTCAATTTTATTCAGCGTCTTACCATTCTATCGTATGAGATTATGTTGTATGATTTCGAGTAGATTTATTCCAAAGAATAAATTTTGAGTCAAGCTTGTCTTGTTAAACATCTTGAAATATGATTCAAGCATTGGATGTTCAAAGGTCCTTAACAATATTAGTTTGAAACAATTTATTGGTCAAGAATTAATTTGTGGATCATTTGAAAATTGCTCAACCAATGATTTTATCATTTGAGAATGTTTCAAACATCAAAAGAGAGAAATTCAGAACTTCTATAATTTTGACTCAGGGTAGGTTGTGCACTATTTCGCAAACCATGGATATATGAGTTTCTAGAATACAGGGAAGGCAAACCTTAAGTTCAGAAAGGGACATTTCGCGAATCGTGGTGATCTGAAATTTTCATGCTGGTGTAAAAAGGCAAATAGTTGGCGAACCAGATTCAAGAAACGTATCCATCTGAGTTCAAAAGCCGAGTAGGGTTTGCGAATCTTGTTCTCGAATTGTAGCACCCTGACTCGTGAACTATTACCTTACGGTTCATGAACCATTTCACCAACGGTCCCAGTAAAGTTTAGCAGATGCCCAAAGACTTATTTTTCAAATATGTTTAGCATTGTTATAACTCTCATAAACACCTCTAAGACATCATTGATCACTAAAACACTTGTGTATGTGTATCATGATTAAATTCTTAAGTGTTTAAATGAACATTGAATTACTTATTAGTTCATAAGGCATATATGCCAAAGAACTATCATTATACACGGTTCACGTGCCCGGACAACTGTGTATATTCTTTTGTGTGATTTCAAGACTAATTCTTACATGATTAGAGTTAGAAGATAATCAGGAAACTAATAACTTCTTTAATATGGAAACAACTAGGGTTTCTTTAAGGAATTCACGAACTGGTCAACAAGGGGTTCTCAGACCGTTCAAAGAATAATGCAACGACCTGAGCAATCAAGGCCCTTTATAAGATAAACTTTTTATGGAGTTATTATTATCAATGTATAAGTTTCCTTCATGTGTAAATATCAGTAATATGATTTGATACCCACATCAAGTCATTATATTTTGGACTCAATATAATGTGGTTCCACCAAGTTAAAGATTTTAACTTAACATGGTGTATAAAAAATACTGATTATATCATTATTGGAGCATGTCTCAACAAACGGATTTTGTTCTTGAATCTTTATGAAGGCGAAAATCCTTTAGCATGTTATAAGGGGAAAAATAAACTCGAGCGTCCTCGTTGTCAGAAGTGTCATGTTCTGACATTTGTGCATTACTCATATCTCTTAAGTTAGATTTTGAGTATGCACCTGTCAGTACGCTAGGTAGTAAGTCTAGTGACAGGGTGAGGTTGTAACTCACCATTTGTATTCAGCATGAATACTCCGAGTTTTTTTTCTCTTTTGACGGCGATGATTCTTACCTTTTGCATCTTTTCCTTCATGGCCTCTTTTAATGGGGTTATTGAGCTTCGACACTCCTTCCGAGGAGGGTAAAAACATTTCCTGTCTCTTGGTCCTGTCAAGTTCACAAGAGGATTCTTTAGAATAATATTTTCTCAAGGATGAAAGTCGTGATCCTATGGAAATATGTGTTAGTGGTCTGGAGTCAACAGGTTTCTGAGCCCAGACCACAGATTTATCAACCAAACTCTTCTTATCAGTAGAAAGTCTGATATTGAAATTGTCCTCGTGACACGATATTGTACCATAAGAGTTTCTAGACTTATGAAATATTCGAGAAGAGTAATTCTAAATATTCCCATCATAAGTGTTATGGCTAATTGGGAAGTTCGGATCAGTTGGAGATGTTGACAATCTTTTTACCTCTTCGATTGGAAAAGAAAGCAGTTTTTGGAGATTAAAAATCTACTTCTTCCTATGAAAATATTTCATTGCAAGATCAAGATGACTCTTTTTACCACAATGTGAACAAAACTGCAGAGAATCATAAGAAGTACTAGAAATATGATCTCGAACCGTAGCTATTTAGATGATGTCTTACGATGTGTATTTCGACATCGTGTAACAGTAAGAGTGGGAGTGACCTTCTCAGCACAAAATGTGTCAGAGGAAATTGGTCAAAGAAAATTTGCACTTTAATGTAGCATTTTCCTTTCTCAAGGACTTACACTGCTTCTGAGATATTACGAGATCAAATTCAAACTTTTATTTTAACGATCGTAGAACATTCAGTTCAGATGAATAAGTCTTAACTAGTTGTTTCTCTCGTGCAGTGATCCTTATGACAATATCTTCAAGGTTACTAACCTTTTCTTTCCTTAGGTTAAGTTTTTGAACAAGTTTGTTTATATTGTCAGAAAATGATTCAACAGCTTCACAAAGATCACGTTCTCTTTTAAGAGATTGGTTGAGTTTATCAGCATACTGAGCATACTTCTCTTGTAGGTCTTTTATCACAGAGGCTTGATGTTCAATAGTGTTAGACAAGTCATTGCAACTCCTGGTAAGATCCTTTTCTGATACTGAATTTGACTTTTTAAGAGACTTGGGCGATACATCTTCAGAAACTGAAGTTATAACTTTACCTATGGATTCAGAAGAATCAACTAAGGAGTGATCCTTTGAGGTAATTCCCAAACACTTGGTATAATCAAACCCATTAAATGCCATTTTACAGTTCATGGACACATGTTTTAGGTCTATAAGTGTTTTCCTGCTGTGATACCAATTGAGAAGGAGACGGTACCAAGTACACCACCAACTTTTTGGTTTGGCAATATGTATGGACAAAACTTAATACAAACGCAAGTAGACCAACTTAATGATCCTTGACAATATGTATATAGAGTTTATATTTTTTTTTGTTCTCTTCTAAATAAATATGTATATATACAAAGGAGTCCGTGAACCTGATTGTTAAGAAGAGTACTTGGACGATCTCAAAAATCAATATCTAAGATCAATCTAGTCATATCCAAATAATCCAATCGGAATTCTGCGAAGTAATAAACTTGTTATCTATCTTTCAAGATACGAAATACAAGAAACAAGTCTCGTAGTCGATCACAATTATATGGACATATCTACTAAAATTGAATACGTACTACTTGCGTAAATCCAATTATAAAGATAAACAATATAATGTGGAAAAGGAAAAACACAAGACACCAGAAGTTTTGTTAACGAGGAAATTGCAACTGCGGAAAACCCTCGGGACCTCGTCCAGATTTGAATACCAAACTATATTAAGCTGCTACAGACACTAGCCTACTTTCAGACTTCAGGATGGAATGTAGTTGAGACTGAATCCACCCTCTAAGCAGTTCAGTTACAGTCGCGCTTTTTACATCTCTTGAACCTCTCAAGGCTCTACGCAATTGATTCCCTTAGTTGGCGTCCTTTACATCCTAAGAGTTGCTTCAACCTCAGTGAAGACTTTTGATACCAATCTACCTCTAACAGATAAGCCAATTTGATTTCCCTTTAGATCAAATTATAACTTGGCTTTGAAATCTGTTTGCAATAGACAATGCCAGCAAACCTCACAATCTGGAACACTTACACTCAATTAGATGGGAAACCTGGATCTTTTACCAACTCTCAAGAATAATATTCAACTAATCAATTAAGAATAGTTTTGAGGAATCACAACGTATGAGACGAAGAGAACTTTGCGATTTCTATCTATCTTACCTGAAATAGATCACGAGAACCTCGATAACAAAAAATCAAGATCAGGATACACGAACTATCAAGGTAAAGATAGTCGGACCTGGCTTCACAAATTGATGCGTGTCGTAGGTGCAATCAAATTAATTAATGTTTCCACTCAATTAAAAATAATATAATGGAAGTCAAGTTCGTTCCCACGAGGAGCAAGAGATTCTAGTTGTAAAAATTGTCACAAAAAGGGGGTGTAAAAAGCAAAAGAAAATAAACAAAGCAATTAAAATCGAAAGTTGAAAGCAATAAGAGAGACAAGATCAAGGAATCCTTCTTCGTTACGAAACAATGAATCAAGTTATGTTCTTTTCTACTTGTTATTAGTCACAAATTATCACCAACCGTAGGTAAAGCAGCTAGATCAGTGCTAAACCCCTAAATCCCTTATATCACCGGACACGGAAGTTCTCGACTACCGAATTCTATTTACCAAACCACCAAGTAGTAGATCACTCTAGATGTAATTTAAATAAACGCATTAAGATTCATGAACTTATTAGGTCAATATTAGTAGTTAGACTCTTATATCAAGGTCTACTTGCTAACGTTGTTTTCACACACAATTGCTCCACGGAATCCCTCCGCAAGGTCTCGAGTTTGCTACTTATGTAAAGAGTCAAGAAACGATTACTTATCTCCTAACTTTCACTAGCTTTAGATTAAATCGACAAATCAATTTAGTTGGCCACCCAAACAATCTATCAATCAATCATGAATGTCTTTAAGATCATTCCTATTAGTAAAAACAAACGATAATCATGTGAAAAACTTCAAGATAGAATTGAAAACAAAAACTTAAATCATATGTTAAAAACTAGGAATTCATCCTCAATCAATAAGAAAATTAGCTACTCATGCTAAAAGTTCACACAAAGAATAAGAAAAGAAAAGTGTTGTGTGTGTAAAGATGTGTGTGTAGAGAGGTGTAAAACTTCTCTATTTATAGGCTTCAATATTCTCCAAATCTTCCAAGGAATAGAATCCCTTTCCTCTAGCAATTCAATTTCCAAATTCAAGTCTTTCTCTTCTTCCATCTTCTCTTTCCAAATTTGAGTCCAATTCTCCATCCAATTCCTAGCCCAAATCTTCACACCCATGAGAGAAATCCGTAGAAAATTCTGGAATTTTTGGCTCACGGAAAATCGGTATTATGGCGGAATCAATAGGAATAGTCACCACCGCCACCACCGAAATTTACTGCCGGTCATCGGAATCTTCGGCGGAATATTCCGTCGTCCACCGTTAGGACTAACGGTCAAAAAAGTCAACCGTCATCAACCGGTCAATCACCGATCTAACTCGGTCAAACCGGTCAACCACCGAGTCAGTCCGAGTCATGGCAGGCCAAAGTCTTGCACAGAGCCCACGACTTTGCCACGACCAAAATGGCCCTGCACTATTCTTCATCCAGCCATAATGGCTGAACATTGCCACTCCCAACACTTGCAACTCTGAGTTAAGTAAATGCTCCATCACCCTCTCTGTAGCTCCAGCATTCCTGCAATTCCATCCTTCCTTCTTACCAAGCTCATTGCAAGCAACAACACTGATCACAGAACCCAGACCTGCACCAGTTCCAACTACAGCCTCAGTTCCACCAATTTCACCTTCTAGTTCAAGCTCACCTGCAATTCAGCTTTCACTGCAATACAGCCTTCACTCAATGATCCACATCCTGCAATCACAAATCCTCAGCTGCTCCATTGCGCAACATTCCGACACCAACACACCACAAAAGACCCGAGCCATTCCCTGCTATCACTTGCAGTGCCTCCCACCTGAACTGCAAGCCTTGTCAATTCCATGACAATCACCACATCCTTGAAGTCAATTTCGACTCCGCCTAACTTCACTGCAGATTCGCCATCTCCAGCATCACACAGACCTCTACCAACAACATCAGTGCACCACTAGTCCCTTCATCTCAGAACCCATCTGCTGCAGCACAACTCACAAACTCCTTCTCAGATTCATGACTTGCCCAATTCTGCCACTGCGAACTAACTCAGTTAGAGCTTTTCAACCAATGCTGCACCGTACCAGCTCTTGCCATTCCACCAGCACCAGCCAACACCATGACTTGACCGCAACTCTTATAGCTCCCGTGTACAGCTCAACTGCAACAAGTCAGCTACACCAATCCTTCTCGGACGCTTTCGACTGTACCAGACCCCGCAATCACTACAACTCCATTTGCAGACCACTAATAACCTGTAGCCTGTTGCAATACACCCCATAGCAGCACCAGCATCTTCAGTACTTCCGGAGACTCAATCGAAACCCATTCATCACCTGAGTTCAAACACCACATTCACTGAAGCACCATTCATACTCAAGCTTCAGTTTCACAGTCCATCTCCATCTCCCTGTTCTTCTCAATTGCACTTCTCTGTAACTCCTTCACATGAAACCCACAACACCAACATTCACACACATTCAATCACGAAACATCCATTAATCTTCACGAGTCAAGTGCCAAAATTCAATGAGCCACCTCCAATTCCCAACATCTCGATCTCTGTACTTCAATTCCAAACGAACCCTAAACCCAAATCGAATCCCAAATTACGGCAGCTCAATCATTTCCACCTCCAACTCACAACACCAACATCGCCTATTCTTTCCCAGGTGTCACGATCGAACCAACACACAAAGACAAACTTGACTTCAAATTTAGATTCTTCCTATTCTGCCAAATACAAATATGATTCAAACCCTAATTCAGAACCCTTTTTTTTTCTAATTGAATCAAACTCTAGCTTCTAATTCCTGAGCAACACAACACAAAGAGATGAACTTGAGCTTAATCCTCCATCTTGAACTCCAACAAACCCGTTAATAGTTCTTCCTCAATCGACAAGAACTTCAGCCATTAATCCTCTGAATTCCATTCAAACCGTACTTCCTCTCAAACCCTACTCTGTGATTCATTATATAACTTCAGTTTGTCTTCCAATCCACCATCTTAGCTCGAATGTCACTTCTCAGCTTCAGATCCATACTCAAATTTCTGCTCGATCGTCTCTTGATTTAGCAGCAGGAATCGCTGCTTTTCTCTCTTATTTTTCAGGCGGAACAAAATGATTGAGAAATAACTCTTATCAATTTAGGATAGGGTTATAAAATTGGGTTCGGACTCGGGCATGGATCCGGGTACGGTTAGGGTATGGAGCAGAGTATGGATGGATGGGCTTAGGTTAGGGTATGGGTGGATTCAGACATGTGGGCTTGGGTATGGGTCAGAGTTTAGGGTGTGGGTGGATTCAAACACCCACCATAAGTACACCCCAATTGTGCTATTCTCACTCCCTTCTTTTGGATAAGGGACACCTCTTTGACGTCCCCTTAACCTTGGCTGGGCTCCATATAGTATTCTCTCCTTGGTGAAATGACAATTTTACCTTTTTGCTAAAATATGGTGATTTCTTCTCCTTTTCCTCCGTGTGACTCCATAGTAGCTATAAAACTCAAAACAAGCGTAAAATACATAATTTACAAGAAAAATAGCAAAGAAAGCATAAACAATAGATAGTAAATAAGATGTATTCTACACCCTATCACAAATCCCCAAAGCAAAGTCTTTTAATCGTAAACCTAATTATGTTTCTCAGATAAAACCCAGGTTTATAGAGTCATAAGTTTACGATTAAAAGACTTTGCTTTGGTTAATGCCTGCAAAATGAAAAGTTCTGTGATACAAAAAATCTGGTACATTGATGCCTTCAATATCATGGTGGATATTTGGTTCACAAGAAACAGAGTCTGTTTTGAAAATGTTATCCCTGACAGTGTATCCTCAAGGAGAAGAATTACAAAAATGATCCAAGATTGTGAAGTGAGACTAAAAGGGTGTATGTATAACTCTACTTATGATTTGCAAATTCTTAAGTATTTCAACATGGGCTGTAGAAGAGTAAAAGATGTTAAAGTTATAGAATGTAATTTTACTCTCCCTGGAACTGATTCAACTCTGATGTGTTGTGATGCGGCCTTTAGAGGAAACCCTGGTTGTGCAGATTATGGTTTTATTGCTAGGGACAATGCAGGTAGTTTCTTAGCAGCTGAAAGTGGAGGCTTGGGGGTAACAACCAATTTTGTAGCTGAAATCATGGGGAATATAAATGCATTGGAATGGGATGTTAGAAACTTCAAGAGTAAGGTTATTATCAACTCTGACTTTGTAGCAGCAATAACATCTTTTACAAAAAACAAACTGCCATGGTTCATATGGAATAGATGGCTAAATGTCAGCAGGAAGTTAACTTCTATACATTTCAACCATGTTTTCAGAGAGATAAATTTTTCAGCTGACTTTTTTTGCTAAAAAGGGTGTTCACTTAATTAAGGGTCAAGTGTTGAAGTTCTCTTCCAGACCACCAAATATGTTTAAAATGGAATACCCTGATACCGTGTATTACAGATTTGATTGATATTCCTTGTCTTCCTTTTGGCTTGAGACATGTTGTCTATTTCAGCCACATTTACCTTTTTCCTTTAGCCTGGACATGTTGTCCTTTTGAGGCTTTATTATTTTTTTTGATATGTTTCCCTTGTATATTTCTTTGATCAATAAAGTTTTTGGTTAAAAAAAAAAAAAAAGATGACTCTAGCTATCAACTAGGACATAAAGTGTCAGGGATTGAATTTCCCAGTTGAAAGAGCATCTCTTTTTAAAGTTTTTCAAGACTGAGGGTTGCTTAAACATGTGAAAATCAGTCTTGAAAAAACAATGGAAGAATATACACAGTGGTCCGGTTATGGAACCGTGTACAATGACCATTCTGTTTTGGAAAATATGCCTTCCGAACAATAAACAAATTAATGTTCATTTAAACACTTAAGAGTTTAATCATGATGTACACACAAAGGTATTTTAATGATCAATGAAGTCTTAGAAGTGTTTAAGACAGTCATAGCAATCCCAAACTTATTTGAAAAATAAGTCTTGGAGCATCTACTAAATTGTATTGGGATCATTGGTGAAACGGTTCGTGAACCATAAGGCTAAATTTCACGATCCAGGGTGCTACGGTTCGTGAACCGGGTTCACCAACCCTACTCGAGTCGAGAACTCAGATGTACACTGTTCGCAAACTGGGTTCGCCAACCGTACTGGTTTTATCAGATCAGATGGACACAGTTAGTGAACTGGGTTCGTGAACTTTTCAGTTCCCAGACATCAAAAATTCAGTTCCCCAAGGTTCGTGAACTTTTCTCAAGGTAACTTGCAGTTTGCGAACTAGTTCGCCAACCTTCCCTATATTTCTGAAATCAAATTTCTATGGTTTACAAACTGGCTTGCCAACGTACCCTGAGCAAAAATATATCAGAAGTTCATGAATTTCTCTCTTATGATGTTTGAAATTGGCTCCCATATATTTCTCTCTATGTCTACTACTCCTACCCCAAACTCGATTGTGTCATTTGACACAAACAATAATATATTTTTATACCTAATGTTTAAGTTTCAACAACTAACTCATTATGGATTTTACAGATAACTGTTGTACATTTTTTATCTCATAGTTAATTTTCAAAAATTGTTGTGTGAAGGAATAATTAGATTATCTTGGTCGATTATTACTATCACTAGAAGTTGTAGTTGGTTAATCAGTACCTATATTTGACCCTTCCAGTTCTTTATGACCTATTGATTTTTTGTTTTGAAGCGTATGAAAATAGTGACCTATTGATTGATGCTCTTCCTAAATGAAGTCTGTTTTATCATGTTTCATGTTAGGGTAGATAAACTATACATGTGACTATTCACATGTGACATGGGTGCAACTAAGATATTCGTAGTTTTTGGTCTTTAGCGTTTCAATAGTTAGTAAATAGTTAATAGTTTAACACTATGGCATCAAGACTTTTAATTAACTTGGTGCATATCTGAAACCCCAAATAATGTTTTTGTTGGTTTTGATGATGTTGGGTACCTCTCTGATCCACATAAAGGTCGGTCTCAAACTAGTTACGTATTCACCATACAAAACACCGCGATATCATGGAGATCGACCACGCAAACTCTTGTGGCTACTTCCACGAACCAGTCTGAGATTATTTTCATACATGAGGTGGTTGGTGAGTGTATATGGTTAAGGTCTGTAGTTACACATATTCGAGGGACGTGTGGTTTGAATTCAACCACTGAAGAGCCGACTTGCATTTATGAAGATAATGCAGCTTGCATCGAACAAATAAAACAAGGGTATATTAAGGGTAATAATACGAAACATATATCACTGAAGTTCTTTTACAATTAACAACTACAATGTCTTCTAAAAGTTCAAGTCAGCAAAGTAAAGTTTGTTGAACATGTGGCATACTTATTTACTAAGTCATTGCCTAAATCCACGTTTAAAAAACACGTAAAAAATATAGGACCAATGATATTATCAGAACTCCCATGAACACAATCAGGGGGAGGTGGCGACATCAAGGGGAGTACCTGATGTTGATATCAGGGTATTTTTTTGTCCTAAGAGTTGTGAAACAACAAGAGAATTAATCACCTCCAATGAAGTAACTCCACTTGCATTTATTCTGTTGTACTATTTTTTCTTTATTAATGTTTTGTCCCACTGGGTTTTTCCTTGTAAAGGTTTTAACGAGTAAACATATGCGAGTCCAACTACGTTTTAAGTTTTCTTGTACTATTTTCCCTTAGTTCGAGTTTTGTCCCTCCGGGTTTTCTCAACAAGGTATTAATGAGACAATTGCCTTAGACATAATGTTCTTAATTATTAACAATCAAGTTAACAGACTCTATTGTCTAGACTCTAAGATTGACATTGTTGAATCCGCAATAACACGCCAACAAGAAAATCCATTAGTTTGAGTGACTTTTCCAGGTATCCAACACGAGTATTTATTTTCTATGATCTTGTACTACAATCCCATTTGGATAACATGAATAAGTTCATTAATCTATGATTACATACACCTAGCTCACCCTCTTTCTTTAGTAGCACGGACCAAGTCCCAATTTTCGTAGTGGGAAATCTTTTCACCTTCCTTGTAATCCCATATAAAGTTTCGCATCTTCTCCTCAAGAATCTTAGTGATAGAAATATGAGCCTTGAACAGTGAGAAGTAATAAGTGGGTAAACAAGATAATATACATTTTAAAAGTGCAAGTTTACCCCCTTAGATAAAGATATCCTTCTCCAAACGGATAATCTAGCATCAAACTTCTCTAAGATTGGATCCAAAATACATTGTGAGACAGATTTGGCACCTAATGGCATCCCCAAGTACATAAAAGGGAAGTTGTTAGAGCATTGCTCGGTCGAACTCGCATGCGTTGCTATCTCAAGCATGTTTGTCAATGTTAGTGATCAAAACTATAAGTCTTGATTTCTAGTCTACTTATAGATGTCTCAGACTAGGATAGATTGTGTAGTTGAGCTCAAGAACTCCATGGCAATCATCATACAAGACGAAGGACTACTCAAGGAATTGGTGTATCTTCATTGACTAAAAGGTATGTGAAGACTTGAACTTATCTATCACTCAAAAGTCTATCTACTCTATCTCCTATTTTGAGACAAAAGTCGTTTTGCTATATAGACTTTCATTATACACATTTGCTATTTCGATTAGAGTTTAACTCGCATATCTATTTCTCGAAATATGTGTTGGTAAGCTTTTGCTTTGGCCAAGTTCATCTTTACCTAGTGACGAAAGTCATGACACGTTTCAATCACTTTGAAAATTGCTTACTTTGACGAAATGTCCTTTGAGAATGTTTCAATGATTGAAATGAGAGTTTAGATCATACAAACCAATGATGGATATAAGCATTGTGTGGCAACACATACATGTATAAGTACTTTTTTTCTTGAACCTAAGTTTGCAAACTTTGTTGATCAAGAGAACCGGAACGAGAGCCGTGAACTAAGTCCGCGAACCCAGTCCGCGAACTGGCGGAAATTCTCGACCCGAGAAAATCTGCTGGAGTTTGAGAACTCCTTCCGGGAACTTAAGTCCGCGAACTTAAGTTGGTTATACCTAAAGACGATTGTTTGTGAACTTATTTATATTAATTAAGGAATGCAAAATACAAACCGTGGCTATATAGTTCATGAACCGATTCGAGTGAATCAAATCGTTTTTGCTTCGATTGTGTCTTGTATAGTTACATAAGATTTCCTTGCAATTGAACAACTCTCTAACTAGTTCATTTGAGTCATTTGAACTAGTTATGGTGAAGAAGAACATGGTTGATATGAAAGTGCTCATATGGCTAACCATTTGGTTAACTATTGTTGAACCAACAAATGTTCATGTTTGGGTACGGTTACATAAACCCAAAATAGTACATTTCATTTGTGTGTAACAAGCTAAGTTTTTGATCCAACGGTTGAAAGATATTAGCTTGAATCTAATCAGGTTTTCATGTAACGGTGAATATTGAATGCTTTGTTACCAAGATAACATTGATTGCAAACCCTGATTTGAAAGACTATATAAGGGAGAACTCTAGCAACTGGGAAACCTAATCCCCACACCTCCTGTGTGATACTAGTTGTATTAGCTAGAGTCGATTCTCATTTAACCTTAGGTTTCTTCTTGAAAACCAGGTTAACGACTTAAAGACTTCATTGGGATTGTGAAGCCAGACCGATACTACTTTCTCGTAGTTGTGTGATCTGATCTTGCTGATTCTATCGTTTTGAGTACAATCGTAACGATTGGCTTGAGATTTATATCTCCGATAGGCAAGATAGAAAAGTAGTCACAAACTTCTTCGTCTCATCGTTTGTGATTCCACAATATCTTCTTTCGCCGCGTTGATTAAGATTATTGTGAGGTGATTGATAATACTAGGCTGTTCTTCGGGAATATAAGTCCGAGTTATCAATTGGTTCCTGTTCACCTTGATTTATCAAAAGACGAAACAAAACTTGTAGGTATTTCTGTGGGAGACATATTTATCTATTCCTATAGACTTTTCTGTGTGATACAGATTTGTTTATTAAAGTCTTCGACTTTGGGTCGTAGCAACTCTTAGTTGTGGGTGAGATCAGCTAAGGGATTCAAGTGTGTAGTATCCTGCTAGGATCAGAGACGTAAGGAGCGCAACTGTACCTTGAATCAGTGTGAGATTGATTGGGGTTCAACTACAGTCCAGATCGAAGTTAGTTTATAGTATGCTAGTGTATGTAGCGGCTTAATACAATGTGTGTTCAATCTGGACTAGGTCCCGGGGTTTTTCTGCATTTACGGTTTCCTCGTTACAAAATTCTGGTGTTTGTGTTATTTCTATTCCGCATTATATTTTGTTATATAATTGAAATATCACAGGTTGTGCGTTTGAATCAAACAATTGGAAATCCGACCTTTGGTTGTTGATTAAAATTGATTGATCCTTGAACATTGGTCTTTGGTACCGTTTAAGTGATTTCTATTGTATTCAATTAGACTCGCAGATTTCTATTTGCTTGAGAAAGAATTGAATCAAGAAAGAGAGATAAAACTCTTTGATATACTTTATTAAGATTGAGTCTAGTTGATTCTCTTGAAAGTATATTGAAGTTTGTCCATACAAATTGTTAAGCGAAATATTGGGTGTGGTTGTTTTACCCCCGCTTTTTCAGAAGTAATCAGTAGTGCAACCAAATTCTTCATCCCAAACAGATAAGTCAGGTACATCTCCAACAACAATGATCCTGGTTTTAAAAGTGTTACCTTCAAACCAGCAATGAAACTCAAATAATGTTAAAAAAAAAAGTATGCAACTCCTCCTAGTTGTGATCCACAAAAAATATGGTATCATCTGCATAATAGAGGTTCTTAACACTTGTAGTTCCAGGAAATCCCACAATACACCCCTCACAAGAATTTACTTTACTAATCCATTTGAAGATGAATATCTATATATTTTTATTGATTATCTTCTTGAAATGTTTACAAGGATAGATAGAATAGAGCTAAAGAAATTACAATCACTCTAGATTTTCTCTCTCATAATGACTTGCTTAACAATTCAAAAAGAACCCCCCTTACAACAGACTAACTCAACCCTTTATATAGGGTAATACACAGTGGATGACAGCTAAGAATTTACTTTATTTTCGGGAATAACTCGCGAAGTGTCGCGAGTGTTATAAACATTTTATCTTGCGACACTCCTAAATCTTGCCAAGTCTTCACACTTTTCTCACGTTCTGGCTGTCGTCATCCATTGCGAATGTAGTCGTTTATTAATCTCGTGAAGTATTGATGTCGCGATATTCTGCTCCTACATCTTGCCTCTTTTTTCTTGAATATTGCTTGAAGAGCGATCTTTAAGAAAAAATCCGTTGTTGTAGTAGTCTTTGATTTTTGTTGATGAAGGAACGAGCGAAAGAATATTGGACTTCAAAAGTATGTACTTGCCTCTATTCTTTTGCGAAATTCCAAAGCTTTGAAAAGTAATTTTAAAAGTATCATCCCGAAGTATGAAATATTCTTGAAGAAATATAAGAAGTATTTAATCCTCTAAATGTAAGAAGTATTGCAAATCCATCATGCGAAACTTTCATTCCATGTTCTTTGCCTCATGCTATGAGCTCATATTCTCGCAGGTTGCTCATACTTTCCTCATGATTTATACTGATATCATATGCTACATCATTCTTTTAGTGCTCTGCGAAGTCGTATTTGGGTTTGCGATATTACACTTTGAAATATCGCGATCGTCTATTTTTCACCAAAATTTTTTGTCAGCAAGGTTCCGTGCATTTAGGAATGACCGCTTACACGTGTCTAAAATTCCCTTTTTACCGATAGTTTTTAATGCTATCCGGTTACTATTTTCCTTCTATTTAAGGGAGAATTTCCCATGAAAATCCTTCTTTCCTTTTATTTCATCTTCTTTACTGTCTGCAATTTTCCTCTGCTATTTTTCTTCACCGTCTTCTTCATCGTCTTTCTGCTGTAATTCTTCTGCTACTATTTCCATGGCATCAAGGTTTGCGAACTTTGCTAAATTTAATCATTTCGTGATTGATCTTTCCTAATGAAATAATTTTGTTCTGATACTTTCCCCTTTTTGTTTTAGCAAGGACAAGTCTAGCACCAAATCCACCGTTACAAACCCTAATATTCCCAAGAGTTCGCAGGCCGAAATCCTTTGCTTCCAAGAGAAAGACTGTGAATGACAAGGTATTTAAGAAACATTTACCCTTTTAATAACAATATTGTTGCCTCTGTTTCTTATTTAACTTGTTATTCGCAGGATGACAAAGATATTAATTTATCTCCCAAGAAACCTCGCCACTTTAAACCCTGTCGCTTTTGCCATTACTTTTCCAGGGTTTAAATTTACTACTTCTCCTGCGGCATCTTCGCAAGATAACCCAATTCTTTCTTCTCTAGCGACGTCTTCGCAATGTAACCCAATTCCTTCTTCTCATGACAAATCACCTTCTCCTGCAATGACCTCGCCTGATAAATTAGTCCCTGAATTTTCTGTTAATGAGATTCTTCAGAATGTTCCCCTCTCCACTTTTACTCTTAATGCCTCTATCTCATCTTCCCTTGTTGATCAAGCTCCTCCAACTGGCATTCTTATGACTAAGGATGACTCAGCTTTTGCCTCTTCTTCCATCATTTCCTCTTCCTCTGAATCTATCTCTCTTACTAAAGAAAATTTAGAAGGGATGGATATAGCTTTTAAAGTTTTATCAACTACCATGAATGATGTTAAGAAAATATCCACTCATTTCCTCTTCCTCTGAATCTATCTCTCTTACTAAAGAAAATTTAGAAGGGATGGTGTTTATGAATCTTTGAGAAAGTATTTTGTCTAGTGTTTATGAATCTTTGAGTAAGTATTTTGGTTCTGATACAATGTCGCGGGCATCCTTGGAACAAGAAATTAAGATCTTGAAGAATAGCCTTCATAATGCTTCTCTGGATCGCGACAATCTTCACAGGAAAAATGAAGAACTAAAAGGTACCACTTCCTTCCCTTTTTTTTTTTTTTTTTTTTTTTTTTTTTTTTTTGAAAACTTTGTTCGCCTTTAAAGTTTTGAATCAGAAACGTAAAATGGAGATATATCAAGTGGAATCTATCGCGGAAGAAACTCGAACAGAAAGAGATGCTTGGATGGAGCAATATAACCGATTAGATAACCTCCATACATATTCTATTGACCAGATAAATAATCTTTCCCAAGAAAACGCCTACTTAGTCCGAAACAAGAATTGTTAAGTAGCGAATTGTCGCATATGTCATATTCTTTGACTAAATCTAATTTGGAATTGGAAACCTTATCGATGAAAATGGAACTTTGTCCCGAGAGAAGCGAGCTTTGTTGGATAAAGTGGCTATATCCTCGCAAGACAACTTGGTGTTTGTCGAAAAGCATTGAATGAGCAAGAACAATCTATCTCGCTCTTTGAAAAATAAACTCAAAGAAACCACTACCGAAAGAGATAAGCTTATTCGGGTAGAATAACCCTAAGTGTGAAAACAAAACAGCTCAAGTATGAATATACTAAGTTAAAAGAATCTCATTCCTCCCTTGCGAAGGAGAATAATTTCTCGATTTCTAATGAAAAAGCTTGCGTTCTCGATTAAAAGGTCTTGTTGGTGATGATTTTGATATCGCCATGGATCATTTGGAGAATAGTTGCTTTGCCCTGACCCAACATCTTATCTCGCAAAAGGAAGGTAGTCATAAAATTTGACTGCCTCAACCGCCGTTTTCCTTTTCTAATTTCTTTCATTATTATTATTATTTTTTTAATCTTAACCTGCTGTTCATATATATTTTCGCAGAATCTGAGAAAAATCTTCGCACTTATCTGTCTACTTTGGAATCCTCCCATGCCAAGATTCGCAAGGAAAACACAATTCTTGTTGCTACTCTTGCCCATTCTCGTGATCGTGCCGCAAGGAGGCTTAATTATCTCAGCCATCTTAAAGATGTCCAAAGTAGGAATCAACAGAAGGCACTTCTTCGTCAATTTCATCCCAAAGCTGAAGTTGTTGTGAATGAGATCTTACTCTCTAAATCCCTTGAACCTGTCTCTGTTGCACCTTTGGAAGTTGGAGATGATGAAGTTCCTAATTCTCCTAATAGTGATTATGATTATGAAAGCTGCGAAGATATCGCAAACAATGAACTTGTCGAGAAGGATCTTTATAAAGCTGAGAATCCCAATGAAGAAACTTCTGATAGAAATCCTCTCACTAGTGAAGGTGATGCTGATAAAATTGTTGAAGAACATTTATCATCTCCTGTTGCCGAGAATGTCGATGTAGAAAATTAAGTTACTCTTATAATTTTATATCTTTCAGTCTCTCTTTCTGCATGACTTTTTGTATGAGATGCTTTTCAATTTACATTTGAAGTACGCTTTTTGATTGGAAAGACCAAGTCCTTTGATGAACAATCTCTTATCTTCTCTTTCTATCTCATTTTAGATTTGCAATTTTAATCTCGCAAGCTTATTAGCTTACCTTTAGTTATGTTGAAGTTCATCATTGCGACAAGATCGCAAGATATTCTCATAAATGAAGAAATCTATTGATCTTGTCTTATCATTGATTGTGTGGTCTTATTTTGCCTTCCTAATTAAAGGTCTTATTTCGCCACCCCTCGTTACGACAAAGTCGCAGGACGTCTTTACACTTTCATGTAATGACCCATTGACCTTGTCTTATCATTTGTTAAGTATTTTTGCCTCTGCAGGATATTTTATCTACGACAATATGACAGGCTTAAATACTCTTGCGAGTGTAAAATCCCGTGACATTGCCGTCTTCGCGACGAAATCGCGGGACGTCTTTGTATTTTCATGCAAAAACCCATTGATCTCGCCTCATCCTTGCGTCAGTATTATTGCCTCTACAGGATCATCGCACAAATATGACAAGCCTAAATTTCCTTGCGAAAATAGAGCCTCATGACATTTGCGTCTTTTGACACTTATCAGCTCCCTAATGGAGGGTGCCGCCCTTATCTTCTCCCTGGTTTCCCCTTCAAGGAGGCGTACATCGGCCATACAAGACTAGCTCCTCCCATCCGGTCTTAACAACAACCAGTTGTTTTCGCAGCCTCTTGTCCCTTATACCTATATGGTTTATGGTTACGAGAATGCACCCTAAGTGGAGTTTTCTTCGGGCCGAAAAGATATACCAAGACTTGCCAAGAATGGCCGAGACACTTCAAATGCCCCGGGCACTCTTGGCTCAACCGTGTACCCCGGCGCCTTGAGCATACACCGACTCCTAGGAAGAGATCCTCGGGCGTCCAACCAGGGTATAACCTTATATATATAGTTGGAAATCCAAGGTATCTCCCCCGGATAGGCTTTCATGGGCCCCAAATCTTCATGACTCAGGTTCCAGGAGCGGTGTAACCTTTTCACTGAGCCATGTCAAGAGATGCCCCCTTATATGACGCACTTTAGGTCATACATTTGCCTCTTGCGAAATGTCATTCGCGAACTAGGGTGTACGCCATAAAGGTTTGTCCCATTCACTCACTCTTTCATTTTTGTTAATTCATTCAATCATTCATTTTGTTTGCGAAACTATCGCACAATCTTACATTGTTTAATCATTTTTGTTTTTCAATTCTTCAATCAAATTGTCATACATTCTTGATGGCGAGATCCTCGCATATTTCTTCTTCAATTATTGTTTCTTCCTCTTACTCGAACAAGCTTTTGTTGTTGCTTTTTGATGATTATTCACTTCTTACACTTTTTGCTCTTGCTACTCCCGCCTCTACACCATTCAAATCTCTTAATGATTCCTTTCCATCATAATTTCCAACTGTTTCCATGCACTTGTTTCGCAATGTATCTTCTCCTCTTATATCAATGGCATCCACCATTAATCTTTCTCTACTTTTCTCATCTTTTGCATGTTGCTTCCAACCCTTTCTTTTCTCAGCTCTCTCTTCGCAGCTCTCCACATCGATCTCATAGCATTTTTGTCCTTCCGTCCAATCTCCTTTTATAATTCCAACACCACTAGGATGAGGAAATTTTATACACTGATGATAGGTTGACGCTACACCCAGAATTTCATGCAACCATGGTCTTCCGATCAATGCATTATAAGGGGATTCCACATCGACCATACAGAACAAAATATCAGTAGATAACCCTTGCAGAGGTATTCTCATATGAACTTCGCCTTTAGGCTTGTTTGCTGTGCCATTGAAACCATATATTTTGTATGTTGAAGGTATCAATTTCCGCATCCTTTCCCCCCATAGTCTTGTAAGTATGGTAAAAGAGGATGTTTTGAGCTTCCAAAAGTATCAATTAATATTCTATTGATTGCCCAGCAATTTTCTGCTTCATCATCTTCGCCATTAACAGGTTTTGGATTAATTTCCAATTTTACAACCAATGGGCTATCATGCGTCTCTCTGCCTTCGGGAATCTCTTATGCGGTGAAAGAAATAATCTGCATTTGCCATTCTTTTAATTGCGATGTCCTCGCAATGTTCAACACTTCCTTATCATCAACATCCCTCGCAAAAACTCTACTGAGTATGTTATCATGAAAATCTTCAATTGTACGATATGAGTGAATAATGGAGTTGCAAAATAAATTTTTAGCCTTTACTCCAACTTCTATTACGAACGTTTCTTTCCCTTTTGATGGTGGTGGCGGCAATGGTTGAACTTTCTCTTCACTTTTTAGAAAGTGATTCAGCTTTCCTTGATCAATCATTCTAAGGATGATTCTTTTTATATTTCTGCAGTCATTTGTCAGATGTCCATGAAAACGGTGGTAAGAACAGAACTCGTGACTTCTATCACTTGGTGGTGGCTCATTCCCCATGTTCCATGGCGCAGGTATGTTTTCCATCAAGAGTATAGCTTCCCATATCTTTTCCACACTAGTATTCAGTGGTGGCATCTTGATTTCTTCCCATACTACTCTATGACGTCACTGCCCTCCATGATAATTCTGTTTTTGACTTCCATAGGTTTCTTGCGAGTGATCAAGTCTCTGAATTTTGTTATTGCCGCCACGGTTATAGTAGTTTCTTTCTCTTTCAAACTCTTCTTGATCTCGGCTTCCCATGGCTACTAACTTTGGTTGTTCATCATTTATCACTCTTTCTTGCTGCCCTTGCGAGGTACTCGCCACTGTGTGTATTAATTTAGGTAACAAACTTGCATTCGCAGCATTTGAACTTGTATTCGCAACCGGGTATGACTCCACCTCATTTTGCCTTTCTTCCAAAGCAATATATTCCTCTTGCAGTTCTCGCAGCTCCGTCATCGTGATTGTATTCTTGACTCTAAAAATTTGAATATATAGCAAATTGGTTGCGAACATAGCGTTTATAAATGATAAAATGAGATATCTTTCATCCACTCTTCCAGCCATCTCGCTACACATCGTCTTCCATCTCACAGTTAGGTGTCTTAAACTTTCGCCAACCCTTTGTTTCAGCCCAAATACATCTTCAATTCCTGGTCGCGAGGAGTTGTTACTTATGTATGCCCCTAAAAATATAGCTTGTAGATGATTGAATGACGTGATGGTGTTTCTTGGTAAGCCTTCAAACCACTTCAGTGCTTCTCGTGTTAAACTTGATGCGAAATATTTGCACAATATAGCGTCATGATTTTCCCATTGTAACATACATCTTACATACGCTTTGATGTGTTGTATTGCGCAAGTTGTTCCATCAAAAATGCTGGTTAATGCGGGTAAATTGCACTTTGGAGGTATTCCTCCCAACTGCACCTCTAGTGTAAAGGGGGTTTTTGCAGCTTCTTCAATTGCCTCATCCAATTGTCTCCTTCCTCCTCCTCTTCTATTGTTCAACATTCCTCTCATCTCTGCCAACTCTCTTAAGATTTGTTTATTTACATCAGGGTTCGAATTTATTGGTCTTTTTAGTTCCGTTTCTCTCCTTCTATGTTCATGTCTATCTTGATTTTCTTGTTCAGCATTTTCTTCTCTTCTTTCTCTGCGATTTTCTCCTCCATCTCGTTCTCGAATTCGCACACCATTATATCCATCGTTTTCTCTTCTTGGTTGTCTATCAGCTCTCCTTTGTATTCTTTCATACTCTTCATTGATATTTCCATTGTTGCGATTTTGCTCGCGCCTTCTTTCTCGATTGTCATGATTATTCTGCCGAATTGCTTCCTCCAATTCCCGTTCTTCCATTTCTACTCTTAATCTTTCTCTTTCGCGAGCTAGACGCGCTACTGTTCAATATAATGCTTTTCGATATCATCTTCAATCTCCTTTTGTTTTCTATGTGTTTCTCTTCCATGCAGTATTCTTCTTCCTTCTTCCGGATTTTCTTCATTAATTGGATTATTTTGCTGCCTATTTCCTTGATTTCCATTATTTTGGTCACCCCTGTAAAATCTCTCGGACGCGGAATACACACCATTTCCCTTCTTTCGCAGTATCCTTCACCGAGATTTAGCTCTCTTTCTAAATTTTTTTCATTAACATTTTCTACAGGTAACATTCTCCTTCTATCATCTCTAACCGATCCTGACCTTGATCTGGTATTATTTCCCGACCTCCCATTTTGCAACCTCATATTTTCCATTCTTAATTCATGGTTTTGCCTTGTTAAATTTGCGCGTTCTTCCGCTTCTAATCGTCTTTCTTCATGTATTGTTTGTCTCAACGTTTCTAATGCTATGATTTCTTCATTTCTATGAGCTGTTTCTCCCATTTCTTCTCGATTTCTCTCCACTTGTTCATTATTTATCAATTGTTGCACTTCTTCTCTTTCTTCCACAGAATATGATCTCCATGTATGCACGCTCACCCTATCATAATCTACTACTCTATTCGGTACTGGTTTAATTGGTGGTTGAATTGGTGGTTGAATTTGACCTTCTTCTCTATCTCTTGCATTTATTCTTGATGGTTCACCTACTTCATTTCTCCTTTCCCCAGCTAATCTCCCACTTCTCCTCACCATTGTTGGTTGTTCTGATGCATTCCTTCTTCTAGCCATTTCTCAATTTTAGTAAATTGTTGAGAATTATCTGAAATTTCTTTCTTGTTACTCCTGATTCTTTCAATTCACAAGGTTGATCTTCTACTCATTCCTTGTTTCTAGCGCATATGTAGTTGCAGGAAATCCCACAATACACCCTTCACAAGAATTTACTTTACTAATCCATTTGAAGATGAATATCTATATATTTTTATTGATTATCTTCTTGAAATGTTTACAAGGATAGATAGAATAGAGCTAAAGAAATTACAATCACTCTAGATTTTCTCTCTCCTAATGACTTGCTTAACAATTCAAAAAGAACCCCCCTACAACAGACTAACTCAACCCTTTGTATAGGGTAATACACAGTGGATGACAGCTAAGTTGTCCTTTATTTTCGGGAATAACTCGCGAAGTGTCGCGAGTGTTATAAACATTTTATCTTGCGACACTCCTAAATCTCGCCAAGTCTTCACACTTTTCTCACGTTCTGGCTGTCGTCATCCATTGCGTCATTTATATTTCTTTCCTGCGACGCCTTCGCAATGTAGTCGTTTATTAATCTCGTGAAGTATTGATGTCGCGATATTCTGCTCCTACAACACTAATGCTAGATGAAGAGACAGAAAAGCCGTTAAACAAAGCCTTGACTGGCAGCTTTATTCCTTAATTTAGAGAAACCTTCCATTGCAATATTAAACAAGAGAGAGGAGATTGGGCTACCTTGTCTGATGCCTCTTGAACTATTTAAGTAGCCGAAAGAGGACCCATTTATAAGTACAGAAAAAGATGAAGTAGAGTAACAAAATCTCAACCAGTTACACCATTTTCTGCTGAAACCCATTTGGTCTAATATAAACTCAAGATATCTCCAGTTAATTCTATCAAAATCTTTCTCAAGATCAATTTTACGCATAATTCCAGCATTGCCAGACCTAAGTCTAGAATCTACCAATTTATTATCTATTAAGGTACCATCAATAATTTATTTTCCTTCAATATAAGGATATTACACTAGAGATATAAGCTTATCCATAACAAACTCAAGCCTTGTAGCTAAAACTTTTGCAATGATCTTGTAGACACTAGTCAATAGGAAGATATGACTACAATCTTTTATAATCTCAATATGATCCTTTTTAGGTACAAGAGAAATTAACGTGGAGTTATGTTTAAAATTAATGATTTCTGATGTGCAAAATTCATTCACAGTACCCATGATGTCTTCCTTGATGAAATGCCAACACCACTTGAAGAAGATTATATGGAAGCCGTATGGTAAAGGGGACTTGTCATTTCCTAAATCCCTTATGGCATATAAAACCTCCTCTTCAGTGAAATCAACATCCAAAACTGCCTCCATAGATGTACACTGTTAGAAATTATACATTATACCCTCTAAATCAGGTCTTATAATTTCTTGTTCAATAAAAAGGGTCTTGAAATAATCTACTATTTGCTCTTGCAGTTTAACTCTGTCAGACACCAATTCACTTCCAATGTAGAGTTTGCCGATTATGTTATGTTTTCTTATTGTTAAAGCATAACTGATGAGAAAAAAAAAGTTATTCATATCTCATTCTTGTAACCATTTAGTGTTTAATTTGATTCTTCAGGTTGTATCTTCCATCTTTGAAATCTTCTCAAAGTCCGCCTTATTATGCAGTTGTACTTTCAATTCCTCATATGAGAGGATGTTGTCTTCAGGCAATTGATAGGATGTAGAATACATCCTATTTGCTATCTATTGTTTATGCTTTCTTTGCTATTTTTCTTGTAAATTATGTATTTTACGCTTGTTTTGAGTTTTATAGCTACTTTGGAGTCGCACGGAGGAAAAGAAGAAGAAATCACCCAATTTGAGCCAAAAGGGCAAAAAGGTCATTTTACAGGCGATTGATATATGGAGCTCAGTTAAGGTTAAGGGGCAACCCAATTTGGAGGAGTTCTAAAGCCAGGCCCAGTCAAGGCTAAAGGGGTTGTCATTCAGGTACCCCTTATCATCTACCATTGGGTGTATTTATCGGGTCTTATCTGTGGGGTGGATAAATCCGACTCAATCCAACCCTAAATCGAGAAGAGGTTTTCTTCTCTTCTATCACTCATTTCTCCCGAATTGAGAGAGAAGAGCCATGACTGCCGCTGAGTGAAACCGAGAGAAGAGAGTGATCGATGATCAGTGAATCGATTCAAGCCACTGCTGTTGAGATGGATCGATGGGTGTCGTTGTCGAATCACAGAGAAGGAATTAGGGTTCCGATTTGAAGAGGAGCTCATAGAGGATGAATCAGAGATGGGTTTATGGCTAATTAAGGGTTTCTGATGTTGCTGCCATGAAAGAGAAGTTAGGGATGGAGAAATTGAGAGATTATTGATACAAATCGAGAAATCAGTCAGGTCTATTGCTGCAATCGGTTAACAGGAAGGGTTTATGATTTGGTCTCGTGAATCGATAAATCAAGATGAAATTGTGACCGTTGTTGTGTTATGATGAATTAGGGTCGATGTCGCGTACGTGAATCGAGATTGATTAGAATGAAAGATTGAGTCGTTCTTCTTTGCTTAAAAAAAAATCGAACGAGAGATGGGTTTATGGCGATTCAAGGAATTTAAGGAATTGGCTCTGCTTTGTTGAAATTGAGATGGATTGGAGGCGCGATGAAGAATGAACTTGTGTTGGTCCGAGAGATGAGATTGAGAGAAGAATAGAGATGGGTTTTGGCAAATTTGTTGTTTGAAGAGAAAGAGCGAGATGAACTCCGATCTTTGGAGAGGAGATGGGTCTGTGGTTGAAATTGAAGAACTGATGACGGTTGATCTATTGAAGCAGAACTAGAAGATGGTTTCATCTACAGTGGGTGAAGTTCAAAATCGATCTGAGGTTGATCTTTATATTTTTAGTAGGGTGTTGCTGCTGTTACAGGGAATGATGGGTTATGAAATGAAACTGCAAGAATGAAGCTCTATTACACACAATGGTTGAATGAAAATGTTAGATGTATGTGTAGGTTCTTAGCAGGGGAAGACTGAAGAAAATTGAGGCCTGAACTTGGCGGGGAAGTCCTATAAATAAACAGAACTCGGCCGGACTCTGGTTCTGGCGAGTCAACTCATCGATTCAGATGACCGATCCAGAAGCCGATCCAACTCACCCCAGTTAGACGAGTCATCCGATCAAGACACTAACTCAAGCTGACTCGGTGGCTGACTCTCCTTCCCTTGACCCGGTTGACTGACGGTTGACCCGTTTGACCGTTATCTCTAACGGTGGACTGACGGAATATTCCGTCGAATATACCAGTGACGGTGAAATTTTCAGGTGGCCGGCGGTGACGTTTTCCGGACGGATTCCGGCCATAATACCAGTTTTCCGGCGACCAAAATTCCAGAATTTTCTGTGGACTTCTCTCATGGGTGTGAAGACTTGGACTAGGAATTGGATGGAGAATTTGGCTCAAATTTGGAAAGAGAAGATGGAAGATGAGGAAGACTTGAATTTGGAAATTGAATTGCTAAAGGAAAAGGGTTCTATTCCTTGGAAGATTTGGAGAATATTGAAGCCTATAAATAGAGAAGTTCTCTATATCTTTACACATCTCTCTACACACACAACACTTGTGTTTTTGCTTTCAATTCTTCTTCTTAATTATTTGTGTGAACTTGAAAATTCTCCTTTTAATTATTATTTGTGTGAATTTCAAAAACATGAGTAGCTAATTTTATTATTGATTGAGGATGAATTCCTAGTTCTTAATACATGATTTGAGTTTTGTTTCAATTCTATCTTGAAGTTTTTCACATGATTATCGATTGTTTTTACTAATAGGAATGTTTATTCATTCATGATTGATTGATAGATTGTTTGGAGTGCATGCTAAATTGATTTGTTAATTTGATCTAAAGCTAGTGAAAGTTAGGAGATAAGTAATCGTTTCTTGACTCTTTACATAAGTAGCAAACACGAGACCTTGCGGAGGGATTCCGTGGAGCAATTGTGTGTGAAAACAACGTTAGCAAGTAGACCTTGATCTAAGAGTCTAACAACTAATATTGACCTAATAAGTTCATAAATCTTAATGCGTTTATTTAAATTACATCTAGAGTGATCTACTACTAGGTGGTTTGGTAAATAGAATCCGGTGAGTCGAGAACTTCCGTATCCAGTGATACAAGGGATTTAGGGTTTAGCACCGATCTAGCTGCTTTACCTACGGTTGGTGATAATCTGTGACTAATAACAAGTAGAAAAGAACATAACTTGATTCATTGTTTTTGCAACGAAGAAGGATTCCTTGATCTTATCTCTCTTATTGCTTTCAACTTTATCTTTTAATTGCTTTGTTTATTTTCTTTTGCTTTTTACACCCCCTTTTGTGACAATTTTTACAACTAGAATCTCTTGCTCCTCGTGGGAACGAACTTGACTTCCATTATATTATTTTTAATTGAGTGAAATATTAATTAATTTGATTGCACCTACGACACGCATCAAATTTTGGCGCGCCAGTCGGGGGGAGCAGCGGGCGATTTTAGTTGTTTTTATCTTTCTTTTGCTATATTCTTGCTTTGTTAGATTCTATACCGTATCTAACTTAGTTTTTGAGAATCTTGTTTGGTGTATACCTTTGGTGAATGCTTAAGAAGGGCAGACCGAGTCCAATACGTCTTCGATCCCGGCACTCAACTAAAGGATTTCATTCGAGCGATTAACACTCCACTTCCTCCTTCTTCATCAAGTGATTCGGACAAAGAGGAAGAAACGATGGTGATCGTACACTCAAGGACCTAGCTTCTCACAGGCTTGATACACAACAATGGTGTATCCAAACTAACTCAACCTTCGAGATCAAGCGGGGGTTGATTAGAGAGTTACCAAAGTTCCATGGCATGGTGAATGAGGACCCAAACAAACATCTTATGGACTTCTATACCATAGTTATGGCTATGCTTCCACCGGAGACTAATGCGGATGGAGCAATGTTGAAAGCTTTCCCGTTTTCTTTGGCGGGCAATGCTAAGGAATGGTTATATTATTTGCCTTCCGGAAGTATCACAACATGGAATGGGATGAAGAAACTTTTCCTCGAGAGATATTTTCCCGCATCCAAAGCTACTCAAATTCGCAAGGAGATTTGTGGATTGAAACAACATGTGGGAGAGTCATTGTATGAATGTTGGGAGCGATACAAGAGGTTGGTGGCAAGCTGTCCACACCATCAATTTAGTGACGTTATGATACTCCAATACTTCTACGAAGCTCTCAACCCAAGTGATAGGTCTCTTCTTGACGCCGCGGGTGGTGGTGCACTAGTGAACAAGACGGTGACCCAAGCTACCGAGTTGATTGAAAGTATGGCTGCGAACTCGCAACAATTCTACACAAGAGATGAGCCAATGGTTAGGCGAGTGCATGAAGTAAGTGATTCATCACATCTTGATCAAAGGATGAGTAACATGGAGATAATGATGCAAAGGATGGCCGCGGTAATTATTCCGGATGGTGAGACCGAACAAGTGAATGCTTTATATCCAAATCAAAGGCCAAGGTACGATCCATACTCCAATACCTATAATCCCGGATGGAAGGATCATCCTAACTTCAGTTATGCAAACAAGCAAGCGGCGGCTCCTAATCCATATGCACAACAAGGTGGTTTTCAACAATCACGCTTCCAACCTCAACAACAAGGTGGTTCTCAACAATTCCAACCTCAAGTGAAGGAACAAGGATCTTCGATAGATGATAAGCTTAATGTCATGATGCAAGGTATTACGTCATTGTTTCAACAAAATCAACAAAAGACCGATTCGGCCATCAAGGATTTACAAACTCAAATGGGACAATTGGCGACCGATGTGAACCTATTAAAATCTCAAGCATCCACAAAACTTCCTTCACAACCATTTGTGAATCCAAGAGAGAATGTTAATGTGGTTACTTTAAGAAGTGGAAGACAAGTGGAAAGTCCAAGTCATCATGAAGAAGCTAGTGAGGAGGTAGTCAAAGACAAGGAGGAAGCCGTACCAAAGGAGAATTCAACACCAACCGATCAATCCAAGGAACCGGTGCCTACTTTCACTACTCCACCTCCTTTTCCTAGTCATTTTGCTAAATCCAAGAAAGAAGCTCAAGACAAGGCACTCATGGATATCTTCAAGAAGATTGAAATCAACATACCATTCATTGAGGCCATCAAGACAATTCCAAGGTATGCCAAGTTCATGAAGGAATTATGCATCAAGAAGGATAGGTTGCTTGATAATGAAATTACTAAAGTTGGCGAGAGTGCGTCGGCTATGCTATTGAAGAAGATGCCTACAAAGTGCACGGATCCCGGTGGTTTCACGGTGCCAATTACTATTGGTAAGAAAAGGTTTGAACATGCTTTACTTGATTTGGGAGCTTCCATTAGTGTGATGTCGGCCAAAATATATGACTCCTTGAATCTTGGACCTTTGAAAGAGACAAGAGTTATTATCCAATTAGCGAACAAGTCTAACATATATCCAAAGGGGCTTGTAGAAGACGTGCTAGTGCAAGTAAATGAGCTTATTTTTCCGGTGGACTTCTTCGTGGTGGATATGGACAATAATGAGAACCGATCATCTACTTCTTTACTTCTTGGGAGACCATTCATGAAAACCGCAAAGACGAAGATTGATGTTGATAAGGGTACACTCACTATGGAATTTGACAAGGAGATAATACACTTTAACATATTTGAAGCCATGCGCTACCCAAGTGATGTGCATTCCGTTTACTCCATTGATGTGGTTGATTCATTAGCGCAACAAATGGTGGAATTGAACCAAGAGGATGAACTTGATGTGGTGTTGCAAAAGAGCATTGAATTGGACGTCCACGGCTTGTCTAACTTGGATGTTGAAATCTCCAATGAATTGGTGGAGATGTGTGGTGCTTTGGCGACATTGCAAGAAGTTAAAAAGGGTAATGTTTCATATATTTCTTTACCCGTGAATGATGAAATACTTGTACCATCTATTGTGAAGGCGCCTAAACTAGAATTGAAGCCACTTCCGGACCATTTGAAGTATGCTTTCTTGGGAGATGGAGATGAGCTTCCGGTAATTATTGCAAAGAACCTCACACCGGTACAAGAAGACCGTTTGCTTAGAGTCTTGAGAGAGCACAAAACGGCTATTGGGTGGACAATTGCGGACATCAAAGGTATTAGTCCATCCATGTGCATGCATAGGATTCTAATGGAAGAGAACGTGAAGCCGGTACGTGATGCTCAACGTCGGCTTAATCCTCCCATGATGGAGGTTGTGAAGAAAGAGATACTCAAATTGCTAAGTGTGGGGGTAATCTACCCAATTTCCGATAGCAAGTGGGTTAGTCCGGTACAAGTGGTACCAAAGAAGTCCGGAGTTACGGTTGTTCGAAATCAAGACGATGAACTTGTTCCTACAAGATTTCAAACCGGTTGGAGAGTGTGCATTGATTATAGAAAGCTTAATTCCGCAACCCGAAAGGATCACCATCCTTTACCTTTCATTGATCAAATGTTGGAGCGGTTAGCGGGGCATTCTTATTATTGCTTCTTGATGGTTATTCGGGATACAACCAAATTGTTATTGCACCGGAGGACCAAGAGAAGACCACTTTCACTTGTCCGTTTGGAACGTTTGCATATAAATGGATGCCGTTTGGCCTTTGCAATGCGCCGGCTACTTTTCAAAGATGCATGGTAAGTATATTCTCGGATTATGTGGAGCGCATCATCGAGGTATTTATGGATGACTTTAGTGTTTATGGCAATTCTTTTGATGGTTGTTTAAGCAACCTTGAACTAGTTCTTAAACGATGCATAGACACAAACCTTGTCCTTAATTGGGAGAAATGTCACTTTATAGTAAACCACGGCATAGTACTTGGTCACATTGTGTCCTCTCGAGGGCTCGAAGTGGACAAGTCAAAGATAGATTTAATAAGGAACTTACAATATCCCACTTCGGTGAGGGAGATACGTTCTTTTCTTGGCCATGCAGGTTTCTATAGGAGGTTTATCAAGGATTTCTCCAAAATCTCCATGCCGATGTGCAAGTTATTACAAAAGGAGGTACCTTTCGACTTCAACAAGGAATGCAAGGATGCTTTTGACAAATTGAAAGAAATGTTGACAAGTGCGCCAATTATCAAATCACCGGATTGAATCTTCCATTTGAATTGATGTGCGATGCTAGTGATTATGCGGTTGGAGCCGTTTTGGGTCAAAGAGTGGACAAGTTGTCCCATGTTATCTATTATGCATCTAGGACCCTTAATGATGCACAAATCAATTATTCTACCATGGAAAAGGAGTTATTGGCTATAGTTTTTGCGTTGGAAAAATTTCGATCATACTTGGTAGGTACAAAGGTTATTGTGTATTCCGATCATGCCGCACTAAGACACTTAATAAAGAAGAAAGAAGCTAAGCCAAGATTAATCCGGTGGATCCTATTGTTACAAGAGTTCGACATAGAAATTCGGGACAAGAGGGGTGTGGAGAATACCGTTGCGGATCATCTTAGTAGACTTGTTATGTCTCAAGAAGAACTTCCATTACAAGACCGCTTTCCGGACGAACAACTTTTCTCCATTGAAGAATCAACACCTTGGTATGCGGATATAGTGAATTACTTGGTGACAAGGAAAGTACCTAGTACAATGTCTAACTTCCAAAAGATGAAACTTAAGAAGGTAGCTAAGCAATATGTGTGGGATGAACCATACTTATGGAAATATGGGGTTGATCAAATAATGCGAAGGTGCGTGCCTAACTCCGAATTTCAATCCATTCTCTCCTTTTGCCACACTTTTGCTTGTGGTGGCCACTTTGGTTCTAAACGTACCGCTCTCAAAGTTCTCGAGAGTGGATTTTATTGGCCCACCTTGTTTGAAGATTCATATGCCTTTTGTAAATCGTGTGATAGATGTCAACGAACGGGCAATCTAGGTGCTCGAAATCAAATGCCACTCACACCAATTCTCGCCGTTGAGATTTTTGATGTGTGGGGTATCGATTTTATGGGCCCTTTTGTCAATTCGAATGGAAACTTTTATATACTTCTTCCGTTGATTATGTTTCGAAATGGGTGGAAGCTAGAGCCACCAAGACTAATGACTCTCAAGTTGTTTGTGATTTTGTAAGGGAAAACATATTCAATAGGCATGGTACACCAAGAGTGGTGATAAGCGATGGAGGCTCACATTTCAAGAAGGCTTTCCACGCTCTCCTCAAGAAGTACAACATAACACACAAAATTGGTACGCCTTATCATCCACAAACTAGTGGACAAGCGGAAATTTCGAATCATGAGATCAAGTCCATTCTTGAGAAAACGGTGAATACCACAAGGAAAGATTGGAGCTTTAAGCTCAATGATGCACTTTGGGCGTATAGAACGGCGTATAAGACACCGATTGGTATGTCTCCATATCGGTTGGTTTATGGCAAGGCTTGTCATCTTCCGGTTGAACTTGAACATAAGGCTTATTGGGCGATAAAGAAATTCAACATGGAGTATGATGAAGCGGGGGAAACAAAGGAAGTTACAACTAAATGAGCTAGAGGAGATACGTAATGATGCTTACGAGAGTGCCCGTATTTACAAGGAAAAGACCAAGCTTTTTCATGACAAAGTTGATTTCTCGTAAAAGCTTCATCGTGGGACAAAAAGTCCTTTTATATCATTCTCGCCTTAAACTATTTCCTGGAAAGTTAAGGTCCCGTTGGATTGGACCATATGTTGTTACTAATGTTTTTCCTCATGGTGCAGTTGAAATTACTAGTCTTAGAGACAATTCGGTTTCCAAAGTCAACGGCCATAGATTGAAGCCATACTATGAGAACATCGCTTATGTGAATTTTGATGAACTTTCATTTGGAGATGCACTCCCTCTGGAGGAGTAATGTGCGGAAAGGGCTAAGTCGGGCCGTCGACTTTAAAACAAGCGCTTAATGGGAGGCAACCCATAGGTTTTGTATTTCTTATCCTTTTGCTTTTTGTTATTTGTTTTTCTTGTTCCATATCATGTTAAAATTTCCCACCTTGAATTTACTAGGAAGATTCAATTACATTGAGGACAATGTAAGGTTTAAGTGTGGGGGAGTGGTTAAGCATGTATTTAAAAATTACAAAAAAATTAAAAAAGTTTGAAAAAAAAAAAAAAAGTTTTACATAAAACTTCAACTTTAGAGATTTTAGAGTCACTAGCATACTTCTAGGTATGTTTACATAGAGATTTTGACCGACATAATTGAACTTGGAAATGTTAGAGAACTACATTCGGATTTCTTGCTTGTTTGAGTGTTAAATAATGGATTTAATCATGCCGGTGATGCGAATTTGGTGCAGGGAGAAATGCATTATTAGAGTTGCTGATCAATCATTAGTGGAGACTACCCGTATTCATATCATGTGAGGCACCGACCAGAAATTTTCCACCTACTAAAGAGCTTCTTTTGAGTGTGTGTCATTGTACGTTAATTCCGGGTAGAATGGTGAGCTACCCAACCTCCCACCAATAGAATCACTACTCTTTGATCTCTTGAGTGCTAATTTTGTCAATCATGAGGGTGACGTCTATAGATGAAAGCTTCCTTCTTGTAGTTCGATTTGCAGTTAGCACCGTTCTCTCTCTCGACAACAACGGATCCATAGAAACATCATCATCAACAAGGAGCGACATCAAAATCTACAAGGAAAGTTGGAAAAGTTCAAGGTTTGCAAGCAACGGAACGAGAAAAAAGAGCAAATTTCAAACTCAAGTAAAGCAACATACAAATGAGCGGATTTTACATATATGTTGAGGACTTACACTATAATGAGGTAATTCTATATCCAAGTATAAAGACTTATTCACAAGAGCGAAGAAAATCAAAAGGTGAGAATTGTTGAAGTTTATGATTTTGAGGCGATACAAGTTGTGAAGAATCAAGCGGTAAAATACTTCTCCCACGGCCATGGTTTATTTTGTATTTAATTTCTCTTGTTTCAAAAAAAAAAAAAAAAAAAAAAAAAAAAAAAAACAAGAGAAATATTTGTTTTGTTAATAAGCAGTGGGGAAGGAAAATATATAAGGAAGTTTCAAGCGACAAGGATTTAAGGTAAAAAGGGTTATAAATTGTTAAGGATTTATGAAATTCGAGAGTTTATCATCAAAAGTTGAAACCGAAGACGAAGACCAAGAAGATAAAGACGAGGAGCGGAAGACGTTTCTATTGGATGCCGTGAGAGTGGTGTTATCATAATTGGCGATCGGATGTGAAGGTGAGTAAGTAATATCATCCTCAATAATAAATGGTTGATTTCCTTTCTTAGAGATCGTCAGAAAAATGTTTTTTCAAAATGTTAAAAGATGTGGGTTTTTAAAATATTTCGGAAGTTGTCCTTCCCACCATTCAACGTGTTGCAGGATTTCTCTCTTCATTCCTACCTGCACACATGTGAGACCCATAAAAAAGCCGTCTTTTTGAGTGCAATTATCATAAAATCTTTTTGGTGAGGCGAAGTCGAGGCGAAATGCTTATTGATCGTTTCTCAAACACGCGTTCTCTCATTATGGTGTGGTTATTTCTCACTCAACATTTAAGAACGAGAATATGTTCTTTAGTATTTCTAACTTCTTATTACTAGCATGCAGAAACTCTATGACCTCATAACTCTTTGGATGCTTGGGACGCTTGAACGCTTTGAAGTTGTGAGTTTTTAGTTTGATTTGCTCGAGGACTAGCAAAGTCTAAGTGTGGGGGAATTTGATAGGGTGTAGAATACATCCTATTTGCTATCTATTGTTTATGCTTTCTTTGCTATTTTTCTTGTAAATTATGTATTTTACGCTTGTTTTGAGTTTTATAACTACTTTGGAGTCGCACGGAGGAAAAGAAGAAGAAATCACCCAATTTGAGCCAAAAGGGCAAAAAGGTCATTTTACAGGCGATTGATATATGGAGCTCAGTTAAGGTTAAGAGGCAACCCAATTTGGAGGAGTTCTAAATCCAGGCCCAGTCAAGGCTAAAGGGGTTGTCATTCAGGTACCCTTTATCATCTACCATTGGGTGTATTTATCGGGTCTTATCTGTGGGGTGGATAAATCCGACTCAATCCAACCCTAAATCGAGAAGAGGTTTTCTTTCTCTTCTATCACTCATTTCTCACCTGAATTGAGAGAGAAGAGCCATGACTGCCGCTGAGTGAAACCGAGAGAAGAGAGTGATCGATGATCAGTGAATCGATTCAAGCCACTGCTGTTGAGATGGATCGATGGGTGTCGTTGTCGAATCACAGAGAAGGAATTAGGGTTCCGATTTGAAGAGGAGCTCAGAGAGGATGAATCGAGATGGGTTTATGGCTAATTAAGGGTTTCGATGTTCTTTGCCATGAAAGAGAAGTTAGGGATAGAGAAATTGAGAGATTATTGATACAAATCGAGAAATCGGTCGGGTCTATTCTTTGCAATCGGTTAACGGGAAGGGTTTATGATTTGGTCTCTGCAATCGATAAATCAAGATGAAATTGTGACCGTTGTTGTGTTATGATGAATTAGGTCCGATGTCGCGTCGTGAATCGAGATTGATTAGAATGAAAGATTGAGTCGTTCTTCTTTGTTAAAAAAAATCGAACAGAGATGGGTTTATGGCGATTCAAGGAATGGATCTCTTTGTTGAAATTGAGACAGATTGGAGGCGCGATGAAGAATGAACTTGTGTTGGTCCGAGAGATGAGATTGAGAGAAGAATAGAGATGGGTTTTGGCAGCTGTTGTTTGAAGAGAAAGAGCAGATGAACCTGATGCTGGAGAGGAGATGGGTCTGTGGTTGAAATTGAAGAACTGATGACGGTTGATCTATTGAAGCAGAACTAGAAGATGGTTTCATCTACAGTGGGTGAAGTTCAAAATCGATCCGAGGTTGATCTTTATATTTTTAGTAGGGTGTTCTTTCTTCATTACGGGAATGATGGGTTATGAAATGAAACGCAAGAATGAAGCTCTATTACACACAATGGTTGAATGAAAATGTTAGATGTGTATGTGTAGGTTCTTAGCGGGGAAAGATCGAAGAAAATTGAGGCTCGAACTTGGCGGGGAAGTCCTATAAATAAATAAAGAACTCTATGGGACTGCGGTTGCTGGCGAGTCAACTCAACGATTCGGATGACCGATCCGAAAGCCGATCCAACTCACCCTGGGGTTAGACGAGTCACCGATCAAGACACTAACTCAATCGACTCGGTGGTCGACTCTCCTTCCCTTGACCCGGTTGGTGACGGTTGGCCGTTTGACCGTTATCTCTAACGGTGGGCGACGGAATATTCCGTCGAATATACCAATGACGGTGAAATTTTCGGGTGGCGGCGGTGACGTTTCCTACGGATTCCGGCCATAATACCGATTTTCCGGCGACCAAAATTCAGAATTTTCTCGTGGACTTCTCTCATGGGTGTGAAGACTTGGACTAGGAATTGGATGGAGAATTTGGCTCAAATTTGGAAAGAGAAGATGGAAGATGAGGAAGACTTGAATTTGGAAATTGAATTGCTAAAGGAAAAGGGTTCTATTCCTTGGAAGATTTGGAGAATATTGAAGCCTATAAATAGAGAAGTTCTCTATATCTTTACACATCTCTCTACACACACAACACTTGTGTTTTTGCTTTCAATTCTTCTTCTTAATTATTTGTGTGAACTTGAAAATTCTCCTTTTAATTATTATTTGTGTGAATTTCAAAAACATGAGTAGCTAATTTTATTATTGATTGAGGATGAATTCCTAGTTCTTAATACATGATTTGAGTTTTGTTTCAATTCTATCTTGAAGTTTTTCACATGATTATCGATTGTTTTTACTAATAGGAATGTTTATTCATTCATGATTGATTGATAGATTGTTTGGAGTGCACGCTAAATTGATTTGTTAATTTGATCTAAAGCTAGTGAAAGTTAGGAGATAAGTAATCGTTTCTTGACTCTTTACATAAGTAGCAAACACGAGACCTTGCGGAGGGATTCCGTGGAGCAATTGTGTGTGAAAACAACGTTAGCAAGTAGACCTTGATCTAAGAGTCTAACTACTAATATTGACCTAATAAGTTCATAAATCTTAATGCGTTTATTTAAATTACATCTAGAGTGATCTACTACTAGGTGGTTTGGTAAATAGAATCCGGTAGTCGAGAACTTCCGTATCCCGGTGATACAAGGGATTTAGGGGTTTAGCACCGATCTAGTCGCTTTACCTACGGTTGGTGATAATCTGTGACTAATAACAAGTAGAAAAGAACATAACTTGATTCATTGTTTTGCAACGAAGAAGGATTCCTTGATCTTATCTCTCTTATTGCTTTCAACTTTATCTTTTAATTGCTTTGTTTATTTTCTTTTGCTTTTTACACCCCCCTTTTGTGACAATTTTTACAACTAGAATCTCTTGCTCCTCGTGGGAACGAACTTGACTTCCATTATATTATTTTTAATTGAGTGGAAATATTAATTAATTTGATTGCACCTACGACACGCATCAGCAATCCATCTTGAGTGTGAATTTCAGAGAGAATATAATTCAATTTTGTGTTTGTATGGAAAAATATTTCTTTCTTGCAGACTTTCAACTTTTCTTTTAATTCTTTCAGCTTTAGCCGAAACACAGTGCTTGGAGTACCTGCAAAAAAAAAAAAAAACCACCACTCTTTTTGTAAGAATCCGTTATCTAAAAACTACATGACTTCAAACCTAAAAGGACTAGGTCCCCAAGAAGGATGAGGGATATCTAAAAGTAGGGGTATATGATCAGATGTAGGTCTGGCTTTGGCTAGTTTGGAAACAAATGGGAAATGTTGTTCAAAAGATGGCGAGATAAGAAACCTGTCTAATATGCACATGACAGGGTTTGCTTGACCATTTGACCATATGTACCTGACACCCTTCAGTGGTAAGTCAATAAGATCATATTCAACTATGAACTTGTTGAAATTCTTCATTCTGCTTGTGATATTTTTTCAATTCCTTTTCTCATCACACTTGGTAATTGTGTTGAAATCACCACCAAAATACCAAGGAAGATTAACCCAGTATCTACAAACATTGTCCATCTCAATCCAAAACTTAGTTCTCTCAACTAGTTTATTTGGACCATAAACATTTGTAAGAACCCATTAAAAGTCATCAAACTTGTTTGTGCAAAATATGAAAAGGGTATACTCGCCGACAAGAAAATCACTAACTTCCACAAAATCTCTATCTCGGAGAATAAGCATACCACCTGAGCTTCCCATCAAAATGTTGTAAGGTCCACCCAACATTCTTGTATCCACGAATCTGTTTTATGTCCCAAGATGAACAATGTATCATTTTGGTTTCTTGTAGTATTATTGTTAGAGCATTGCTCGGTCGAACTCGCATGCGTTGCTATCTCAAGCATGTTTGTCAATGTTAGTGATCAAAACAATAAGTCTTGATTTCTAGCTTACTATAGCTAAAGGTCTCGGACTAGGATAGAAAGTGTAGTTGAGCTAAAGAACTCCATGGAAATCATCATACAAGACAAAGGACTACTCAAAGAACTGGTGGAACTTCATCGACTAAAAGGTATGTGGAGACTTGAACTTATATGTCACTCAAAAGTCTATTTACTATATCTCCTATTCTTGAGACAAAAGTCATTTTGTTGTATAGACTTTCATTATACACATTTGCTATTTCGAGCCGAGTTTATCTCGCCTATCTATTTCTCGAAATATGTGTTGGTAAGCTTTCGCTTTAGCCAAATTCATCTTTACCTAGTGACGAATGTCATGTTATGTTTCAATCACTTTGAAAATTGCTCTGACGAAAAATGGTCTGTGAATAACGGCTATATAACGTTTTCTGAGAATGTTTCAATGATTGAAATGAGAGTTTAGATATAAGCATTATTTTGGAAACACATTTATGTATAAGTCCTTATTCCTTGAACCAAAGTTTGCGAACTTTGTTGATCAAGAGAAACGGAATGTGGCGTGAGCCAAGTCCGAGAACTGGCGGAAGTTCTCGACCCGAGAATTTCTGCTGGAGTTTGTGAACTTCTTCCGTGAGCTTAAGTTCGCGAACCCAGTCCGCGAACTTGAGTAGGGTATATCTAAAACCGGTTGTTCTTAAACTCATGTTTATATAAACTAAGGAATGATTTTGCAAACCGTGGCTATAAAGTTCATGAACTGATTCAAGTGAATCAAACCGTTTTTGCTTCGATTGTGTCTTGTGTAGTTACATAAGATCTAAGCAATTGAACAACTCTCTAACTAGTTCATTTGAGTCACTTGAACTAGTTATGGTGAAGAAGAATATGGTTGATATGAGAGTGATCATATGGCTAACCATTTGGTTAACTATTGTTGAACCAACAAATGTTAATATTTGGGAATGGTTACATAAACCCAAAATTGGATATTTCATTTGTGTGTAACAAGCTAAGGTTTCGATCCGGGTTATCAATTGGTTCCTGTTCTCCTTGATTTATCAAAAGACGGAACAAAAACTTGTAGGTATATTCGTGGGAGACGGATTTATCTATTACCGTAGACTTTTCTGTGTGACACGGATTTGTTTATTAAAGTCTTCGACTTTGGGTCGTAGCAACTCTTAGTTGTGGGTGAGATCAGCTAAGGGAATCAAGTATGTAGCATCCTGCTGGGATCATAGGCGTAGGAGCATAACTGTACCTTGGATCAGTGTGAGATTGATTGGGGTTCAACTACAGTCCAGACCGAAGTTAATTTGGAGTAGGCTAGTGTCTGTAGCGGCTTAATACAGTGTGTGTTCAATCTAAACTAGGTCCCGGAGTTTTTCTGCATTTGCGGTTTCCTCGTTAACAAAATTCTGGTGTCTGTGTTATTTCTATTCCACATTATATTTGTTTATATAATTGAAATATCATAGGTTGTGCGTTGTTCAATCAATTAAAATATGTGAACTTTTTGGTTGTTGATTTAAATTGATTGAGACTTGGATATTGGTCTTTGGTACCATCCAAGTTATCTCTCTAGTATTTGATAAAGACTCGCAGATTTATATTTGCTTGAATAAAGATCAAATCGAGAGATTGAGATATAAAATGTTTGATATACTTTTTTTCTAGATTGAGTCTTTTCAATTAGTATCGAGAAGCGAAAAACGATTGTCTAGTTGATTCTCTAGAAAGTATATTGGAGTTTGTCCATCTCTCTCCGATGAGACATTCTGATTGCTAAGCGAAATATTGGGTGTGGTTGTTGTACCTCGCTTTTCAATTAGTATCGGTTTAGTAAATATAAAAACAAAAATTATATTAAATAAAAAAAATAAGCAGATTACAATTATGCAAACACGTTTAAGACCTTATCATTTTGTGTTTGTGGCAATCTGAGTCTGAGGACAGAATCTCTTATACGCATACCAAGATGTCTTTTAAAGCTTTTAACTATGCCAATTGTCTTGGAGATACCTCAAAGGATCACTCCTTAGCAGATTTTTCCGAATCCCGAGGTAGGAAGGTTGTCCCATCTGGTGTTGACATCTCTCTCTCCGATGAGACATTGTGCACTATGGCAAAAGTTGAAATGGAACTCACCAGAATTTCAAAAAATTCAACTGAGGCTATTGATCTTCAAAATCATGATCAGCTTATTGATGAATTTGAAAAATCTCTTGATCGAGAATGTGATCTCTATAATATAATTGAGTCATTCTCTAACAATATTAAGAAACTTCTCCAAGAAACTACTCTACAGCGTGAAAAGATTAGTGTTCTTGAGGTTATTGTTAAGGAAGACTCAATTAGAGAAAAACGTTTGATCGAGACGCATTCATCAGATCTTAACAAACTTCGTGTTGAGAAAGAGAAACTGAGCGCATCCCTTATTCTAGCTCATGATCAGTGTAATTCCTTGGAAAAGGAAAACTATGTCTTAAGGAGAAATTTTTCCGTGCAAACTAATTCTCATTAATTACAGCACATGAAGAAATGTCCTCCAGTAAAAGATTGTGTCAAGAAAAGTTTACATAACTTACAATCTTCTCATATGGCTATGAAGTTAAAACAGGTGCCATTTATTGCTTCTCCTCCACGAATCTGTACATTCTGTGGGAAAAAGAATCACTATGCTATCCATTGTTTTGCCAGAAGGAAATAAATTTCTAAACTTCGTAATTTGCTTCTCTCCACTGTAAATGGAACAAATAGTCAGCCAGCTACTGCAGTGAATCATATACCCACAGAAAACCAGAAACCTTATAAACATGATTTTATTCCTAGAAATCATCACAGGGCACAAGTGCATTCTAGTCGAATAAATTCTTGTATTACTGATGAAAGTATTTCATGTGTTTATAAGAATGTTTTTGGTAAATCTAAGTCTAGAAAATGGATTCCTATCTATTCTGATCCTCTTGAACCAATTGCAAGAGGTCCTAGATTTAGTCCTCAGAGAAAGCCTTCGGACGATTATGCTGAACAAGCTATGTCTTATTTTTCTGGGCTGAACGTTAATCAAAGAAGGAAGGCTAAACAAAAACAACGTTCATTTAATGAGCTAAATGATCATACTTGTGCAAATTAATCACAAGGTTGTTCTCTCACCTAAAAAAATCCTAGTTGTGTGAGAACTGTTTAGGTATACTCTTAACAAAGTGACTCTAATTTTCTAGCTAATTTCTTATTGTTCTTAGATGGATAATTAGTCAAACACTTTTACATGAGTATTTTTTAAAATCCTTTCTTTTATTAGTTTTTTTCCCTCTTTGCTTTCAAACTTGCTTTTTGAAAAGTAAAAGCATGGACTTTTTCCGTGCAAGAGCTTTGTGAACCCTCTTTTCACGAGTACACGTACGGTTTTGGGGCTCTCTCATAAACCAATCTTGTAAGCCCTAAAGTCTCTCGAATAATATTTATATACCTATCTTATTGATTTGAACTGCTCACTCTAGGTTTTGTATTATCAAAGGCGTCTTCTTCCTGCTCATGGGATTTGCCTGAAGACTTCGTCGATAATGGGGTATATTTCGAATTCGATAAAGAGAAGGGAACCTTTTTTCAAGTTGAAGGATCCTTTCCTCAATCTCCTGATTCCTATTCAGATATTGAGGAGGTTGAAGAGATTTCGTCTGGTGTATTTCTTGACTTCCTAAAGAACTTTGAGGATGCAGCAACTTGTTGACACAATTAAGTGTCTTGACATGGTAAGAAATGAGTTGGAAAAGGTTACGTCTGACCTTGGTCTTATGAAAGCACAAATTAAGGATCTTCTCAATGAAGATATCTTTTCTAAAGATGCAGTAGATGTTGTCGATCACGAGTTCAACGATCTCAAGACTCATGAGGATCCAGAACCGTCTATATGACTTCAGTTCGTGTTCGACTTTGGCATAAAAGTCTGTTTTTGTTTAAGTTTGCCTAGTAAATCTTCTATTTTTCTTGTTTTTGTTTAGAAGAATAACTAGAGTGTGGAATAGCCATTATTGTGATTACACATAGCTATGTCCAACGTTTTCATCTTCATGTTTTTAGATTTATTGGTTTAAACTCTAAATTTATTTGGAAGATGATTTTTTGCAGTATTAATCTTTATGGTTTTATATATTGCAAATTGTTATGGGATATGTGTGTTTGCGTCTGTGAACTATGATTGACCCATATCTTGTCAAAAGTAAAGTCTTTCGTATGTCGATATGCATGTATTTATAAAAGAATGAATAGACTTTTGACAAATACAAAAGTTAAGCCTATATTGTCAATTTTTGATGGAAGATAGGTTAAAATCTTTTGTTTTCAAGGATTATGTCTATTATTTGTCGTTATGCAAATAGTGATTGAAAATAGAATGAATCCTTGTGTATTCCGCAGTAATTGATCTTCCCTGATCCATATTTATGTATTACTGTGAGACTCCGTAATGTGTCTTATGTTGAGAACTAAACGACCAAGTTGATTATTTTATGATTAGCTTTGTTGTTGTTCCATAAGGTACTTTATGTCGAGCATTTTTGAACTAAATTAATCATCTTGTTTGGTTATTTAGTTATAACTCCATAAGTTTTCTTATGTTTGAGCATTTTTGACTGGGTTAATTATTTTCATGATTAACTTAGTCATTGCTCCATAGATTCTCTTATGTCGAGTATGACCAATTAAATTGATTACTTTTGTGATTAGTTTAATTATGGGTTCTCTTATGATTAATCTAATTGAGTGTTTCTCAGTCTCCATAAGTTCACTTATGTTGAGCATAATTGGTTAAATTAATCATGAATTTCTTGTGGTTAATTTAATATTTTGGATTCAAATTCATACTTGTATGTGATTTGTTATGTCCAAAGAAATCCTTCTTTTCTTTCGAAATTAAGGTCGCTCTTGTTGTTCTTTCGGGAATGACATATTATGGGGGAGAGTTCTATTTGAACTTGTGCTTAATTGCCAAATCTTTGTGGGGAGTGCGGCTGTGGAATATTTGAGGGGTTGTCTTGTATCTTTAAACTCCTTGATGAATGCATTTAGCTTCGGCTTTATGATTGCATCTAAATAAGATGATATGTGTTTCTTTCTTTTGGTCATGAAATGACTCTTTCGGAAATTTCATTAGGATCCCGTTCTTGTACCTTTGCCAATTTTATTGACAAAAAGGGGGAGAATTAATATGTAGTTCACACTACAAATACATATGGTTTTTGGATCATTATGTAAGGGGGAGTGGTTTCCATGTGAGATGGAGTATTGACTAATGGGGAGTGATACATATCACCATAGTATTGTTGTTAAAGTTGTGATACAATTGGACTTTGTATTTGTGTAATGATACTATGACACTGTATAACAATGATTGAGAACTATTGTTTTCTTGTTGTTATAGCTACGGATTTTCAACAACGATGATGCTAAACTTACAACCTTTGGGATCATTGGAGTACTTGGAAGTGACGAAGATTTCGAGTAATGTTGAAGATTAGGCATGTAGAATAGGAGCTACAAAAGTTAATTTATTTATTTTTTGTATTCCATATGTATTATTAGTTTTGTCACTAAAATTGACAAAGGAGGAGATTGTTAGAGCATTTCCCGGTCGAACTCGCATGCGTTGTTATCTCAAGCATGTTTGTCAATGTTAGTGATCAAAACTATAAGTCTTGATTTCTAGCCTACTATAGCTAAAGGTCTCGGACTAGGATAGAAAGTGTAGTTGAGCTCAAGAACTCCATGGCAATCATCATACAAGACAAAGGACTACTCAAGGAACTGGTGGAACTTCATCAACTAAAAGGTATGTGGAGACTTGAACTTATCTGTCACTCAAAAGTCTATTTACTCTATCTCCTATTCTTGAGACAAAAGTCGTTTTGTTGTATAGACTTTTATTATACACATTTGCTATTTCGAGCCGAGTTTATCTCGCCTATCTATTTCTCGAAATATGTGTTGGTAAGCTTTCGCTTTAGCCAAATTCATCTTTACCTAGTGACGAATGTCATGTTATGTTTTAATCACTTTGAAAATTGCTCTGACGAAAAATGGTCTGTGAATAACGGCTATATAACGTTTTCTGAGAATGTTTCAATGATTGAAATGAGAGTTTAGATTACATAAGGTAGGATATAAGCATTATTGTGGAAACACATATATGTATAAGTCCTTATTCCTTGAACCAAAGTTTGCGAACTTTGTTGATCAAGAGAAACGGAATGTGGTGTGAGCCAAGTCCGCGAACTGGCGGAAGTTCTCGACCCGAGAATTTCTGTTGGAGTTTGTGAACTCCTTCCGTGAGCTTAAGTTCGCGAACCCAGTCCGCGAACTTGAGTAGGGTATATCTAAAACCGGTTGTTCTTGAACTCATGTTTATATAAACTAAGGAATGCTTTTGCAAACCGTGGCTATAAAGTTCATGAACTGATTCAAGTGAATCAAACCGTTTTTGCTTCGATTGTGTCTTGTGTAGTTACATAAGATCTAAGCAATTGAACAACTCTCTAACTAGTTCATTTGAGTCACTTGAACTAGTTATGGTGAAAAAGAATATGGTTGATATGAGAGTGATCATATGGATAACCATTTGGTTAACTATTGTTGAACCAACAAATGTTAATATTTGGGAATGGTTACATAAACCCAAAATTGGATATTTCATTTGTGTGTAACAAGCTAAGGTTTCGATCCGGGTTATCAATTGGTTCCTGTTCACCTTGATTTATCAAAAGACGGAACAAAAACTTGTAGGTATATTCGTGGGAGACGGATTTATCTATTACCGTAGACTTTTCTGTGTGACACGGATTTGTTTATTAAAGTCTTCGACTTTGGGTCGTAGCAACTCTTAGTTGTGGGTGAGATCAGCTAAGGGAATCAAGTACGTAGCATCCTGCTGGGATCATAGGCGTAGGAGCATAACCGTACCTTGGATCGGTGTGAGATTGATTGGGGTTCAACTACGGTCCAGCACCGAAGTTAATTTGGAGTAGGCTAGTGTCTGTAGCGGCTTAATACAGTGTGTGTTCAATCTGGACTAGGTCCCGGGGTTTTTCTGCATTTGCGGTTTCCTCGTTAACAAAATTATGGTGTCTGTGTTATTTCTATTCCGCATTATATTTGTCGAGGAACAATATTCAAACAATCACTTGAACATGCATCATCTGAAATGTCTTTTATGATGGGCTCAAAACCAGGTGGGCATGTAGGTGCACTTGTTTCTGAAGAGCTAGAGGAAATAGTACTATCAAGATGGGAAATTATTGATATTCACCAAAAATGAGCCTTCAAGGCCCAAGAGTGAAGTAGCATACTGCTTTTTTTCATGTGTAGAGATAGGGGTGAGCATGGGCCGGTTTTTACCTCATCCGCATCCAATCCAACGGTAGAGATATTATCAATAGATTCAACACCATCGATATTGATAGTGTGCTGAACAACAATATCTTTGTGTATCTGTTTTCTTTGGTGATCTTGGAAAATGTGCCTCACCCTCTTGTGATTTAATACATTTTACATTTTTCTCCGTGAAAAATACTTTTTCAACTCTTTCCCGAAAGAAAATTTGTCATCTTTAAACTTTAATGGACCTATGTGCATATGCATGGAGTAATCAAAGACTTCAAGATATGCTTTCTAAAAATTCTATAATATTCAAAGAGTCAATACAAACTTGAAAGCCCGTCCTTTTTACTCTCTTTTTTCATCCTTTTGCTTTATACATGGCCACCCTTAAACAGTCAAAATGAAATGATATTTCATCATGTTTTTAGTAAGAGTATCTAGCAGAAAATACTGGCGAATCTAGCTTATGTTTGGCTCTGCAAAATCTAAATTTCAGGCTGCATCGTCGTACGTTTATTCGCATTCGGTAAGGCATTTGCAGTAGTACAATCTTTTCAAACGACCCATATCATGAACAAGAAAGTTAGGTATCAAGGTAGATATATGGTATATTGATAATGCTACAATTATATGAACCCACTTTTCCTTTTTCTCTCTTCTCCTTTTTATCAAGCAAAACAAAATATAGGCATAGAATTTCGTGTTGCATGGAATATGTGACAACCCCCTTTGCTAAAGATGGGAAGCATTTAAAAGAATGCAATAAGCCGCAAAAAAGAAATGCATGGATGAGAATGGAAAAGGTTCAATTTATGCAGTGAAAAAAAAGTAGTTATTATTGCTCTTTTGATTCCTTCTTGGTGGACCACTATTGATGCATCAATGAATGATCCATTGAGCCAACCAAAACCAAAAGAAAAGGCACTAGCTTGGTACTAGTACACAAAACTAGTAGTAGTGTGTAGTCTTTTTAGCTTTGGACATGAAAAAGGAATCCCAGTGACAGCTCCATTTCTCCATCCTCTTCCTTTCTCCAGTCTATTCACCTCTCTTCTCATGACTAATCTATATTATCTAGCTATCTACAACCACCGAAAACCCCACAATTTTCTTTTATTCTCAATCACAATTCTACTTTGTGCATGGTGTAAATCTGCTGATTGTTAGTTGGAAGGGCTAGAGTAAAAAATATTTCACCCTACTACTGATTCTCTATTCATGTCTTTTTACGCTGTTTTTGCTCTTTATCTTTTTGGCTTTAAAATTAGATGCTAATCAGCAAAGCAACTTTGAGAAAGTTTGCAAGAAAGGAAGGAAAAGGACTTGGTAAAATTAAATTAGCTACTAGTATTACGTTTTGGTGCTGGGGAGGGACCATCATCAGGATCAGGTGGTAAATACTTTGTATAGCTTTCCGTGCCAATAACTACGCCGTAGCCCGTAGTAGATATGAAACATCCATGTGCTCTGGTCGAGCTATCCCGCACTAAATATCAACACAGTACACACATTCTTCCATTAATTTGGCTTTACTGGATTCTTATTAAACTGATCCCAATACAAGGAATTTAGAGATAACACGGTCCCAGGTACAACTCAACTGCGTAAGAATGGTTTCAAAGTACAAGGCGTTGGCGCGCATATTCTTGGTATAAAATTCAACCAAGTGCTGGACGTTGTTGTATGACACCAAGATAGAGAACAGTCATTTTTATTACTGCACTGAAACCATCTTAGAATAAGAGAGATGTGTACGGTGAGGTTCTTGGGGTTAGAGGTGATAAATTTTCCGGGCATTCAACAGTAAATAAAACAGTGAGCAAGTGAAAGTATTTGCCGATCTGCTATCAATAGTTCAATACTAGGTGCACGGCAGCAGTCTTTTTGGATGCAACAACCATTTTTTAATAACAGTTTGTTCAACTCATAGTTTGAGATGAACGAGAATTTAGAATTTTGTATTGTAATTTAAGAGGTTCAACCGTGCAAGGATAATCAGCTGAAATGAAATAATTCAAAATACTCGAGTATAACAACCTAGCCTTTTTAAGGGCCACTCAAAAGGATTCAGAGGCCAACAATAAAACAAAATAGGGTCACCCAAACCTAAAGTGAGTTACCTCTTATCTCGCATATTTGTTAATGGCAAAATTGCCCTTATATCATCGGGTGATAATATATTATTTTTATCCTCCGAATGCATTCGGTAGACAAAATAAGAAGCATGCGTCCGAATGTAGTGGGTGCAGTATTTGAATGAATTTTGTTTCATATTTTTTTTTCTAGGGTTTTTCTGTTTTTTCCAGATTCGGGAGATATTCATGATTTTAAACTCCCGAATGTAGTCGTGTTCTTCATTTCTCAAGAACATCGACAGTATTCGGGAGATAGAATTATAGGTTAACTTCCGAATATTTTTGGTCATATCTTCATGTGAACAAAATGGATATAATCGGTAGAATAAAGAATTTTTTGACTTCCGAATATATTGATGTAGAGACACAGTAATCGGAAATACCAAGGATTATGGTCGTTCCAAAATGCCAAAACCTAAGGATTTTGGCAGGTTTGGATGGTTGAGCCACTCAATAATCGGAGATTTGGTTAACTAAATTTACCTCCGATTATTACAAGTTCAAAATTTGAAAAATCTCTGTTTTTCCAAATTCTGATTTTTGGGCCATCGTATATTCGGGAGTTTATTCAAATGACATATCTTCTGAATATTAATGTGGCAGAACCTACCATGCCATGGCTCTAGCTAGGTAGTTCCAAGGGCCATTTTAGAAGGTTAGGCAACATACATTCGGGAGTTTATGTAAATTATATTATTTCCGATTATTACAAGTTCAAAATTTGAAAAATCTCTGTTTTTCCAAAATTCTGATTTTTGCGCCATCGTATATTCGAGAGTTTATTCAAATGACATATCATCCGAATATTACTGTGGCAGAACCTACCATGCCATGGCTCTAGGTGGTTCCAAGGGCCATTTTAGAAGGTTAAGCAACATACATTCAGGAGTTTATGTAAATTATATTACTTCCAATTATTACAAGTTCAAAATTTGAAAAATCTCTGTTTTTTCAAAATTCTGATTTTTGGGCCATCGTATATTCGGGAGTTTATTCAAATGACATATCTTCCAAAATTCGAAAAATTAAGGGTTTTTTTTTCAAAAACTCATTTCGAATTATGACAATCGGTAGTAAGGTAAGTGAACTTAACTTCCGATTATATAGTGGCATTTTGAAATGAGAATTACCATATTCGGTAGTATTTTAAGTTAATTAAACTTCCGATTATAAACTGGCCCCAACACGAGTTTTTGAAAAAAATTCTTCAATTTCCGAATTTTGGTACTACCATAATCGGTAGTAAATTGTGTTCATTATCCACCGATTGTGTTTAATTTTTAGTACAGAAAAATTGAATTTTTTGAATCAAGAATAATCGGTAGATAACAATCATTTTATCTATCGATTCTGGTTGATGTTCATCATTTCTTAAGAAAATGAGTTATAATCGGTAGGTAAAATAGATTTTTATCTACCGATTATGTTCCTGCTACTGCAAATCCGAAAATTCGAGGGAAAAAAAAAAGAAAAAAAAAATCAAATAATTCTGCTAACATTAGCTAAATGTACACTAACTACCGAATGTGTAGTTATCAACCGATTATTTGAGGGCAATTTTGCCATTACGAAAACTATTGATAAAGGTGAACTCAATTTAGGTTTGGGTGACCCTATTTTATTTTATTATTGGTCCCTAATTCCTTTCGAATGGCCCCTGAAAACGGTAGGTATAACAAGTTATGTGCTAGTTATCGAAGGTCAAACCATAAATTACTCCGTAGTTAGCATGATATTGTGTTTAGAAAGCAGATCATTAAAATAATCGAACTACTCAACAACAACGTTCCTCTTGTTGGTCCAAAACCACACGAGCAAGACAGGATCCAATGCTTAATTCTTCTTGTTTTCAGGGCTAACTAAAAACCAACTGCAGCAACTTTCATGGTAGTTTAAACTTTAAAGGGCCAACTAAAAACCAACTGCAGCACCTTTCAAAGTACAGTCTTGTTAAGCGGCCCTTCCGTGAAAATATGAAATCGCGACCATCCGAGTATTTCGAATTGAAATTCGATTATTTTGCACAAGATAATGTATTTGGTGTGTAAATGTTCACCAACAGCTATGTTATTATAGTGTATAGTGAGTAAAGTTAATGGCAGATGATACCAGTGACTCGAAACTCGTCAGCACCACATTCTCCACGATGTAAAAAAAAAAAAAAAAGTAAAGTAAAATTAATGTTCACCGACAGGTCCGATAGATAAGAGACTCTTCAACACCATATTCTTTACCAGTCAAAAAAATAAAATAAAAATCACCGATAGGTCTTAAAATCGTTAAATGATGATATTGATAATTAACTTCACTTTTGTTGTTCACTGCATATGATTCGTATCGGTAGATCTAGATAAATATGGGAGTGGTAATGCCGAGACTATTGCTTAGTAGAACACTAATTATTTCAATCGCACGATTATTGTGCTTAAGATCAGTTTCTTACCAAATGAACATTAGACGATGCATGAAACCACAGGATGCGGGAACACATTTTTGCCCCGCACGACTATCTCATCTCACATCTGGCTGAACTCTTTTTGCCAAACCAATCCGCCAACCTCTCCAACTGCTACTAAACCAGTTCACAGTTTTTTCACCCTATGCTTGTACTTTTTCGAAAATAGTTTTAGATAAAGGACATAAACATACGCTATAACCCGTCTTTTGCAAAACTGTAAGAATGCCATCTTTTGATAAAAGCCACAAATATGCAATATAACATACTTTTTTTTTTTTTTTTGCAATAACATCAATGTTGTTGATTTTACTTGTTGAAAATAACTGACAATCGGAAATGCACCTATTTAAGAAAACTAATATATCAATGCCCGTGGTTTACTCGTGCATGGTGACTTAATGATCTATTATATTCCATGCAACGTAGCATGATATGTTCTCTTCAAGACTAATACATAAGTTACACAAACAACTTATTTCATGCTTTAATAGTTATTTTTTTTCTTTTCTTCTTTTGCTAGGAAGGAAAGATATGTTGATATGGAAAAAGATTACATCATATTTATGCCAAATGGCGGATTTCTGTCCAACCATTCGCCTGATACATTGAATCTTCTACTATATTTGGACGACGACCAAAGGGAGGAGTCCCTATGTGATGAAAAAATGGTGACTTTGTCCGTCACAGAGAATGTGCAAAATAATGAAAAAAATTAAAATTTTTGGAAATTCGGAAACAGTTCAATACAATTCATGAAATTGATCATGGATTTCGATCAAATACAATAAACTGAACAAATTACATGTTCAAAGTACATCAAAAAAACCCATTGATTCGATCGGATTTCTTCATCTATCTCAAAGAAGAAGAAGAAAAAAACAAACTTCATTATTCCGATTTGTTTTTCATTTTCTTTAATTTTCTTTACTATTTCATCTTTAAATACAAGACTTTGATATCGTCATCAAATGGATCAATTCACCACATCTTAGAACATAATGTTTCTAATCTCTGATTTACTAATGGAAACTCCGAAAACAATTGTCGCTGTTGTTGTTGGTTGATTAAGGAGTTTTTAGAGTTTGTAAGTAATTGGGATTATTGGGTTTGTTTATTAATCAAATTTGCAGGCTAAAGTATTTCAGGGAAAGAGTTATATAAGATGCAAAACAAACAGCAAATTGACTGATTTTCCATCACCAGTTTCACGTCTACAACGTGTTCGACCAAAAATCTCATAAGAAACATCAGTGACTGGCTCATGAATTGCCCTAAAAATGAGATTTAACTGACGTTTTACGTTCAACAGATTGGTGTATATAATGCTCATAGACCAACGAAACAAACCACGAAATAGTGGTATCTCTCATCTGCTTCTTTGGATGAAGTTCAATTTAAAAAAGTGTGAAAATAATTTGGATTGACGAGAGAAATTAAGATGGTCTACATAGAAGTAGCGTGGCGTCTTGCTCGAATCTTAGGGTGCTGATTATGGATGCGTTCAATGAATGTTTGGGGATAGTTCTGTAGTCAGGTGATGGCTTAGTTGGCTGATTTGATGGTGATAACAGTCGGTTCGTGTTGGCTGCCAAGAGATAAAATCTAGGACTGAAGTGAACGATGGTGGGTTTGGTGGGAGTGAGAGGAAATATGAGAAGGATACAAGAGCAGGTATCTCTGCGTTTGTTTCTTTGTCGTCCCCCCACTGCTGCAGCAGTAATCTAGTTAGCTGCTTTATCAGCCCAACCATTTAAAATTTCTACTAACAAACTTAGATTTAACAAAACTAAGATCACTTAAAATAAGGAGACAATCCTCTAGAATAAAGTTGTTAAACCAGCTAATCTGATCCATACTTTAATTAAGAAAAGAGATAGCATATTTAGCATCACTTATAAGGCAGATTTTGTTGTAGCCTCTTGCTTTAACCTTTTTCGCAGCTTCAAGTAACGTTAAGCATTCAGCCTCCTCAGAATTTATGGATTGCCCTGCGAATGTCCTGCATCCTTTGTAAACCATATAACAATCATAAGGTACGTCTTCATCAGACGGTGGCACATGCATTTGACTAGCTGAAGAGTGATTATTAGGGTTACTAGTAGTTAGGTATTCACTAGTATCACTAATAAGTTTAGATGCTAGTCTAGCAGTACTTAAAACATTAAGTGGTTTTTGTTGGAAGATGTGAAAACATCTATCTCTCCACAGACACCACGTTGTGGTTACAACAGAGCAGCACATGTCATTATTTGACAAAAGATACTTGTAAATCCAATCATAAATATTATCTACATAGGTAGAATCATGAAGCACTAAGTTTCCAAACAGCAAAGAAGCCCATACATAAGTTACACAAATAACTTATATTATGCTCAAACATTAATTGCATACATTCCCTTTCCCTTGAGTAGCCCTGTCTCGAATGTTGTACATGTGCAATTCTAAATATTTCCCTTTAAACTATTAAAAGAATCAACTAAATAATAACAACAACTTTGTTTTCGAAATTCAACTATTGATCTATCATAAGTCGTATGTGTTTTTTGTAAAAGTTTTCAAAAAATTCTTTGAGTAAGAGCGATTTAGTTTAGAAACCCTATTATAGTGCTTGCAAACCATCGTTGCGTAATGGATTTATTTATTATGTAACTCAAAGGTTTCATGAGCAATTGAATTATGATTCATTTATGTGATGGTTTTTTGGGATTATGCAGCGCTTCTGAAGAATATAATTATGGAGGCTTAGAGTTGTCTTATTTTTTGCTTCCAGGTTTGAGGGATTTCTCAATCTTAATTAGAAAAATATGTTAAGGTTTTTCTTTCCCATGTCTCTAGGAGGTCAAGCTTGATTAGAGAGCAATGGTGTGATTATTAAATAATGAGGCTTTTAAAATGAGGTTATTTAAGATACAGGTTGTGAGGGATTCCATTCCACCTCTATTTGTGAAGTATGGTGAGAAGAGACAGATCATTCTTTGGTGTTGAGAGAGTATATCATTATGGTTTTGGAGATAATAGCTCGTTGATGAAGTATTAGTTATAAATTTGTTCAAACATCATTTTGTAAGAAGAATGTCGTTCTAGCTCGTTGAAGGTGGAAGATATATAGTCTATGATAGACATTATAAGAAAACCATCTTGTTATATGCGATAATGTTGCAAGAATTATTTTGTTTGGTTGAAGATGTTGTTCGTTGAGTTACAGAATGTTTTGTCCAAGAAAGTTAATTTATGACTTATGATCAACACAATATTGATTCATAGTTTGTTGATTGAATCGTCAATGTTAATTGTATAATTCTTTATTTAGTGGTTTCATAGTGATAAAGAAAAGCCTTAGTCGTTTTGGTGGATGCAAATAATATATATACACAATGTTTATTACTTTTATAACACGTTAAATCTTGCATGTTTTACTTATTGCTTTATTTACGTTTGAATCGTGTTTGTCTTTCATTTTACGTCGATCCAAATTTTTATGCTACAATTTAAGTAACTCCCTAACACCTTTGAAAAATTTATTACATCTTAAAGTTCCTATTCGACTGACTTTGACAGTTTTTATACTTTGAAATATCTAGTAATGCATGTAATTTTCGATATCGTTATGTATTATTCTTACATTGTTAAAACCCCATTGAAAAGATAATTTTTCAACGGTTAAAAAACCAAATCAAAACTACTTTTATTAGTCATTTTGAGGGAACAAAATCTTAATGAATGTATTCAAAATTTGGAATAACGAAGTCTGAGTTAAGATATATTTTAAAAGTATTTCGTTTTTCATAGACCCTAAAGAAAATAAACATGACAAATTAGGACCAAATTACCTCAGAATTGTGCCTTTTTTTGACGTAATAACAAATAAGGAAAAACAAAAACAAATACCTATCTTGCAACAAAGTGCTTTTGATACCGAATGTAAAGCGCAACAATAATTAGACAATTTTTTCCTAGGGTTGTCTTAGAATAACTTCCAATAATTACGTCAAAGTGTAATCAAAGTTCAAAAAATAATCTATCAAACATTCATATTTTAGTTCATTAACTGCTCTCACACCTTATTTTAAGCGAATAAAGAGACAAACATAAAAGTTACACAAACAGTTTACTTGAAATACAAAAACCAACATCACTTATCCATTAGATAGTAATAAATATTACCATACATGTTAACTCTCGGATCATAGTATTCACCCATTGACTCTCCGGATTTACTTCCCATCCCAATCAGTATATTCAGATGCCATTGACGTGATAAATGCTATCTAATGAGGTGTTAGTAGTCTACAACCTATCAACGTCTTTGATTTAAGTGCATAATATTTTTCATATTAGCTAAATAATTGTTGATTTTTTTTTTTTTTTGGTGTATGCCTGTGTTTTAAAGGCAGCTTGTTTTTTTGTATCCAAAATCCAAAACCTTAACTATCAGTTCAGCGGTGTATTACAAATAATTTATAAATTTTTTAAGCAAAAGAATCTATTTGTAAAAGAACATAAAAACGGAAACAGAAGAGGGACATAAAACTAAAACCTCCTTTCAAAAAAAAGAATTTTCTTCTTATAAAAGAAAAGAAAAGAAAAAAAGATGAAAAAGATGATAAAAGTGTTTCATCATCAATTTATTTTTCTCATCAGCTTTCAAATAAAATTCCTGTTTGGTTTAGCATTTTTCTTCTTATAACCACGCATAACTGGCTGCAATTATATGATGAGGAGAAGAATTATCCCTATCATAATGTTCTCCAATACAAACGATGATAAAAATACTGGACAATCATCATATTTATTATTATCAATATGTCTAGCTTTATAAATTTATTTGTATTAGCACTTGTGTCGATGTTTAACTTAAGAATTAACTTTTGAGAGGAGATCCATTTTATGTTTCTTGCTTTTTAACCAAATAATACAATTACATCATGATGCATTCTCGAGGAAGCGTTGAAGCCAAATAATGTATTTGCATCATGATGCATCCCCCAGTAAGCCGCATAGCCAAATATTGCATCTTTGCGGAAGCGCCATAAGCAGAAAGAACAACAAGCTACCTTCATATCAAAACGAAGCCATAAAACAATTTCACATCTATGCTTATACTCTAGAAATGATTTATAGTTCAGTTAGTGATTTAGGTAATATCCATTTGCAGTTTTAGTTGGATAATAATGTAATCATGCAATAACTTCTCAAAGCACAAACAAACCACATTCACCAACAAAAAAGAAGATCAACAACATGTGTAATATTTGTTACACGAACACAAATCTACTCGTAATTATATGTACCTAATTAGATTCCAACTTCCCACCACAAAGCAAAGCCTCAACACATGGAAGTGTTACTCAGATAAGAAATAGCAAGTGACAATCTACTCTAGTAACTCTACAACTAACATAACAGCGCCGTCATGAAATTCCCGTTTCTATAAAATTCCGTTTACTGTTAACGGAATCAAAGAAAAAGAATATATATAATTCCAAAACGATTCAACCGAATCAACTTTCCCATTTCCTTTCTCCTTCTCTCTTTTTAGATATATTCATTTTTTTAATCTCAAAACTAAAACTAAAAAAAACCCAAATTTTCTCAAGAAAGAATTAAGAGGATCGAAAAAGAAGAAGAAGATTGGTAAAAATGGGGAAGTACATGAGGAAATGCAAGGCAAGAATAAGTAGTAATGATCATCATCATCAAGTTTCAGAAGAACAAGTAGGTGTAAGGACTAGAGCTAGAACCTTAGCTGCCATGGCCTCTGCTGCTACTGCAACTACTAGTACTACAACAACTACAGCAAGGAAAAGGAAATTTGGTACTAATACTAATTCTAATACAGATTCTAGTCATGAATTACAGTCGTTTCTTCAACTCCGTAGTCGTAAGCTTTTCATCACTAATTTTTCTGAGAAACCGAGTACTACTACTACTCCAATTACTAGTAATAATAATTCAGACGGGGATAAGAATTCTGATAATTGTGGAGCGGCTCATCACCGTTTACTTCCGTGTTCTTCATCAGCGGTAGCGGATAATGTTTCTCATCACCATTTTGACTCTCGGTGTTCAAGTAACGGATCAAGCATGCTTGTCAATAATAATAACAATAATAAGAATTTAATGTCCTCATCATCGGTTGCTGTAGATCTAATAGAGGTAGATATTTCAAATTTTGGAATTTAATTAAATTTCAGTTTCCAATTTAGTTGCTGCTGGTATTAATTAGTATCATTTGTTAAATTCACAGGGTGGTGGTGATGAAGGTTTTGAATTCATGGATAATTCAACGTATTCTTCTGATTGTAGAAAAAGGTTTTAATTAACCCCTTAAATTCATTCCTTTAAATGAAAAGATTCTTAACGGTTCAAATTCTCATAGTACCGTATAAAAACTGGTTTCATCTTCATCTTTTTCTTCAATTCTCATCTCTTTAATCTTCATCTCCTCCTTGATTATAAGAATTCGTATTCAGTATGTATCCATTCATGTGCTGTTTGTCTGATATGATTTTTGAAATCATTTCATCAATGTTTAATTTCAGAAGGGAGACAACTCCCTCCAGTAATTTAAGATCAACAGAAGAATCAGGAGATCTGGAATCAACGCAGAGGCGTCTGATAACATCTTCACCCCACCACCACCAACAAACATCCTCATCAATGAAAGAGAGGATGGCATCGATAGAATCAGAAATTGATGATTTCTTTTCAACAGCAGAGAAGAAAGAACAGCAACGATTCTCTGAAAGGTAAAATAAAAATATTAATTGAACTGTAGATTTCGTATCCTATTTGATAAATGAGTTATAATTCTGAGTTTTTGTTGTTCAATTATGGCTGCAGGTATAATTTCGATTTCGTAAGAGAATTACCCATGGAAGGTCGTTATGAATGGGTTCGATTAACTGAATGAAACCAACCAACTAGAATTGGATCTTCAATAATAAGTAGTACTACTAGTAAATTCAGTACTTAAAAGAGAAATTAAATTATTATTATTATAATTTAATATTTTAACCTGATGAAAAAATTCTGCAAATTCTAGGTAGTTTTTGTTTCCATTTTAGGTTTTTGTACAAATCTCTCTCGTATCTATTATCTGAAGAAGAAGAAGAAGAAGAAGCTTAGCTTTAATTTTATGTGTACGATATACAACCAGATCAGAGATTTAGAGAAGCTTCTGTAAAACAAAAATCCAAAAAAATAATAAATGAAAAATTGAAACATGGATTTGTAGCCCTAGATTTCGAGGGTTTTCTTCTATCCATGTCTATCTTTTTCCCTGTCAAGTTCCTTCTCTATTCTGGCTTACTATTTGTTTCTTTGGGTTCTTCTTCTCTAGTGGTACAGTCTGTTTGTTGTGTTGTTACTTCCTTTAGCTATAGTCACTTTGTTTTTTCTTTTCCCTAGAATACAAATTCCTCTCTTTCTACATTTTCTTATTTATAAATTCATTTGTAGTTTGTGACTGCCTAATTGTAAATGTAAAATGTCCAAGTTTCCGCTTGCACTACCGGAGTGGAAGCGGAGAGATTTGCCGGTGATATTTGTTTTCATCCTGGGCGTAAGAATGGGCGTCTTTTGTTTTGAGATTGTGTATTTGTGGGGTAAAATACAGAGAATATTTAGGTTACAGCGGAGAGGACGAAGTTAGGGGGGAGAGAGATGGTGAAGTTTAGAGAGAGAGAGTAGGAAGGAGACAAATTGTGTGATAGATAGGTACGAACACGTGTCGAGGATCGGTAAGAGAAAGGATTTATACGCCAAAAATAAGGTGGGGGTTGCAAGTTGCACGTGGTGGTCCTTTTTCTTTTTCATTTTCCACTTTGCATTGGATCTGCTGCACAATAAATATGTTATTGTAGTGTGGTGGTGGAAGAGAATGTTAGCTTGGGCTGCTCATGAGATATTCTTTTTATTTCACTGAATGGAAGTTACATTTTACTCTGCTTACGAGATTGATCATGATGATGGCCATTCACACTGAATTAGATGTTAATTTGTCAGTGCAAGTTGCTTCATGTTTGTTGCACAAATTGTGGTGATGAGTATACTGTAAAGGAAACTGTAATCATGAGACTAACATGTCTACTCCAATACACAATGGTAAAGTTTTTAAGGCTAGTTGTCATGATCACAGTTTGCAGTTTGGAGATGCATCTCCAGCAATATACAATTTCTCATAGTATTCTAATTTTTGCTTGAAGGAAAACGTGTGCACCGACCACTGTTGCACTTCCATTTCTAAATCCATGCTTCTCTTCATATATGTGAAGAGATGTCCCAAGAGAACCGCAGGTTTACTGATTCTTACATGCTTTTTTTGTTCGATGAACTAGGCAATATAACTAGAGTAGCATACTATGTGTCGGTTGGCTTCTTTCTTCCTTTAATATGGGTGGATAATAATAGTCTTGTAGACGAGATTACTGAACTTTATCCATGAGGAGGATAAGTGGTCCAAAATGATATCTGATTTCTGCTCCTCTAGCTGTAGCTACCGTACGTTAAACATATCAAACTCAAAACTAATCCTATAGCTTATTTGTACGTAGCATGAACATATATGTTAATGGTCCAAAAATTAACTGTTGTACTTGTTTTAGAAGAATATTAGTATGAACGAAGCAAACAAATTAGAAACAACAGTCCTTTGTTACTTTTCTACCTAGTTTCTACTGTGCGGATCAGTATATATATATATCATTTTATATGCAAATTGCATCTTCCATGAGAATTCAAATCTATCTTTTGACTAACGAATGGGGAAAAAGAAATGGTACCACTCTTATCGGACCCCACATATTAGCTTCCTGAACAACCGATCATTGAATTGGACCCCGCTATCTTGATACAAGAAAACGTACACATCCAAAAACCAGTTCACTAGTTCAGTGCTACAGTATTATTTTTATATAAAAGGTGAAGGATACGAATATTTTGAGCATTAGCTTAATCATACGGTTTCATGTTTTGGGTATTCAGTTAATTCTTTTTGATCAATAGTTCATTGTGCAGTTTCTATGGCATTGTGTGAATATTGCAGTGACATGAATTCGGAATTCGTCACCGCCAAAATCTCTATCAATTAAAGAAGAAAACTTCTTATCCATGCACCGATACTTGATTTAGGAGCCGTTATGTGCATTATATTCAAGCTCTAAATGCAAATAATTACCAAATATCCAACCCTGATTAGTATCTAAATCTAAATGGCACTAAATTTGCCCAATACATACACCATTTGCAACAAGAATACCCTTCAAAGTAAAGCTCATTCAATAAAGACTGAACGCAGTACATGCTGCCAAATTTTATTAAAAGAATTATGGAGGTTAGCATACGCAAACGCTAACATATATAATATAATTGGTGTAGGCCGTAGGGCATATATGCAAGGTGCTTACCGCATTAGTAAATATAGATACAGAAGGCGGGAATGCTGCATCTTACTGCATTTTAGGTATAACATTTGTTGCGCCTGCCATCCTTAGTGGGGTAGAGCTATATCGATAAGACCCTGAATTCTTTGTCCTCTTCTTCATTTTTTTTTTTTTTTTTTTTTGAAAGTGATCCTCTTCTTCATTATGAACGGGCAGTTACTGCAATTTTTGTTTCCACCAGCAGCGGCTAGGTTAAGCAGCAGGCCAGCTCGCATCCCCAGATATATATGACATATCATTTTCTTAGATTGTCTGATACTGTAGTTTTAACGATCATCATTTTCCTCCTCGTTTACCTCACATTTCATGTGTTTAAAGTTACAAATATTGGAAATCCACCGGCTATTGGTCGTCGTTTTTAAACTGCATGTTAACATATATCCTTATTTAAGGATAAATATTGTTTCCTAGTATATAGGATCTTTGCTTTATCACAATATATTTTTAGCTCTATATATTCATGAGCTGTGTAACCAGAATTGATATGATTATCATAATAAAGAATTATCTTCTTCTCAATCTCATATTTGTGAAGATGGTATCAGAGCTAGGGTTCTTGAATCATGGGTAGTGATTCAGAATTATACCAAAATAAATCTAAACAAAAAGGGCAGATGGAAAACAAATCTGCTCCTATTATCGTTCAATCTGAAGGTGCATCATTCAAGCCTGAGATTGTTCTTGATGAAACAAACTATGACTTGTGGTCACAAATCATGGAGATGCATATTGCTGAAAAAGAAAAAACTTCTTTTATTATGGGAAGAACAAGAAAACCTACTGAGGAAGATCCAAAATATGAAAAGTGGCACACAGATAATCAAAAGGTCAAGAGATGGTTGTTGATGTCTATGTCACCTGAAATCATGAAGAGATATATTCGGTTACCTACCGCTAGAGAGATTTGGGATGCATTATCTAAAGCCTTTTATGATGGAGATGATGAGATGCGGTGTTTACTCTAAACCGACGAGCGTTTTCGGCAAATCAAAATGGCGAGCTCTCTCAACTTATTATGGAGAACTAAGCGAAATCTTTGGAGAGTTGGATCATCGTGACAAGGTGGTTATGGAGAATCCTAATGATGTTGAAGCCTATAGAAAATCAATACAAGCGCCTAAGGGTGCATATATTCCTTATTTGGATTAGATGAAAGTTTTGAGCAGATCCGTGGTGAAATCTTGAGAAAGGATCCTATTCCGAATTGGAATCATGTTATTCACTTGTTCGTCGTGAACATTCGACGTACAACGATGACAAAAGAATCGGAAGAAGTTGAACCCGCCGCTGCTATGGCAACTCGAAACCTAGTACAATCAAAAGGGGTCTTTTCATAGATACTCAAAGACTGAGGTGGACAAGTCATCACTTAAGTGTACACATTGTAATCAATCTGGACATACAACTAACATGTGTTTCGAGTTGGTTAGATATCCAGATTGGTGGGATCAACATATGGAGAGGAAGAAGGAGACAAAGAAGAATTCTGGTGCTCAAATGGCTTCAACAAAGAAAGGAAAGGATTCCATGGTAATATCTCGCTTGAGTAGCAAGGACAGTAACGATGGTAAGTTTTTAAATGTTTCTTCACTTGTTTCGAATAATTCATGGATAGTTGATTACGGTGCTACGAGACCATATGACATGCGATTCTAAACAAGTCTCTTCCCTTAAACCATCCTTACAAAAAAAAGTCTCTACCGCAAATGGCTCACATGCTCAAATTCTTTGGTGAAGGGTCAATATCTCTCACTTCGAAAGTTTAGACTTAGATTCTGTCTTAGTAGTTCCTACATTAGACCGTAATCTCTGTCGATTTCCCAAATAACTAATACTTTACATTGTGTGGTAATATTTTGGCCCGATTGTTGTGTTTTTAAGGACATCACAACGAAGCAAACGATTGGTTATGGTGTTAAGCGTGGGAAGCTATATTATCCGGATTTGGTGTCAAGTAGTTCGGATAAACTGCGTCAAGCTCTTCTTCTTGATGGTTCGAGGGGGAGAGACAAAAATCTCAAATTTTGTTATGGCATCGACGATTGGGACATGCGTCGTTTGGTTATTTAAAAAAATTATTTCCTAGTTTGTTTACAAAACTTGATATTTCTAGTTTTCATTGTGAAGTATGTGAACTTGCAAAAAGCCATCGTGCTTCTTTTCCATTATCATTCAATAAGAGTCAAGTTCCTTTTATGATCATACACTCGATGTTTGGGGGCCATCTAAAACTACTACTCTCGGTGGTTCAAAATGGTTTGTTACTTTTATTGATGATTGCACTAGAATGACGTGGGTGTGTCTCATGAAAAGCAAAAGTGAAGTTACCAACTTGTTTCAAAAGTTCCATAAGATGATTAGCACTCAGTACAACAAACAGATTCAAGTTCTTCGTAGTGATAACGGTGGTGAATATATGGATTTCGACCTTCAACATTATTTAGAGGGACACGGAGTTATTCATCAAACTACTTGCTCTAATACGCCTCGTGAGAATGGAGTAGCGAGAGAGAAAGAATCGTCACTTATTGGAAGTGGTCCGTGCTTCATTAATAGAAGCACATATGCCATTGATGTATTGGGGAGAGGCACTTACTTCTGCAAAGCATATCTTATAAATCGAGTGCCATCCAAGTACCATTGTGTTTCAAACACCTCATCAAGCTCTTGGTGAAGCGGTTGTGTCTCCAACTGTTCCTAATCTTCCGCCTCATGTGTTTGGTTGTGTAGCTTATGTTCATCCGCACAAGAATCAACGTGATAAGTTGGCTCCTAGAGCTCAAGTGTATATTTGTGGGATATGCAACAACTAAAAAGGGATATCGTTGCTATCATCCTCCAACCAAAAGAATGTTTGTTACTATGGATGTTGTATTTCATGAAGATACTATGTATTTTTCATGTGAGTCCGAACATCGGGGGAGTACCATAAGGAAATTCGGACTCTTAACTATGATGAAGATATATCGGAAATCGATGTCTCGTTATTGTCAATTACGATGATATACCTCAAGAAAATTTTGATGAAGGTTCTTCAAGAGAAGAACAGAAAGTACAATATTGGATCGTGTTGTCGAGATTCAAGATGAGGTTATGATAGAAGAGATTCCGAGTCTACGTTACCTCAAGAAGATGAAACACCAAACCAATCGTCTGCTAAGGATGTTCTTGAAGAATCAAGGAAACAACTTCCACATCGTATAAATAGAGGTATTCCTAAACCTAGATATGAACCTGAAATCTCTAGTAAGGTTAAGTACCCTATGAGTCATTATGTCTCTCACCATCGTTTGTCTAAAGCTAATAAGGCATTCATGAATCAACTATCTACTGTTTTTATTCCTAACAATGTGCAGGAAGCATTAGCTGATCCAAAATGGAGAGCAGCCATAGAAGAAGAATTGAGGTCCATGTTTCAGAATGATACTTGGGATTATGTTGATTGTCCAAAAGGAAGAAAAATTGTGGGGTGTCGTTGGATTTTCACCATTAAATACAAGGCAAATGGTGAGATTGAACGTTATAAAGCAAGATTAGTTGCTAAAGGTTACAGCCAAACTTACGGTATCGACTATACGGAAACTTTTGCTCCAGTAGCGAAAATCAACACTGTACGAGTCTTGTTATCGCTTGCTGCAAACTTGGATTGGCCTTTGCAGCAGTTTGATGTAAAGAATGCCTTCTTGCATGGTGAATTAATGAAGAAGTTTACATGGAGCTCCCACCAGTATTTCGGTTCCAGGATCTCATGGTAAGAAGGTATGTAAGCTAAACAAGTCATTATATGGACTAAAACAATCTCCCAGGGGCCTGGTTTGGAAGATTCACCAAATCTATGAGAAACTTTGGATATCGTCGAGTAATTACGATCATACTTTGTTCATAAAGAAAAGGAAGGATAAAATTACTTGCTCTTATCATATATGTAGATGATATGGTGGTAACAGGAAATGATCCGGAGGAAAGGAAATCTTTGCAAAGATACTTATCAAAGGAATTTCAAATGAAAGATCTTGGTTCATTGAAATACTTCCTTGGGATTGAAGTTTCTCGATCCAGTGAAGGAATTTTCTTATCACAAAGGAAATATGTTCTTGATCTCGCTAAAAGAAGTGGGCATGTCAACATGTCAACCCGTCAATACACCTTTAGAAGAAAAGGTAAACTGTGTATTGAACCCGATCAAGTTCCTACCGATAAAAGAAGATATCAAAGACTTGTGGGGAGATTGATGTATCTATCTCACACAAGGCCGAGATCTTGCTTATGCACTCAGTGTTGTTAGCCAATTCATGCACAATCCGGGTGAACAACACATGAATGCGTTTTACGTATATTGAGGTATTTGAAGTCTGCTCCCGGAAAAGGAATTTTATTCTCTAAAAATGAAGATCATAGAAAGGTTGTGGCATATCTGATTCGATTATGCGGGGAGAAATCGATGGCGGACGTTCTACTGCAGGCTACTTTACCTTTGTGGGAGGTAACTTAGTTACTTGGAGAAGTAAGAAACAAAATATTGTTACACGATCAAGTGCGGAGGTGAATTCGGAGGTATGGCGAGATGGCATTTGTGAAACCTTGTGGTTAAGGCTTCTCCTTAAGGATTTGGGGCTCCTCTCAAGGATCCTATTATTCTTTATTGTGATAACAAAGCTGCGCGTGATATTGCTCATAATCCTGTTTCAAAGACGATCGTACTAAACATGTTGAGGTTGTGAGTTCTTCATCAAAGAGAAGTGGACAACAACATTATTGAGCCGCCATAGGTTCGATCGAAGAACAACTTGCGAGATATTCTCACACATGGAGTGTCAAGCAAAAAATACTTGGTTTTTCTGGACAAGTTGGGCATGTGTGATATCTATGCACCAACTTGAGGGGGAGTGTTAACATATATCCTTATTTAAGGATAAATATTGTTTCCTAGTATATAGGATCTTTGCTTTATCACAATATATTTTTAGCTCTATATATTCATGAGCTGTGTAACCAGAATTGATATGATTATCATAATAAAGAATTATCTTCTTCTCAATCTCATATTTGTGAAGACTGCATTCATTGCTATGGAGAGTGAACTCACACTTGCTCCAGACTCTAATCTGACATAAAAAATGTCTCATTCTACTAAGTTATCATCCATTCAGACGCCAAGGTAAAGAATCTACTTGATCGCCTAGCAAGTATCAACACATTTACACAAGGTCGCCAATGTTGTTTTTATAAACAATTTGATGGAAGGGAGGGTACTAAAACATATGCATACGTCGCTGCGTCACCAATGTACAGAATTTGCATGTTTCAGTTCAGTTGCCGATCTATATAACATCCGTACGTACTAAAGGTGGGGATGCTGCATATTATTGCATTGTAAGGACGTAGGGTATAATATTTGCTGCCTGCCATTGCACTGTACGCATGTATGAGGGCAAGTTTGATTTCCCCGTTTCTCTCTCTCTTGCTACACTATTACAATGGACAATTGTAGTGATTTTGGTCCCTTAATTCCCGCGGAAATCTATCATCAGGAAGGAGGTCTCATAATCATCAGCAATGATATGTCGTTTTCTTTCTAGTTATGGTTTGTTTTATAGTCCCAGCGGTCACTTTGTCACTCTTTTACTCCATATTTCATGGGGTTAAAAATGTATGCATTCATTAGCTGACAATGACATATTTACCAGTTATTCTTAGAACGTCGGTTGGTCAGCCGGTTAAATTAAAGTTCTCCCCGCGTTGGTTCACACTATTGTTGATACTAAATTTGCCCCCAAAGTGGAAATACACAAGGAATCTAAGTTTGAACCCTCTTTCTTCGATATATCCAGCAATAAGATGATATATATTTCTGTAGTAGGGTATAAACTGATTCTGGAAAAAAGAGTAAAAGTGGGTAGGTTGACGAGAAACGAGTCTAGACCCTGAACAAATGTACTGCACATGAGTACTTTAGATTCGAGAGATCAATCTGTACAATTCTGGCTTAAATCAAGAAATGGTCGTTCCAGACTTGCTTCGGTCACAAAATGAAGAAGAAGGGTTGATCTTAGGGAGGGAAGCAGAGAAGGTGTTGAGATCAAAGAGACATGCTATATAAGGTGTGGATGTTTATGACTTGTATCAGAATGTGAAACTTGCTTGTAAAATATAAGTTGTGTGTTCTCTGTGCTTTTTTCTGGATACTTGTGTTGATTCTTTATGAAAATGGATTTTCAATCTATTTATAGCAAGTCTTGCGACTCAAAGTCGTCAACTCTTCTATTTTAGGGTGGGTAAAGAAATCCTAGCCGGGCTAATCGAACACCCTGATCTCGTAGGAAGTGGAGATAGTTGAGTAGTGAAGAGGTGGAGATCGTGTAAAAGTGATGAGAACCATGTCCCTTTTGTGAAGGGAAGACTGGTCGGTTTTACATCCACTATTCCTCTACTTATGTCAACTATCTGCCTTTCCTGACACTTTCTCATAATGGGTGTGTTGCACGCCGCATGCTGTAAACCGCCGGACCAATACCCTGATGAACATCCCCCAGTTTGTGACATGTTTGATGTCTCGAGTATTTTGGTAGAAAACACTACCTAGTCGTGACTTGCATAGTACTTTCATAGTAAATTTTATATGATATTAAGCAAGCTACACCACAACTAATAAAAAGTGGAGCAAGTCACCACTATTGCATATGAGAGATGGTCATGAATATATTACTATTCCAGCAACTAATCATATATCATGGGTTTTGTTTGTAAAACCTAAATATTTCGACCAATCATGCGCAAGCTAGCTAGGCAACAAGTGGCCATAAGGGACAAGTCAAATCATATGAATGGGATTTGCCGTGAGTTAGTACTCAAAAATAGTATATGGTCCTTCTAGATTAAATAAAATTATTAAATTATTTATGAGATTGATATTCATAAAATATCGTTTGTAAACGACGCATGTGAAGCATTGTTTTCAAGCAAGCAGCTCAAAATATCTGATGCATGTAAAATACCGTTCTATAGAGCTTGCTCCAGTTGGTCCCGGATTTCACGGCCTTAAAGGAGTGTGACCAACTATCTTTGAGCAACTGCCGGGAGCCATACATGCAAGTTGGGGATGAGGTGATCGGTCTATCTGGGAGAGGGATGACCGGTAGTACTCATGGAACCTCATTGGTTGGCTCGAATCAAATCTAAGTCGGTCAAATCAACTAGCCAAGTGGGAAGGTTGAGATGATTTGCGGCAGTTTCTGGTTATCGTTTAACCTAATTAAGACCCTTACGGGCAGCGTGACTAGCCTACTTTGGGCGATGATTCGGAGCACAGCAGGTAGGCCATGAGCGACCTGATTGGCTGAAATAGTAGAGGGACCGCAGGTGATCAATATGGAGCTTTCTCGGTCATAACAGGGAAGATTTAACATTGTGTGACAGACTTGGGCGGTCTAGATTTAATTTTTTTATATAAACAAGCTGCTCGACTAGCCTGCTTTGGCCAATGATTTGGAGCAGAGCAGGTAGGCTAGGAGCGATGTGATTGGTCGAGGCAATAAATGGGTGGTCGGTCATCACAACATCACCCTATTTGCCGAGCTTGTGAGAGTTTAGGCTAGTTAATGGAGTCGGCCAAGTCGTGTGGTCGTGATCAATTTGGGACTGACTTGGGTGGACAAGATCCATTTTCTTAAGAATTTGAATGTATCGACCAGCCTACTTCCATTAGCAATTTAAAGCAGAGCTTGTAGCGTAGAAGCGATATGATTGGTTGATAGGGAAGGTGAGCGTGCGGGGGCTAACACAAAGCAAGGTCGGTCGATCATGGGGGCGTGAGCTAGGGCAACCGGCCGGCCATGTGGCGCGATTGTGTCTCATCAGTGACTGACCAATCAGTCTGGGTTTCCCCTTTTTTCTAATAAATTTTGTATATAGAGATACTGAATTACTCAATACATATGTAAGTAGAGAGGCATCGGCACTCATCATCTTTAAATGGCTCTACTTCTTTACATAACAAAGGCACATAAATATAAAATTTTATTGTTTTCACTTTAATATAAAAATCACCATCAACAATGTCTAACCCAAAATATAAGATGTACCGTTAAAATTAGTAGTTTTAGATTGATTTTATGTTTTGAAATTTTCAGCAGGACTAAATTAACCTTTATCCATCACACACTACTAATATAAGTTTTTTTTTTTAATTGTATATATAATTTGAGTACAAATTGCTGGCCTCACATTGAAAGTTAGGCCAAAAGCTTGAATTTTAGAGCTCCTGCCCCCTACCAATAGGAATAGAGGGTTTCCAATATATTTGCAGTTTTTTGTACACAATAAACACCTGGGGTGGAGATTACTCACCGCTACACGTATCGGAACATTACCCTATCCCTAATTCTCTTCTCCTCCCTTACCCTCCATTCTTCCCACCTAATACTAAAACTCTGAAAACCAATAGGAATAGAGGGTTTCCAATATATTTGCAGTTTTTTGTACATACCAAACACCTGGGGTGGAGATTACTCACCGCTACACGTACCGGAACATTACCCTATTCCTAATTCCCTTCTCCTCCCTTCCCCTCCATTCTTCCCTCCTAATACTAAAACTATGAAAAACCCTACTAGAACTATGAAGAAAAATGGTAAAAAAACACCGAGATATACAGGCTGCTCCAACGCCATCACTAACAACAGATGAAGCCTGTCATAATCGCTATTTGCATTCAAACAGAATCAGATATAAACGCCAACTCCCAAGGCATCTATTATCTATCAATCAAGGTTGTTTACAGATCCAGATTTCTTTTCTTATAAATCTAACGGTAGATTCATATGGGTTTGTTTCTCGCTTCACTTATAAATCCAGACTTGAGTTTTCCAGAGGCATCTATTATTTATATGTCAAGGTTGTTTATAGTTCCACACTTGGGTTTTGTTTTGGGTTTCTTTTGTTCTTACTTTGCTTATAAATCTAAACTTGAGTTTGGTTCATGATTTGATTTTCTTTTGTTCATGTTGCCTGTATTTGATCGATTGTTACGTAACGTGGTAGAAGTATAGTCGAAAACCCCTCACAACCTCTTAGATCTGTAGAAACTTTAACAATTAGTTCTTATTGTTGATCCAACAAATTTTCAGATTTATAGAATTCAGAATCAGAAGCGAATTGGGTCCTCTCCTCCTATCCTATTGCATCAATGTTTGACGTAACAGTAGAGGTATACCACATTTGTAATTTTATAATTGTTGAAGTTAAGTTGTTTACCATCTCATTATTTGTAATTTTATAATTGCTGAAGTTGTTTACTGTCTCATTATTCAGTTCCTATTAGGGGTGTGCAACGGACGGATGGTTGCGGATTAGGGTCACCCGCATCCAAACCGTCAAAGTTGCGGATTTGGAAAATCTAACCGTGTCCGGCCCAATCACCCGCGGATTTCACATCCGCGGATAAGCGGATAATACGGATCGGATGCGGATTAACCGCGGATTTAGTTAGGAAAAAAGATAAAAAAATACTTCAGGGTTCCCACTGTAATTGAGCGCACTAAGCGATCAACTTGAATAGATTCATTTGAGCTCTGTTTGGCCAATAGACTAATGTATAAAAGAAAGAGAAACATAAGCATTACACACATAATTAAACAAATTACCAAGAGTAAAATAAGGAATCTTGCTTATTTACCGTGTCTGGAAAAAGCTGAAATGTATGTTAGCATTGTATCTTTGGTTATAAGGAGCTCGGTTGCTATCCACTTTAATCGCATATGCAGCGACAGTATAATTGCGGTTTCCAATAATCAACATAGTTATAGGCTTACTCAAGTATGATTCCAGTTTCCACTGATCAACATAGTTATACGAGCAAATGAAGTAATTGCAGAAGCAGAACTCTGTATACTGCGATAAGCCTGTGGAGTAATGAGTACAACTACATTACAATGCCATCAAATGATACAACATCGAATAAGCCAAGCCAAGCAAACAGAAATAAACATCTCTCTCTCAAATCCCAAATTTCATATAAAATTGATGATAAAATTTCCAATGTTATCCTTAGTAATTTTATTAAATTCCCTTACCATCCTACGGTGCGGGTGAATCCGCGGATTTGCAAAACCAACCGCAACCAAACCGCTAAACCTTGCGGATTTGAGAATTCAACCGTGTCCGGCCCATAGACTCTTGCGGATTGGTTTTCACCCCAATTTTGCGGACGGTTGCGGATGAAATCCGCGGTTCCGGATTTTATGCACACCCTACTTCCTATACTGATCAGATGGTATCCGCTTGGCGAGGACTCCAACTAAGGCCTATAGTGATTGCTCATTCTTCACCTTTGTGAAGAATTATAAAGGTTCCATACTTTTGATTCTGTTTTTTAAATGAAAATTCGCATTTTAGTGCTCCTCCAATCCTATATAGAAATTCCCATTTCTGTTTTGTACGTCAATTTCACTCTCTCCTCAATTGCAACTAGAGTGTACACAAACATCGATATACCGGCCGGAAGTGACATGCGAGACAGGTTAACACACTTTTATTTTATTCCTGGGATTGAAATTGGTTTTCAATTGTAGTTTGTATATTAACCTGTATTATCTGTGCATACATCTCCTAGGCTCGCGCCTTATCATGTTTCCTCCGCCTCATTTGGTCGCAGTAATTATATCTCTGATAATATTGTGTTGTTGGCTTATAAGTATTGTTGTTTAATATCTATAGAAAAACTTCATTTTATAATTCTGGCTTCTGCCAACAAAAAAAAACCCGTTATTATTGTGTGCGGACGTAGCATAATTGTGTGCCCAATTCTTTTTAATGTATCGATTCGTTTGTAATTATTTGCAATGATATTATTGTGCACCTTTATTCCTCTATGTATATTATTGTAAATATTTTCCCAGTTATTGTTGGATGTCCAGATTGCCAAAAATGAAAGAGGAGCGCAGTTGTATACACACCTAAAAAAAAATATTTGTTTGGTCATATCATAATAGTCTCGCGGATTATGCGTGGGTGAGGAATACTTATGAACAAATGTATAAAAGGTTTACTAGAAACCTTAACTCATGGTTTAACCTTTTTTTTTGGTGCCGCCTCCTCTTTTCTCTTCCCTCTGTTTTCTTTACTATGATATGTTTTTCATTGTTTATACTGCAGGCGATAGTACAAGGATATGAAAAATATAGGAGCGCAATGGGAATTTGAATTGCATTATAAAGGTGATTTATTTTTTACATTGTTTTTGTGGAGAGGTATCTTCTTTTTTATTTTGCTTTGCTTTCTTTGACTGTTTGATGTGTGAGTGTTAATGAAGGTTTTCATAGAATTATTTTGGGTTTTTCCAGCTTGGATGATCACCTCTTCTCATCACTTGGTAATGCTTAATGCAACAATTATTTTTGAATTTTATCAAATAGTAAGTAATAAATTTTTGTAAGTTACAATTCTGGAATATTTTCAGTAATTGAATCACAGTATGTACAATTTTGCATTGAATCCCCCTGATTTAATGTTATTCTTCAGGGTCTGTCAGTACAAGAGAAGAGGTGAAGTGCATCTCATTTGATTTTGCTTGCTTTAAAGGGAACATAAGTTCTTCTGGAAAGGGCTCAATGTGCTTGGGCCACGGAAGTGGAATTACAATTTTTTGTTGGTATGTACCTGCTTAGCAATTGTTTACCGCTTTGCCTATATGTATCACAACTTGCCACTTTGAGTATCATAATTTAGTCTCTTCTATCAGTTCCTTTACAATATTGCAAAATTTATTAAGAACACAATCTCTAAATGACAATCTCAAATAGTAACTCATATACTTAGCCATAAGCCTCTGCGTATATTTAGCTATACATTAGTGTTATTTATGACCCCAGTAGTTTTATTTTTATTTTAACATAGCTGGGAATGTTTGGTTAATGCTTTTTTGTTTTTGTCTTCCCAGAAATTAGTAAAAATAAAAATAAAAAATGAAGAGATAGATACTTTGAAATGTAATGATGTGTGAGCTGAAGATGTTTAGGTACCTCATCTTTGTTGCGGCCTGAAAATGAAGATGAAATCGCTACTCTTTCTAAATATCAGAGATATTGTCAGGTAATGTTCTTTCAGTGTACTTGCAAATGTTTTGAGCTTATTTTGATCGTTTTCCTAGATATTATGATGGTAACTAAAGTTAAGTATGGGTTAGAAAGTATTTTTCTCTTTTGACAATGGTTTGTGCTTCAAGATGACTTAAATTTTACTTGCGGTTAAAGGAAATTTGGTGTTTCCATATGCAAGGTAGCAATGATCGTCGGTTTTTGTCAGAACTACCTGTAGTTTTGTATAAATAAAAGGCATTTTAAACTCTACAAAAAATAGTTATATATAAAGTATGCATGGTGATTTCCTCACTGTATAATGCATCCATTTTGTTTGCAGCCTTTGCGACTATGTGTGGTGGCATATCAGGTACGACTTTTTCTTTAATTCTATTAGACAAAGTAGACCTGGGCTTATGTTGTTGGGGTATTATGTGTGCATCAAGCGATAATCAAGTAAAATATCTTCTTGATATCCCTCTATGCTTATGAATCATCAACACAGTGTTGATTATATTAATTCTCAGTTACACCGGTAAATGTTACTTGCTATCTTAGCTCAAATGAAAGAGCACATGGTTCTCAACCATGTAATTGTGCGTTCGATTCCCACAGATGGCATTGTAGTTTGAGAGGGTTGAATCTCTATATTTACCATTGACAATATTGGTAATGCATTATGATGCACCACAAATAGCATTGTAGATTCTCTTTTTGGATAATGAAATGCAAAGAGTATAATACCAACCCAGAAATGTACAATTTTAGATAGATATAGTTTGATAGATCGATAACACCACTAACATTTAGTGAATCTCATTAAGAAGATATCATCTGTAAAATGCGTGTACCAAAATTGTTTTTAAGTTCTTGCACTCATAAATACATGTGTTTTTTTCTTGCTTTATTTGGTGCACACTCCCATGTGCATTCGGCTGTTTTTGTGATTGTGTATCTTGCACAAGTGCTGACTTTATTTGGTGATTGCAGCCAAGTCATGCATCTAGCACATGTGAGACCAGTTTTCGTTCATTATTAACTAAGATTCAAGTTTTGTCGAAATCAAGTATACTCCAAATATGGATAATATTAAGTTTTAAATTTGATTATCTATATATGGTGTCCCATGAGCAAAAAAATATATTAGAAACTCCAAAATTAGTACAAGTACTTGCCTTAGAATTTTGGTAAGCCTGACTATCTCAGTGATTATGCAAACAAAAAAGTAATTATATTATCATACGCAACTGCTGGCTAACAAAAAGTAGTACTTAATGACTAAAACTCAAAAAATAGTAGATTGATGTGAAAAAGATGTGTAAAAACAGTGGTGAAAATTATCACGTCATAATTATCACAGTAATATAAATGAGCCTGGAAATTAAAATTATAATCAAGCTTTAATTATGTTTAATTATGTAATATAAATGAGCCTGGAAATTAAAATTATAATCAAGCTTTCTAATATGGTTACTGATTGTAAACATGTGGTAAGTAAAAAAAAAGGTGCCTTAATTATCACAGTAATATAAACGACCGCAAAAGGCAACAAAGATGATGATGAAAACGAAGATGATGATGAAAACGACCGCGTATGGCAGTTTCCGAAGATGATGAAAACGAAGATGATGAAATGGCAGACGATGAAGATGATCAACATGTTTGAATTCAGTATCTATGATTTCTCTTAGTGATTTGGGTAGGATTACTTTCTTATTAGTTCGATTTTTAGTTATTCTTTCTTAGTGATTTGGGTATATTACTTTATGATTTGAGTAAAATTACTTTCTTAGCGGTTTGATTATATTGTTAGTGATTATTTTGAGGCAATTATCTAGAACACAACTTTCAGTTACCACTACATTTTCAGCACACAAAATACTTAAATTAACTTAACCCCGTGCAACACACGAGCAAGATACTAGTATCATTAATATACGGTCAAATAATTATGGGCGTTGTTGGTGGACCTTACTTATTTCGTATATTTTCTTTTCGTTACAATTATAGTATGTGTAATCACCGTTAATTTTTTTTTAAGAATTTTTACACGCCTTGCAAAGGTTATAATCTTCTTTCTTCTTTTCATCTCTTCTTTTTCTTTTCTTATTCATCGTGATTAATTCGATAAACGGACAAAAACAGTATTTGGAAAGGTTTTTCTCTATGATACTAATAGTGATTAATATTTTGTGTTTAATTATTCATTGATAATCTTCTAGCATCTTAATTCTCCATAATGCTTATCCTTCTACAAGAGTTTTACGAGTGATCTTTTAAGTTTAAGTTGTGTTATGATTGGAAATCAACACTAATTCTAACATTTCCTCACTTTTTTTATTTTGTTCCTTTTAGAGTTTATCTTTGACTGCGTATATTTGTGAACGATATGATTATCACTTAATTACATAATCGGTGATTGTTCCAATTATCACTGAATTGACAACTGGTGATAAATATGATTATCCCTGAATTGTGTAATTAAAATTATCACAATTGGTGATAATTGCGATTTTCACGTTTTGCTCATATTCCTAGTAAAAAAAAAATCACTTTGGTTTTGAGTGATTTTCCATATGGTTAAATTTTACTTGAGTTTTGGGAAAAGACTGAATTGTGAAATTATCACAGCTGGGGATAATTGCGATTTTTACATTACGTTCACCTTCCTAGTAAAATGAAAGTGAAAAATTCAATTCTCCCCCTGGTCAAATTTTACTTGAGTTTTGAGAAAAGGGAGAAAAAGAATTTAAAAGAGGAGGAGAGAAACAAAGTCGTGGGGAAGATAGAGGATACAGAAAAATAAATTAAGAAATGAGATATTTTAAGGAGATAATTGAAAAATAAATTAGGAAATGAGATTTTTCTGGGAGATAATTGTGGGATTAGCATTTATTACGCATATTTGCATATTCGGAATTTTTTTCTAAGAAAGAAAAAGTCCATATTTTTTATAGTTCAAAATAATTAGAATTAGTTTTTAGATTTAGATAAAAGGTTGTGTAATTAAACTCTTAAAATAATTAATTATGGGTTCTCTATACATGCAATCTTATTAATGGGTTTGTGATAAACAAGAAAAACAAAATGGGATAGAAATAATTTTCCCCCGAATAAATTTAAATAATTTTCGTAGGATCAATGATGATTTCGTGTTTTTGAACATGAAACTCCTGAAATTACCGGTAATAATTCAATCGGCAAATACTAAGTGTTGGGAATGATTTGATACTAGGCCTGCACGACCAAGTCACAACAATGACTACACATTTTCCTAAAATAGTAAAATAGGAAAGACCCTTTCCATTGTACTACCTTCCTCTTCTTATAGGTTTCCCTAAAGTTTCCCCATTCTATGATATCATGCCACATGTCCTTAGGACTCTCTTATTTACCCTTATTGTTATTCCCCTAAAATAACCTTCGACTTCTTTTTAATTCCTTTTTTATCATTTATATTCATGGACGTGTCCATGGGGATTTGGGATTTAGTTTTCAAGTCCCCATTTCACCCCATGGGCTTGGCCTCCCCTTAGGAATTACCTTGTCATATTAAAGGGTGGTTATTTTTCATGTATCAACATTAGTTCCCTGGCAGTTGTGTTAATTGTCAGATAACCCAATAAACATTTAGACTCATACTCTAACATCCCTCTCTCGTTCCTCATTTTCAGTTCCAAGTCCTCAGGTGGTGCCCTTTAACCGTCTACGTCTCTTGAGACGATTGGTCTCCTGCGACGTGTCATGTGTCTCTCTAGTTTGGTTATATAATTTTTCCCTTTTACATAACTGCATATTTACCCCTGTCAGAGATCACATATATATATATATATATGTTGGTCCTCTCTTTTACTTCTACCAATTCACCATCTTTCATTTATCCCTTCTAACAATATCGACCGACTCTTCAAGAAGTGACCAATTCGGAGAAAAAGAAACTGAAAACGAAATAAATAGAGGAGCAAAAATCCGAGTCCAACGATCACCCTGAGGGAGAGCAACTACTCAAACTTGCCTATGGGGTAGCTTATATCATAAGGAGTGCAGACCTAAAGCGCGCGCTGAGACCCGGGGTCCTTCGTACCAGCCATAATGTGTCTCCCACGGATGACAAACTCGTCCCACCTTCTTAATCCGTCTGTTCTACCATATTCTTCTCCCGAGTGGCTTATGCATCCTGATTCGGAAGAACCGACTCTCTCCTCTTTCAACAAGGTTCCGTGCATGGCTGTCCACCACGATGATTACTATCTTCCGATCATCGACTTTCTTTCCACGATGGTGGCACCTACCATATTTCCATAGTTGAAACCAAATTGTGAGTGGAGTTTGCATTTGTTTTAGTTGATTATGCTGGGATGCCGTAACCATATAATTATAAGTTAATTTTGTAGTGAAATGTCCAGTGGAGGTTAGAGGCCAGATAAGTTTGTTTTTTCTCGTCAGATCTCGAGGGATGATAAGTATTTGTTGTACCTGGTATAGAGTAAACAATTACTGAAGAAGCTCCACTTTCCAAGATTGGTTATCTTCATCTATAAGTTAAGCAACATATTGATAATCATTCAAATTCAGATCTTTTGGATGTAATATTGGGTCGCATGAATTAGGAATCCAACGATGTCTCCAGATATTTATTTTTTTACCGTCACCCACTTGCCAGATAAAATTCTTTGCACCTGCTGCAACCCATGTCAATAATTATTGGAACCTCATTTCATATTTCAAGCGAGTATATGACAACTTTCGTCGTCCAGACAGTACCTACAATCGTGATTTAGAAAGAATTTATTTTATTCATGTGCAACTAATTACAAGACATAAATTAGAAACACAAAAACAAAAATCAAAGTGAAAATAAAATAGAGAAGGAAGAGGGGAACAAACAAATAAATAAATATATATAACATCTACAATTGAAACTGTTGATCCTAATTGTGAATAATGTATTCAATCGATAAGCCATTACTTGGCAGTGGAATCTTCACCCAATAGAGAATATGAGATTTGATGCTAGTGCTTACTTCCTACAAAAATTCGGGTTTGGTTTTAGAAAATTGGTGACCGGTTGTCAGCCGACACAAATATAATTATACTTTCTTACTACTCAAAATATATAATGAAGCAAGGGCAAGAAAGGATCGATCCCACAGAGAGGTCTAGGTTGTCAAATTGTTTCGGTTTCCTATAAATAACACCGGGGGTTTGCTGATTTTTATATACTAAATTAAAATAAAAGCAAAGAAAATAAAAAGTAAACAAATCAAATTAAGGATAAGAAAGTATTGGTTATGGATTTCGTCTTCATTCACAAACATGTTTTCAACACAATAACTAGAATTGATATTTTAATCTCAACTTTTATCAAAGACCCTAGAATACCTTGATCGCAAGTATATCCCGCAAATCTCCTCATGTCATCAACAAACACATTAAAAGATGCGAATATGAATTCTATCTAAAGGAACAACCTAACGTATAAAAGCACTAATCAAGTTTAATTCCCTAGATGCATTAAGTTCTATGAAATCAGGCCAATCAAAGCAATCGAACGTGGAAAGCGCACTAATCCGATTTAACAAAGGTTATGACTCACATATGATCATAAGAATATATCACTACAAACTATAATCATATTTATGCTACTTGCAATCCGGAATTATCACTTTTGCGTATAATAACCCTAATCTAGCAATAAAGATGAAAGCAAACTCAATCGATTCGCGACTCGACTAAACAAGCATTCAAATCATGTAACAATATTAATAATGAATCATAAACGATAATATGGAGACAAAATTAATTTATTGAATTAAAACCCATGTTTGGAAATCCAACTTATTCCATAACCAATAATAAAACTAGGTACTCATATTCATGGAGTTCATAACAAGAAGAAAGAGAAGTTTCATGTTTCTAAACCCTAGAACAAAAGTAGAGGCAAAAGAATAATAATATCCAAGATATTAGATAATAAAAGATAAAAGATAATAAAAGATATTAGGTAATCATAAAAGATATAGAATTCCTCTTTTTATAGCTTTTCCTCCCTTCCAAAACTAGGTCTAATCTTCAAAAGTCCACTAGATAGAAGTCCTCCAAGCCCATGTGTGAGAAAACCCATGTAGAAAACTCGCCAAAAACGGTTAGGAAAATCGGGATTGTGGCGGAACTTGGCCGGAAGGTCGCCGGAAAGTAGCTTAGGTGACCGGAAAAGTCAAACCGGTCACCGGTCAATGAGTCAAAACGGTCGAGTCAACTCGGTCAAGTGACTGAGTCAAACCGGGTCAGATCATTGAGTCAGGGTGAGTCAGCTGGTTCTAGTCAGCTAAGTCAGATTTCTGGCTGATTGGGCTGAGTGGCATTGGCATAGGCCATTACTCATGCCATAGCTGTGCTGCACTATCATTGTGCTTCACAACTTAAGTCACAGCCATGTTGGCCCTTCATTCCTCCCAAGCTCAATTTCAGATCCAATTCAAACTCCACCGCAAAATTCTTGTAGCTTCTTAACTATGTCTCCAAATTTTCCGCAGTTCCGCCTGCCCATTAACCACCTCCCTGCAGCTTGCACTACTCAGCCTGAGATCCCAAAACACCAGCTCCATCATTGCATTGTTGTCACCAGTCTGTGCCCATTTCTTGTTTTCTTAACTTCAATAGCACCATCTTCATAGGCCACCTGCAATCATATCCACCACCAGCTTTTCCTTGAACCTGAAACTCATACCCTGTAATCATACACACCACAAATACCCATGGCAACCATCTGGTTCTTCTCATCTCCACATCAATGGCAGCATAGCCCTGTATTTCTCATCAGTGGCATCGCATCCCTGGAAACATCAACACCAGCTCCCCTTTGTATTCATTACAGCACAGCACCACCTGACCTGCTCTGCCACAGTCCCTTGAGTTCCATAACTCTGCAGCTGCAATAGCCTTCAGCTTCTGAGCTTCACCACCAACTCCAGTAGAGAGACCAACCGCAACAACAACTCTCTGAATTTGTGTCAGCTCCATCTCTTGCCTGCACTACATCCTACAGCTCCAGTTTATCCTCTCATTGCCAGCAAACTCCTCTCCAGCTTTGCCTCAAACCATTCTAGTCTGCATTTGTAGATGCACCTGCTCATAATCCCGAGTCATGCCTTGTACCAACAGCTCCATCCCTACTTTGGCCTAGCCATTACCACCACCTGACACCACCATTGCCTCACTGAACTACTCCATCAAATGGCAGTAACTAGTGCATCTTCGTCCCAGATACCACCAACTCCTTGTCTTGTTCAAATGCCTGAGACTGCAATTGCTCCCCCCAATTCTTTATCTCATGACCATAACTACTTTAGATCAACACCAATTTCATCTCCAATCTCTACATCTCAAGGCCAGCAATTCCAGCAGATTCGATCCTCTTGCAATCAAATTTCAACCCACTACAGATCTATCTCAGGCTACCAACCACCATATGAACACAAGAACAACCCCAATTCAAGAACCCTAACTTTTATTTCATCTGAACTTCTGATTCTTCTTCTATCTCGTGTTCAAACATAGAGTCACTACAAACCCATCTTCGATTACAGCAACAATTCCAGAGAAACCCTAAATTCCTTCTCCTGTAAATTCCATCATTACTGCTTTATTGTAGAACTGCAATTTCTCCTCCATCATCTTCAATCGAGAGCAGCAACAAACCCTAAATTCATCTTTCTCGAATCCATTTCTTCACTCTCTCAAACTCGAACACTTGCCCATTACATTCACTACCAAATCAAGGTCAGTAACTACCTCCGAATCCATTTTTTTCTAATTTGAAACCCTAGCTCATTCTCGGACCCTAATTCCTCTTGTTCTTCAATATAACAAGTCTGCAGATTGACTTTCATCTTCAACAATGAACAATAGTTTCTCGAGCTCAATCAACATCATCTCATCGATCTTTAGACAGCATCGACTCTATTCCCTCATATTTCTCGTTCCTCTGAAAATTGATGGAGCTGCCATCGACCCCATTGTTTCTATTTTTCTTTCAGGTACAAATGATTGAGAGTGAAGAAAAACTCTCGATTTAAGGTTGGACTGTTACTCACACCCAGTGACAAATGATAAGGGATACCCTGGGTGACAACCCCTTAACCTTAGCTTGACTGTATTTAGTCCTCCTCCAAACGGAGTTACCCCTTAACCTTGACTGGGCTCCAGATGATGTTCGCCCATAAAATGACAATTTTGTCCTTTTTACTCCAATCGGGTGATTTCTCCATCTTTTCGTCCGTGCGACTCCAGAGTACCTAATAACTCAAAAACACGCGTAAAGTACATAATTCACAAGAAAAATAGCAAAGAAAGTGTAACTACTAGATAGTAAATTAGGTGTTTTAGACACCTATCAATTGGCTTATTCCTTTCGAGCCATAAACCACACATAGGAGCAGCAGGTAGAAATCCCAAATTTCCTCTCTTATTTTGATAGTCCCAAACATTTTTTTTTTTGACTAAAAAATGGAATATTATTTATTTTTTTTTAAAAAAGAGGTCACAAGGGAATGACGACTTACAAATTGGAAAAAGAAAAGGATAGAAGTAATCAGCACTTTCCGATCACAACATCCCAGATATAAACTAGTGTAATCCATGAAGTAGCCATCAAAAATCTTAGCAGGCAGTGCTCAATTAAAAGGAGTGCACTTTACAGAGATTATAAGTTGATTAACACTTCTTTTTTTGTTCTCGAAAAACCTTGCATTTCTTTCTCGCCAAATTTTCCACCAAATGGCTAACGGAATAAGACCCCACAACTTCTTCTTCATATATATACTCTTCTTGATAGGCCATTCCCAGAGATTAGATTTAACACTATCAGCAAAAGCTCAATCATATCTGAAAGAATCCAAAAAATAATTTCAGATCTTAGATGTTTTAGAATAATAAAGGAAATATGCATATTAGTCTCTAATTCAGTACTGCAGAAAAGGCATCTGTCCGTATTTGATTTACCAGCCTTGAATACAAAATCTAAAGTACGGGCTCCTTTATAACAAAAAATTTATACTAGAAATGATACTTTTAAAGGAGCCCCGAGTATTCCATAATTTTTTGTGAGGGATAATAAGATAACCATCAACATCCAAAGACTCGTAGCAGTTAGCAACATTGAAATCACCCCCTGCATCCCACTACCTAGTTTCATCCAAATCTGAATCACCCACAATATCTACTGGATCTCCAAGAGTTTGTAATAAGTGAATCCCTTCTCCAATATAGATGACCAAGTTATTTACACACCCCCACTTCTTTATGCAATATCATTGTAATATTTTGTTACTGGTTGTGCACATTACTATTGAAATTAAGATATCCGACTTACAAAAATTAACTTTTTGTGATTTTTGTGATACAGTATTGTTAAAATAAAAAAATGGTGGAAGTGTTTTTCAAATATGCATTAAAGGACCCACGTCATTGTGCACATCACCATATTCTTTATCTGTTAAACCAAGAATTATGCAAAGACATCCATCGTATTTGTTACCATTATGCATCGCTAATATCTTCAAAAAAACTTCAAGAACTCGGTCATTTTTATCAAAAAATAAGCCTAACTTAACCAGTTCCTCTTCTTCTTCTTTTTTTGAGAAAACTTCATGGATAATCATAATGCAAGGGTGTTTTACCAGTTTTTAAACTGTTTTATGCTCAACTAAGGCGACTTGATGGAACTTTGAACCACCTAGCAGAACTTGTTGATAGAAAAGTTATTCCAAACATGATTCTTGTATTTGGCGTGTACTCATTTGATGTTCTTGTTGATCCAAGAACTGGTCTTCTGGTAAGGGTTTACAAGACACATCAAGCTAGCGAGGCTCAACAAAGTCCCATAAACCGTCAAAAGCCTCTCAAATCTGATGTGGATGTTCCCGTTATCTTCTTTTCTTTCACGGGGGAGCTTTGTTCATTCAACTTTGGATACTGATATCTATGAAGCATTTTGTAGGCGTATTATGGGAGTTTGTAGATCGGTGGTTGTCAGCGTAAACTACCGGCTAGCCCCTAAAAATAGAACTTATAAAATCTAGTGGATTTCGCAGGGAACGAAAAATCCGTGATTGAAAATTGGTTATAGATGTCAATGTTATGATACATGATCACCTTATCTAATTCTTCGTAACTAATAACTACTAGTTCTATATCTCTTAATTTTCCAATCCTATGATTTGGGTGTAGGACACGTATAACGTGGTTTTCACTTAATAATTTCATTTCTCGAAAATGGAAAATAAGAAAATTATGTCTTCACAAAACATGTCACCCGAACAAGTTCTTTACTGCAAGTGTTTTCCTTTTTGGTGTCTTACAAACATAAAATTATATTTTTATATTTTTGTTATATTTGTGATGCATGAGATTGTTAATTTGATGAATCGGATGTTAAAGTTTGTTAAATAATATCAAATGTTGGAGATGGTTTTCTGAAAAGGAGAGGTACCTAAGTCAACACTAATACGGATTAACCTTTTTTTTATATATATAAGAAGGGAAGAATTATATTAAGAAAAGAAGAATGTGTTAGAGCATAGCTCAGTTGAACCCACCAAGCGTTGGTATGTGAAGTTTGGTTGTCATATTTTAGTGAATCAAAACTCATTTAAAGAGTCGCTTGATTATGTACTAGAGTCAACTTCGTATAGGTTAGCTTGAAAGTATTAGGATATGAGACATTACAAGTATTGCGAAGACTTGAAGAAGTGAAGAAGTAAGAAGCTACAACGACAACATCATCCTTCCACTTGAGGTTAGTGATATTTGACTTGAACTGTTTCATTCCCTAACGTATCTTTCAAGTCATGCATATTGAAAAAAAACTGCGAAGCATGAACACTCTAGTTAGACATAGTATTAAGGAATACAATACGAGGCTTATTGATTAACCATTAAACTTTCTAGATAATACATCGACATAATCGTTTAAATGCTATTGTGATTATGTATGGGTATGAGGTGAGGATTTCATCCTAGGAAACAATGTTTTTCATGTGTTTTAAGGAAGTAAATTCATGAACTTGGTTTGTGAATCGAAAAGAAAATCGCCAGGTGTTATTGGTATCGTTATTCATTGCATATCTTGTGAACAACCAATATGTGTGATTAGTATAACCGCTCATGACTTGTTTATGTTCTTGGTAAAACTATTCACAAATGCCTGACTTTTGTATTAGTATGACTTTTATTAGTGAAACCGATCTTAAGTAATCACCTGAGATGGCATGATCGAGTTTGTGATTTTGTAAGACCGACTCTGGGTAAAGGGGAACCGATCCTAGTAAGAGGCGCAACACATCAGAAAGGGGAATCGATCCTTGTATGAGGTGCAACATGTTTTAGCAGAAAGGGGAACCGATCCTATGGACATGTGCAACACGTGTTTAGGCAAAGGGGAACCGATCATATGGACATGTGCAACACATTCAAGTTAGATACCATATATATGTGGGGAACCGATCCTAGTACCTAGTCAACCGAATTTTGGAAAGCTAGTGTGACTATGCACAGTACTCACATGGATGTTGAACCAAAACTTGTTTTGGTAGAACTGTGAAATCCATGATTTGTGATTGAGTGTTCTTGATCAATCACATAGTTCTTGAAAGTCAGATGAACCAATTCTAAAAATTTTTGGAAGTGTGGCAAATCGGTTTCAAGATTGTAAGTATGAAAGAGGACTTGCAGAGTAAGGATGTCGATATACTTTGAACATGTGCAGTAACGCTTATCTTTAATTGTTCAAAGTTATTCCTTAATAGCTAAAGGAAGAGAATCCCAGGATCGAAACATAAATAAGTTAAGAATTTTTTATTTAAGGTTTTTAATTTTATTTTAGGAAAATGAGAATTAGTAATGTGCATTTACTAGTTGGAGATTTTCCAAAGAGATTTTCGGTCAATATTTTGGACAGAGCATTTCCAGGAATTATGGAAACCGAATTTGGAATATATTGCATATCTTGAGAATATTTTCGGTTTTGGAAATTCCTTGGTGTCCAAACTTCCTTGTCTATAAATACTTGAAGTCTGCATTTCTAGCAAACTAATCCTTCATGACAACAAACTTCCTCTGTTATGTTTTTACTGGTGAAGTGCCTATTCGGAGAGGAGAGTAACCTAATTAGGCGAAATCTCTTACGGCCGCTCAGTTTAAAGTCTTCTTTGGGATTGAGAAGCTCTATTAGTATCGTTGGTGGGAAACTAGATAATTGCGGTTTATCTTGTGTTTTTGATTGATTTGATTGACTAACGATTGTTGAATCCTTGATTGCACCTAGTTTGTTTATTCTTGAGAACTTTCTCTTCTGATATAAGGCTCACTCAAACTAGATCAAAGATTTAACATTTCTAGGGATCTAAGTTTTTCTATATCTGTAAGATAGATTCATTGATTTGCCATTGTTAACAGACTCCGCTCTGTGCGACAAATCATTAAAGAATCAAGTTTGTTTTTGCAGATTGTTACTTTGAAGATTAAATCGAGGATTGAAGACTTTGAAGATTTGAAGAAGAAGTTGTTGTGATTCATTAAAAAGATATATACTAGATTTAGTCCTAAAGAGAACCTATTATGCTAGGATATCTGGTATCAAATATCTATTGAGAACTTCGGTTCTGCTAGATATTGTCAAGACAAGAATACTGCTGAAGCTGAGTAACTAGGATTTTAGTTTACTTAGTATTGTCTACACGAAGTTGCATGTTTACTTTTTGTAGCGTCTTAATTCATTGAGTATTCAAATCTGGACTAGGTCCCGGGGTTTTTCTACAAGATTGTAGTTTTCCTTGTTAACAAAATTATAGTGTGTGCTTTACTTTATTTCCGCATTATAATTGTTTTTATATTATAATTAAAGTAATTTCACTTGTATGTTAACTAGGCACTTGATATTTATCTTATAAGGTTTCGGTTATACCGTACTATTATCAAGTGAACACTTTGTTGTAGTATTGTCTCGATTTCATATCCATAGAAGATCACACAAAGTGTATTGGCTTTCTCCACTTGTCTGATATAATTATTCACGTGTTAGGCCAGTTCGGACTAACCCTATTTCAAGTGGACACTGTGTTGAAATATTCCTTGAGTGATTGTTGCTCCAAGAGGTTTATACACAATGGGTCTTGTATAGGTTGTGATCAAAATAAAAGATTGTGGTGTATTTGGGTACCCTCGTCTTTTCAGAATTTACTTGAAATCTACCAGAGGTAGAAGAAGAAAGAAAAAACTAAAAAAAGATTAATAAAATACAGACTCCCAATTACCCATGGTGCGTAAGAAGTTCAGGTGAACACTTTTGCCAGTAGCCGACGCCCAATATAGAACTAAAGTCTTTGTCCTGTCACACAGTTATAAATCTGTCTTGAAATTATATTGTTCTTCGAAAGTTCGACAATTTCTTTCTCTCTAGATTGTCCAAATGATTACGGCAGGTATAAAACTCCAAGCCACTTTCCATGTTGATTGAATTGATTGAAACTTGGATATTGGTTTTTGATACCGTCCAAGTTATTTTTTATATTCAATCTGGCTCGCAAATTCCTATTTGTTTGATTGCAGATTGAATTGAGAAATAGAGATTTAACTCTTTGATATACTTTTCTTAAGATTGAGTCTGACTGTCAAGTTGATTCTCTTGAAAGTATATTGGAGTTAGTCCATACTGATTGTTAAGCGAAATTTTGGGTGTGGTTGTTAGACCCCCATTTTTTCAATTGGCATCAGAGCAGGCAAACACTATAAACCTAATAAGTTTGTGTTTGATTGATCCCTAAAGTCTGTCCCTATGGGAAATTTCTTTGGGAAACTTGCTCTTGGCATTTATAACGCACGCCATAATTCCTTAAAGATTGTTCAGAGCTTATTATCCATTAGACCTCTGGTCTCCCATGATAATCTCGTTCCATCTAAGACTTTGGAAAACTTAGATGATGAGAAACAGTCTAAAGGAAAAATTAAAAGTTCTTCTAAGAAAGGTCGTTTGAGAAAACATGGTCAACGCTCAAAGATATGGAATCTCACTAGATTAACTCTTAATCTTTTTGAGGAATACTATCGTGATGGATCAATTGACAAAGATCTATTTAGAGCTTTTGAAAGCGTTTTTAAATTCTTAGAAAAGCTTAATTCGATTAAGAATAAGAATCGTTCTGATAAAAGTTTTGTACCTGTCAAATCATGTATTCATGATGTACGAACTAGGCTTACTACCAACTCATGTGAAATTGATAAAAAGATGTCTGGTGAGTTCGGTATATGTTCTAATTGTCGGAAAAAGTCTTTTCTTGGTCATAAGAAAAAGGATTCAAAAAATTAAATTAACCTTGAGTATCATCATTACTATGATTATACTTATGATACATTTCACAAATATCAACCGGAAAAGTTGTATGAGAATCTCTGCACATTTGGCCTTTTGGTGACAAGCTTGGCTTTACCCCATTTGCATATAACTTGAGATGGGGCAAGTAACGGTTTGATTTTTTTTTGTGATTTGGTTAATTTATTTTTTAATCTTTGTGTCTGAGAAAAATTTCTTGACAAGTTTTTTTTCTCTATCCAAGGTTAATTAAAGTGATGTAGTTTTCTTCTACTATCCTTCGACTACAATATACTGATCCTTTCAGTGTGTGAACCTTGGCTGTTGAACGCTTTAACAAATCATGCTTTGTTTTGCGGGTCGCGGTTCATGAACGGGTCCAAGCCCATTTTTTGGTATATAAAAAGTATGGTACGCATATCCTTCTTCTTCCCCTTCTAGTCCGCGTACGTGAACTATTATAGGGTTCATATATTATCTCCATTAAAACTCTTTTTTAGAGATTCAAGGGAGACTAAGGATTTTCCTCATCTTTAAGGAGCATATCAAGTAAGTTTTTCCTTCTCCTTGTACTATCAATTTCTAGGTCTCATGGTAAATTTCAAGGTTTCAAAGAACTTGGATTCATCATCTTCAAGCATGACTATACCACAAAATCAAGATTCTATTAGAATTAGATTTATCAATGATTCTAGTAGTAAGATCTTTGAAAGGATTTCTTCTAGTGGTTTTATTCTAGAAAAGAAATTGGATATGGTTAGTGGTCATAAAGAAGATTTGGTTTGCTTTGAAAAAATTAATCTTGGAAACATTTTTAATGATCTTGGTGAAGATTTTGAGACGCTAACAAGAATTTTCTATGCTAACATCCATGATGTTGATCTTGTTGACATGGAATTCAAAACCATGATAAATAGAGAAATGATTCTTTTTAATAAAGAGTTGATTTCAATAATTACCAAAATCCCTAGCCTTTGGGTGATTTTCGCCTTCCTAGACCAAGGGAAGAAAGACCGTCCTATAAAACCATTTCTAATGGTCTTTGTGATAAAAGTGTTGATTGGATTGATGGAAAATTTCCTACTAATTATTTTAGTCTTGCCTTAATGGCCTTTGGAAAAATTTGGTATATGTAATCTTTGTCCCTCCACAATTGAGAATTCTCGGTGAAGTCGTGAGTTTGCGGAGTTGGTCAATTTTCTTGGATTGGGTACTCAAAGTCTCGACATTTGTGGATTTATCATTCTTCAAAGGATTTCGATGGCGTCTTCCAGCAAGAAGTCAGGCTTTCCTTGTTTGATTGAGCAAATTTGTCGCACTTACTCCATTGCTCTTATTGGCAACTCTATTGGAACTCCCAAGCTTGTTCGTACTTGTACCTGCAAACGTATGAAGGAGAATGCTTGCAAGAGACAAAGATGTGATACCGTTGACGGTTCTTGTGATTCTACCACCTTGAGTCTTCTTCATCAAATTCACAAGGGTGTGTGCAAGATCAATTCCAAGGTAAAATGTATGCAAGAATAATTATGTGTGATTGCCACCAAGTTCCCCAAAATCAAGGAAGACATGGATAAGATTCAAGCTACTTTGATGGTTTTCGATGATGCAGATGATGCCTAAAGTTTTATTTCTCTTATCTTATCTAATTTTGTTTAGGAAACTTCTTATGAGAATTTATTCTCATGTTTTAAGAAGGATAACTAGGGTTTGGAATAGCAATTATTGTGAGTCCACATAACTATTGCCAACGATTTTCATCTTGCAATGTTTTTGGATTTATTTATTTAAATTCTAAAGTTTATTTGGAAGATGATTTTGCGGTATTAATCTTTATGGTTTTATATATTGGAACTTGTTATGGGATATGTGTGTTTGCGTCCATGAACTATGATTGTCCCATACATGCTCCAAAGTTAAGCATATTGTGTCATTATGCAAATATTGATGGAAGATAGGTTGAACTTTTGATTGCAAAGATTAAGTCTATTGAATATGCAGGGGTCTAACAACCACACCCAACAATTCGTTTGGCAATCTGAGAGGACTTACTCCAATACACTTTCTAGAGAATCAACTAGACAGTCAGACTCAATATAGAGTAAAGTATATCAAAGAGCTTAATATCTCTAACTCTTAATTCAATCCGCAATCAGCAAATAGAAATCTGCGAGCCCGATTGAATATAAGAGGAGTTACTTGAACGGTACCAAAGACCAATGTTCAAGTGTCAATCAATGTAAATCAACAACCAAAGGTTGGATATTCTAATTGATTGATTTTAACGCACAACCTGTGATATTTCAATTATATAACAAAATATAATGCGGAAAAGAAATTATCACAGACACCAGAATTTTGTTAACGAGGAAACCGCAAATGCAGGAAAACCCAAGGACCTAGTCCAGATTGAACACCACACTGTATTAAGACGCTGCAGACTCTAGCCTACTACCAATTAACTTCGGACTGGACTGTAGTTGAACCCTAATCAGTCTCACACTGATTCAAGGTACAGTTGTGTTCCTTACATCTCTGATCCCAGCATGATACTATACACTTGATTCCCTTAGTTGATCTCACCCACAACCAAGAGTTGCTACGACCCAAATTCGAAGACTTGATAAACAAATCTGTCTCACACAGAAAAGTCTATAGATTGAACAAATTTGTTTCCCACATAAATACTCAAGAGTTTTTGTTCCGTCTTTTGATAAATCAAGGTGAACAAGAACCAATTGATAAACCCGACTTATATTCCCGAAGAACAGCCTAGTATTATCAATCACCTCACAATAATCTTAATCGACTAGCGAAACAAGATATTGTGGAATCACAAACGATGAGACGAAGATGTTTGTGATTACTTTTATCTTTCCTATCGAAGAAATTAATCTCGAGTCAATTATTTCAATTGTACTCAATACGATAGAATCGGGCAAGATCAGAACACACAACTACAAAGAAAATAGTTGGGTATGGCTTCACAATCCCAATGAAGTCTTTGAAGTCGTTAACCTACAGGGTCTCGATAGAAACCTAAGGTTAAAGGAGAATCGACTCTAGTTGATACAACTAGTAACACACAGGGGGTGTGGGGATTAGGTTTCCCAGTTGCTAGAGTTCTCCTTTATATAGTTTTCAAATTAGGGTTTGCAATACAAGTTACCTTGGTAACAAAGCATTCAATATTCACCGATAGATGAAAAACCTGATTCAACCAAGCTAATATCTTTCAACCGTTAGATCGAACTTAGCTTGTTACACACAAATGAAATGTACCCTCATTTAGGTTTATGTAACGTACCTAAACGTGTACACCATGTTGGTTCACAAATAGTTAACCGAGGTCATCCATATGATAACTCTCATATCAAACTTATTCATCTTAACCATAACTAGTTCAAATGACTCAAATGAAACTAGTTAACGAGTTTTTCAATTGCTATATTCTCAAAGAATTATACAAGAAAACAATTGAAGCAAAATCGGTTTGATTCACTTGAATCAATCATGAACATTATAGCCACGGTTCGTAAAGATTGCATTCCTTATTATATAAATGTTTATGTTCACGTTTAAAACCGATTTTAGAACTTTAACCTTCAAGTATGCAAACATGTACGCATACTTGAAATACCCGGACTAAGATTGGGTTACGCCAGTACGCAAACGGGTACGTAAACTTCAAATCCCAGCAGAAATTCTCGAACATGAACCTGCACGCCAGTACGCAAACGGGTACGCATACTTAGGTTCCCGGATTTCTCAAACCAACAGGTACGCAAACGGGTGCACATACTATGGTTCCCGGACATGGATTACATATGTGCAAGAGTACACAACATGACATATCCAATAATGGTTAAGTGTTCTAAACTCTTATTTCAATCATTGAAACTTTCTTAGAGGATGACAATAGCCGTTTTCACACACTATTAGCATCAAAGCAATTTTCAAGTTATCAAAATAATCATTACGAAACATTCCAAGACAACACCAAATGATTGTATCACACAAACCATGTAAGATGTTACTCGGCAATTTTCACATGATATAAGATGAACTTGGTCGAAGCGAAAGCTTGCCAACGCATATTTCGAGAAATATGTAAGTGAGATAAACTCAGCTCGAAATCTCAAATGTGTATATAGAAAACTATATCGTAATATGACTTATGTCTCAATATAGGAGATAAAGTATAAATAGACTTTCCAAGTGATAGATGAGTTTAAGTCTCCATATACCTTTTGTCGATGAAGTTCCACAAGCTCCCCTTAGTAGTTTTTCGTCTTCAAATGATGAACGTCGTGAAAACTAAGCTCAACTACAAAATCTATGTTCGAGACATCTATAAATAGGCTAGAAATCAAGACTTATGGTTTTGATCACTAACATTGACAAACATGCTTGAGATAGCAACACATGCGAGTTCGACCGAGCAGTGCTCTAACATCTATTACATGTCTCTATGCAAATATTGATGAAAAACAGAATGAATCTTGGAATATTCCGCAGTATTGGTCTTGTAAGTACTGTGTGGCTCCGTAAGTTCTCTTATGTGATCATTTCCGATTAAATTAATCATGGGTTCTCTTGTGGTTAATTTAATGGAGTATTTTGGATACAAATTTATGTTTCATGTGATTTGTTAATGTCCAAAGAAATCCTTCTTCTCTTGTAAAAGTAAGGTCGCTTTTGTTGTTCTTTCGGGAATGACATTTTATGGGGGAGAGTTTTTGATTGAACTTGTGCTTAATTGCCAAATCTTTGTGGGGAGTGCGGCTGTGGAATATTGTAGGAGTTTTCTTGTATCTTTATAAACTCCTTGATGAATACACTAGTTTCGACTATGTGAAATCATCGAAACAAAGTTGATATGTTTTCTTTTAGTCATGAAGAATCTCCATGAGAATTTCATTATGATCCCACTAGTTTTCGTACCTTTGCCAATTTATATTGACAAAAAGGGGTAGAATTAATGTGTAGTTCACACCACAAATACATATGGTTTACGGATCATTATGTAAGGGGGAGTGGTTTTCATGTGAGATGAAGTATTGACTAAGGGGGAGTGATACATATCACCATAGTATTGTTGTCAAACTTGTGATACAATTGGACTTTGATGTTGTGTAATAATACTATGACACTGTATGACAATTGAAAAAGCGGGGGTACAATAACCACACCCAATATTTCGCTTAGCAATCTATATGGACAAACTCCAATATACTTTCAAGAGAATCAACTAGACTCAATCTTAATAAAGTATATCAAAGAGTTATATCTCTCTTTCTTGATTCAATTCTTTCTCAAGCAAATAGAAATCTGCGAGTCTAATTGAATACAAGAGAAATCACTTGAGCGGTATCAAAGACCAATGTTCAAGGATCAATCAATTTCAATTGACAACCAAAGGTCAGATTTCCAATTGATTGATTCAAACGCACAACCTGTGATATTTCAATTATATAACAAAATATAATGCGAAATAGAAATAACACAGACACCAAAATTTTGTTAACGAGGAAACCGCAAATGCAGAAAAAACACGGACCTAGTCCATATTGAACACCGCACTGTATTAAGCCGCTACAGACACCAGCCTACTACAAACTAACTTCGGTCTGGACAGTAGTTGAACCCCAATCAATCTCACACTGATTCAAGGTACAATTGCGCTCCTTACGTCAGTGATCCCAGCAGGATACTACGCACTTGATTCCCTTAGCTGATCCACAACTAAGAGTTGCTACAACCCAAAGTCGAAGACTTTAATAAACAAATTTGTATCACACAGAAAAGTCTATAGGAATAGATAAATCTGTCTCCCACAGAAATACCTACAAGTTTTGTTCCGTCTTTTGATAAATCAAGGTGAACAAGAACTAATTGATAACCCGGACTTATATTCCCGAAGAACAGCCTAGTATTATCAATCACCTCACAATAATCTTAATCGACGCGGCGAAGGAAGATATTGTGGAATCACAAACGATGAGACGAAGATGTTTGTGACTACTTTTATATCTTGCCTATCGGAGATATTAATCTCAAGCCAATCGTTACGATTGTACTCAAAATGATAGAATCATCAAGATCAGATCACACAACTACGAGAAAGTAGTATCGGTCTGGCTTCACAATCCCAATGAAGTCTTTAAGTCGTTAACCTGGTTTTCAAGAAAAAACATAAGGTTAAAGGAGAATCGACTCTAGATAATACAACTAGTATCACATGGAAGGTGTGGGGATTAGGTTTCCCAGTTGCTAGAGTTCTCCCTTATATAGTCTTTCAAATCAGGGTTTGCAATCAATGTTAGCTTGGTAACAAAGCATTCAATATTCACCGTTAGGTGAAAACCTGATTAGATTCAAGCTAATATCTTTCAACCGTCGGATCAAAAACTTAGCTTGTTACACACAAATGAAATACACGATTTTAGGTTTGTGTAACCGTACCCAAACATGTACATTTGTTGGTTCAAAAATAGTTAACCAAATGGTTAGCCATATGAGCACTTTCATATCAACCATATTCTTCTTCACCATAACTAGTTCAAATGACTCAAATGAACTAGTTATAGAGTTGTTCAATTGCAAGGAAATATTATGTAACTACACAAGATACAATCGAAACAAAAACGATTTGATTTACTCGAATCGGTTCATGAACTTTACAGCCACAGTTTGCATTTAGCATTCCTTAGTTAATATAAATAAGTTCACAAATAATCGTTTTTAGATATAACCAACTTAAGTTCGCGGACTTAGTTCGCGGACTTAAGTTCCCGGAAGGAGTTCTCAAACTCCAGCAAAATTTCTCGGGTTGAGAACTTCCGCCAGTTCGCGGCTCTTGTTCTGGTTTTCTTGATCAACAAAGTTCGCAAACTTCGGTTCAAGGAAAAAGGACTTATACATATATGTGTTGCCACACAATGCTTATATCCAACATTGGTTATATAATCTAAACTCTCATTTCAATCATTGAAACATTCTTAGAGGACGTTATATAGTTGTTATTCACAAAGCATTTTTCATCAAAGAAATTTTCAAAGTGATTGAAACATAACATGACTTTCGTCACTAAGTAAAGATGAACTTGGCCAAAGCGAAAGCTTACCAACACATATTTCGAGAAATAGATAGGCGAGATAAACTCGTCTCGAAATAGCAAATGTGTATAATCAAAGTCTATATAGAAAAACGACTTTTGTCTCAAGATAGGAGATAGAGTAGATAGACTTTTGAGTGATAGATAAGTTCAAGTCTCCACATACCTTTTAGTCGATGAAGTTCCACCAGTTCCTTGAGTAGTTCTTCGTCTTGTATGATGATTGCCATGGAGTTCTTGAGCTCAACTACACTTTTTATCCTAGTCCGAGACTTAGCTATAGTAGAGTAGAAATCAAGACTTATAGTTTTGATCACTAACATTGACAAACATGCGTGAGATAGCAACGCATGCGAGTTCGACCAAGCAATGCTCTAACAATAATGATTGAGAGCTACTGTTTTCTCATAGTTATAGATACAGATCTTCAACAACTATGATGTTGAGTTAAACAAATTCATAATCACCGGAGTACTTGGAAGTGACGAAGATTCGAGTAATATTGAAGAACCAAGGAAATCAAGCATTTGGATTGAGAGCTACAAAGTTTATTTATTTTATATTCCATATGTATTGATATTATTATCACTAAAATTGACAAAGGGGGAGATTGTTAGAGCACTGCTCGGTCAAATTCGCAAGCGTTGCTATCTCAAGCTTGTTGTCAAGTTTAGTTGCCAAAACTATAAGTCTTGATTTCTAGTCTACTTATAGCTAAGTCTCGGATTAGGATAGAAAGTGTAGTTGAGCATTAGAATTCACGGCGTTCATCGATTGAAGACGAAGAACTACTAAGGGGAGCTTGTGGAACTTCATCAACAAAAGGTATGTGGAGACTTGAACTCATCTATCACTCAAAAGTCTATCTACTCTATCTCCTATTTGAGACAAAAGTCGTTTAGCTATATAGTCTTCGATTATACACATTTGAAATTTCGAGATGAGTTTAACTCGCTTACATATTTCTCGAAATATGTTTTGGTAAGCTTTCTCTCTAACCAAGTTCATCTTATATTCTTGACGAAAGTCAAAAGATGATCATGTGAAAATCACCTGGTAACATCTTACATGATTTGTGTGAGACAGTCATTTGATATATACTCTGAATGTTTCGTATTGATCATTCGATTACTTGAAAATTGATTTGAAGCTAATAGTTTGTGTGAGACAGCTATTGTCGTCTTTGCCGTCTTCTAAGAATGTTTCAATGATTGAAATGGGAGTTTAGAACACTTAACCATAATTGGATTATGTGCACAGTATGCGTACTTTCATATGTGTTGATCCAAAACCGGAATGTAGTATGCATACCCATATGTGAACTGGCGAGGTCAGGTAAAGTCCGGGAGCTAAAGTATGCGTACCAGTACGCGTACTGGCGAAGTCAGTTGAAGTCCGGGTACTATAGTATGCGTATAAGTATGCTAACTGGATTCAACTGAAACTTGGGAGTGTACGTCAGTATGTGTACACGTTTGCATACTGGCAAACACAGTCCAAGTTCGGCTACTTAAGTATGCGTACCCTACTTAAGTGGGTTATATTCTAAAATCAGTTTGTTCATGAACTAATGCATTTATATATTAAGGAATGCAATCTTTTGCAAACGGTGGCTATAATGTTCATGAATTGATTCGAGTGAATCAAAATCGATTTTGCTTCAATTATGTCTTGTATACTTCTATGTGAATATAAACAATTGAACAACTCTATAACTAGTTTCATTTGAGTCTTTCGAACTAGTTATGGTTAAGATGAATAAGGTTGATATGAAAGTGTTCATATGGCTAACTTCGGTTAACTATTGTTGAGCCAACAAAGGTGTACACATTTACGTACGGTTACTCATATCTAAATGAAGTCACTTTTCATTTGTGTGTAACAAGCTAAGTTCTATCTAAAGTTTGAAAGATATTAGCTTGATTCTAATCAGGTTTTCATCTAACGGTGAATATTGAATGCTTTGTTACCAAGGTAACATTGATTGCAAACCCTGATTTGAAGACTATATAACGGAGAACTCTAGCGACTGGGAAACTTAATCCCCATACCTCATGTGTGATATTATTTGCGACTAGAGTCAATTCTTCTTTAACCTTAGGTTTTTCTAAAACCTTGTAGGTTAACGACTTGAAGACTTCATTGGGATTGTGAAGCCATACCAAACTATTTTCTCTATAGTTGCGTGTTCTGATCTTGCTATTTTCTATCGTGATTGAGTATTATTTTCTCTAAGATTTGCTCGAGATTAAATCTCCGATAGGCAAGATAAAAAGTATTCAAAAATATCTTCGTCTCATCGTTTGTGATTCCACAATATCTTGTTTCGTTACCATACGATTAAGATTATTGTGAGGTGATTGATATTTCTAGGATGTTCTTCGGGTATATAAGTCTGGTATATCAATTGGTTCCTGTTCACCTTGATTTATCAAAAGACGGAACAAAGCTCAAAGGTATATCTGTGGGAGACAGGTTTATCTATCCAATAGGCTTTTCTGTGTGAGACTGATTGGTTTATCAAGTCTTCGACATTTGGTCGTAGCAACTCTTAGTTGTGGGTGAGATTAGCTAAGGGAATCAAGTGCGCAGAATCCGGCATGGTTCTATAGGCGTAAGGAACACGACTGTACCTTGATCAGTGTGAGATTGGTTGGGGATTAACTATATTCCAGTCCGAAGTTAACTTGGAGTAGGCTAGTGTCTGTAGCGGCTTAATACAGTGTGGTGTTCAAATCTGGACTAGGTCCCGCGGTTTTTCTGTATTTTCGGTTTCCTCGTTAACAAAACTTCTGGTGTCTGTGTTATTTCTTTTCCGCATTATATTTGTTTATATAATTGAAATATCACAGGTTGTGCGTAAGTTCAATCAATTGTGCATCCAACCTTTGGTTGTTGATTAAATTGATTGAAACTTGGATATTGGTTTTTGATAAAGTCCAAGTTATTTCTTATATTCAATCGGGCTCGCAAATTCCTATTTGTTTGATTGCAGATTAAATTGAGAAATAGAGATATAACTCTTTGATATACTTTTCTTAAGATTGTGTCTGACTGCCTAGTTGATTCTCTTGAAATTATATTGGAGTTAGTCCATACAAATTGCTAAGCGAAATATTGGGTGTGGTTGTTAGACATCTGTTTTTTCAGGTTCCACGACCACCAGTCGGTTTCAACACCCTTGATTGGTCCCTTCTTCTGCCATAATTGTATTTTACTACCTAGTGCTCCCTAAAGCACTATTTTAATTACGATTAATCATCCTTGCGCCAAATGCTCTGCAACTAACTTTGGTGAATGCTCTACTAATCACTTGGGCACCATATGGTCAGTCTATCACCACCAATGGTCATTCCCCCTCACCATTGGTTGATCCTCATTCAATCATTGGTAGATGATCCATCGATTAAAAGTAGGATTTTGAACCTAATACTCTGCACAGCATATTTATGAACAGGTTCAAACACCAACAACTTTTATATTGATCCAACGATCAATATTTTACTTAAAATTTTAACATTAGGTCCATCTACCAATATTTAATTAATATTTTATTGATTTAATTATCAATTTCTTTGTAAAGCAATATTGACTCAACTATCAATTTTTAAGGAAGCAGTGTTTCATACTGATCCATCTATCAGTTTTTAATCGGTTCATCGACCAATAAAAAGTTGGTCCATCAACCAATATTTAGTTGGTTCGTCAGTCTCTGCTTGTCATTCGACTTACTCATGACATGTGGATCGAAAATGAACCTTCTACAATCATTCAAAAATGATTATCTTCATATGACTTCCTGTCAAATGCTTGACGCATCAACATAATGGTTTATGATCGATCCAGCAATCTCATTAAACCTATGCTTGTCAATACAAGTCGTTCGACTATCATTGTTTTTTCAGTTAGCACAATGTGAAAAGATGAGGGTACCCAAATACACCACAATCTTTTATTCTTCAACCTATAAGTCCTCTACCGAATGTGATTGTCTATGGACAGAGTCGAGGCAATACAAAAATTCGGTTCACACTTCGTGTGATTGTATTTGGATTCAAGATCGAGACAATACAACAACAAGATAACTTGTGTGATTGACTATGGATATAATATCGAGACAATACTAAAACAAAGTGTGTACTTTATAATAGGTTTGGTAATAACCAAACTCTATAGGATCACTATTAAGTATTACGGATTTAACGTACAGGTGAAATTACTTTTAATTATAATAAAAACAATTATAATTGCGGAATAGAAAAGTAAAAGACACAACAAGATTTTGTTAACGAGGAAACCACAAATGTAAAAAAAAAAAACCATGACCTAGTCCAGTTTTGAATACTCTCATAATTAAGCCGCTATAAAAAATCTAATACCATCTTCGTATAGTTGAGACCAAGAAGACTATCCCTAGCTACTTAGTTCCCTCAGTATCCTCGCGCCTTCGAATTTTAGAGTAACGCACTTGAATAGCAAGTCCTTTGGATCATATTCCAAACATCAAAGGAAGAATCTGTTTGGTAACCACTCTAATCAATCTTGATACAAGATACAGATGAGTCGTTGACAAAGGATCTTCCGTTTAATCTAATAAACTCCTTTGTCTGGTTAGATCAATCTAACTATAACTATCGAAATAGTCAAGTATGGATCTCAAAGATAAATATAGAGAATTCCGATCTCACGTAACTAATCAATCAGATCTATCAAAGATAAATCGATTCTAGTTGGATCCCAGTCGATCAAGGTTTCTGCACTAAATCCACAAGATACTAAAACTAATAGGAATTCTTCTTCGTCTTCAAATTTTCTATTATCTTCAAATACCTGCACAACACCACTTGAATCTCTTGTGATCAATCACGCATAGAACGGAGTCTGTTAACAATGGATTATCACAAGATGTCTTTAGATCTAACAACAGTTCTAAAGATCCCGTCGATACTTTGATCTAGTCTAAGTGAATCTTATATCAGAAGAGAAGATTCTCAAGCATAAACAAATTAGGTGCAATCTAAGCTTTAACAACCGTTAGTCAATCAAATCAAATCGAAAACTAATAACACTGAAATTATTTTTGGCGGGAAAACTGGTTTTAATGGCTGTTGATTTAGGGTTTCCAAATTGAAGGTGTTAGAATGAGACTAAAGCTCTGAAAATCATTGGGTATGTTCTATTGAGCCAAACAGATCTGGTAATGGTCTTTGTTTCGATCAAAATTGGCTAGTGTTTATGGGTAAAAATCGTTTCTGCCGATTTCGGTAAATTCGGTAGGTGAGTGAGAAACTGGTTCAAACCCTAAACAAATGTGCTGCACGTGAGCACTTTATAGATTCGAGAGATCAATCTGTACAAGTCCGGCCTAAACCAAGAAATGGTCGTTCCAGACTTGCTTCGGTGACAAGGTGAAGGAGAAGGGTTGATTTGGGGAGGGAAGCAAAGAAAGGTGTTGAGACCAGAATAATTCTGAAAGAGTAGTGTCTCGACTTGTATCAGAAAGTGGAAGCCTCGTAAGCTTGCAAGAGATGAAAGCTTTTTGGAGAGCTTGCAAAGTTGCCTTTTCTGAGAGTGTAGTATTTTTCTCCCGACCGAGACTTGTTGTCCGGTGGAAATAGGTAAGACCTATTTATACAAGTCGAGATTAAAACGTACTCCCGGTCTCATGAAGGAAGAGAGTAAAGGGTGAAATAATGGGAGGAGGTGGTAACCGCATGGTGTTAATGGGTGAAAACGTTTTCACCATTATTTCCTCATTTATTTGACCGCTTTATTCCTTTTCACGCTTTCTTAATGTAAGCGTAGTGTACGTACGTAAGTCGTGACCGCCAAACCAAAACCCTGGAAAGCATCCCCCAGTTTGTGTTGATATCTCGTTGGTTGCACCTTGAGTGCAAGTGGCGCTGCTAGTGGCGCGTGTGGCATGTGCCATTGGCATGTGCGTAATGCCTTGGTGGTAGGTTGTACGTTGAGTGTAAGTGGCAATGCCAAAGCTGTTAGTGGCGTGTGTGGCATGTGCCAATGGCATGTGCGGAATGCCTTGGTGGTAGGTTGCACGGTTTGCAAGTTAGGCTACCAGCGTGTGTGTTTGGCATGTGCCAATGGCATGTGCGGAATGCCTTGGTGGTAGGTTGCAAGGTTTGCAAGTTAGGCTACCAGCGTGTTTGTTTGGCATGTGCCAATGGCATGTGCGGAATGCCTTGGTGGTAGGTTGCAAGGTTTGCAAGTTAGGCTACCAAGCGTGTGTGTTTGGCATGTGCCAATGGCATGGCATGTGTGGAATGCGTTGGTGGTAGGTTGCAAGGTTTGCAAGTTAGGCTACCAGCATGTGTGTTTGGCATGTGCCAATGGCATGTGCGGAATGCCTTGGTGGTAGGTTGCAAGGTTTGCAAGTTAGACCACCAGCGTGTGTGTTTGGCATGTGCCAATGGCATGTGCGGAATGCCTTGGTGGTAGGTTGCAAGGTTTGCAAGTTAGACTACCAGCGTGTGTGTTTGGCATGTGCCAATGGCATGTGTGGAATGCCTTGGTGGTAGGTTGCAAGGTTTGCAAGTTAGGCTACAAGCGTGTGTGTTTGGCATGTGCCAATGGCATGCGTGGCCGTTAGGGCCGTGGCCTTGGTAGGAAAAGCTATCAGCGAGCATGTTGGCATGTGCCAATGGCATGCGTGGCCGTTAGGGCCGTGGCCTTGGTAAGAAAAGCTACCAGCGAGCATGTTGGCATGTGCCAATGGCATGCGTGGCCGTTAGGGCCGTGGCTTTGGTAAGAAAAGCTACCGGCGAGCATGTTGGCATGTGCCAATGGCATGCGTGGCCGACTTGGCCTAGGTTGCATGGTTTGTAAGCCTAGGGCGCTACATTTGGCATGCGCCAATGGCATAGTGGCTTGGAAATATGGCTTGTGGTACGTGTTGGCATGTGCCAATGGCACGTACGGCCATGTTGACCTAGTTGCACGTTTTGCAAGCCTAGGGCGCTATATTTGGCATGCGCCAATGGCATAGCGGCTTGGAAATATGGCTTATGGTACGTGTTGGCATGTTCCAATGGCACGTACGGCCATGTTGACCTAGTTGCACGTTTTGCAAGCCTAGGGCGCTATCTTTGGCATGTGCCAATGGCATAGCGGCTTAGTTTGGCATGGTTGCCAATGAGTGCGATATGTAGTTTGGTTTTGGCGTTGCTGCCATGGTGCGCAGTGTGCGGCTTGGTTTTGGCGTTGTTGCCATGGTGCGCAGTGTGCGGCTTGGTTTGGCATTGTTGCCATGGTGCGCAGTGTGTGGCTTGGTTTGGCATTGTTGCCATGGTGCGCAGTGTGCGGCTTGGTTTGGCATGTTGCCATGGTGCGCAGTGTGCGGCTTGGTTTGGCATTGTTGCCATGGTGCGCGCGTGCGTGCGGCTTGATTTTGGAATTAGGGTTACGTGTCGAAAACCCTAACTGGGTATTTTGAAAAAATACCCCTATTAATTATTTACACCTGAGTTAAATGCTCTTAGTTAATGTGTTGCGGGTAACACTAGGTTATGGGGTTTTACGATTTTACCCCTTGTTTAAAAACCACCATCAACATTAAGTCCCCCGCTTAGCTCAGGGAAGGGCTTTGTTGCGAGGTAAGCATAAGATGGTGACAAACTATTAACAGGAAACCGTAAAGAGAATTGAGGAGGCTTGTCTGACCTTTTATAAATAGGATTTGGAATCCTTGCCTCTCGGTATTTTTGCACAAATCGGGGAGGCTGGCACAATTAGTGGGGCCGGTGCAACTTGGGCGACGTTGTGAAGTTGGCGTGAGTTGGGAAACTGAGCGTGCTAGCTGGTGGGACCGGCGCAATGTGGAAGCTGTGCGTGCTTGCAGGCGTGACTTGGGCGGTCATAGGGAAGTCGGTGCAATTGGTGGGGCCGGTGCAGCTTGGGCGACGTTTGGGAAGTCGCGTGAGTTGGGAAACTGAGCGTGCTAGCTGGTGGGACCGGCGCAAGGTGTGGAAACTGTGCGTGCTTGCTGGCGTGACCGATGTAAATAAGGAGGGAGTTTCTTCAGATAGCAAAGTTTCCTTATTTTGCCTTTCCTTCACGCGCGGCTTTGATTAGGGCATCGTCCATGCCAAAAAATCTGGAAGCGTTATGTCCCTCATTGCTTCCTTTCTTTTTAAGGTTCCGTATTCATACCCAACGCAACTGCATCATCTCCCTTGTTTGAGAGGGGTTCTTCTTGTTGGTTTTCTTTTCTTTGCCTAGAGACGAATCATTCTCTAAACAAAGTGAGATTCTCCAAGTGAAGGCGCGAGATCCGACTCTTGCGAAAAACACCCCGACTAGGGTTATTCGGGCTAAGAAAATCATATCGGTATGTTTTCTTCTTCTTCTCTGTTCATGTTATCCTCTTTTATATGCGTATAGATAGGATGGAACTTGATCATTTTCCCATTCTTTGCAGTGTATGATGGGACCTTCCAGGGATGGTCGTGCCTTTAACTTTTCAGAATAGGACTTCAGAATTGGCGCAGATCAATCTTCTTCTCTTAAGGAGGCATTGGTTGGGATTGAGTCCTTGCTCCATGAAGCTAGTGAAATTGTTAAGGACCTCCCTTCCATCTATCCCCACGAAGAACATGTACATGCTCGGACTCTCTTGGGTTCAGTGAGCGTGGAGGAGAGCGCCATGATTCTTGATTTTGATGCGGGTGAATCGAAGAACTTTCTTCGAAATGTCAATGAGAAAACCTTTGAAGGAGTATATGATGGAAACGAAATAGCCTTTGAAGTTGATGCCAAAAGTGTTGTTGGTAATACCAGAGAGGTCATGGTGGCGTATGCTGGAATGGTCATCGGGGAGGACACTGCTGCTGCTGCTGTGGCTGCTTCGGGATGGGATGTTGAGGTTGCTGCTGCTAAAACCGTTGAATGGAACCTTTGTTGCCCGGAGGATTGCTGGGGAAAGTGTTTGAAGATAGATTTGCCCGAAGGGACTTGTGATCCACCCTTCGAGGGCTAGTTCCTACCTTTTGTTATTTCTATTAGCTGCTTAGTTCCCCTGATGCCTCCTCTTTTTTTTTTTTTTTTTGGTAAACTCATCTTTTCCTTCTTCTTCATCAGTAAACATTTTGCTTCATATATATTTTTGAAAGAGGTTGTGGTATGATGGCTCTGCAGTGGTTTTCTGGGTTTATCTGATGTATTTCTCTGATATCTGGAGAATTTGCTTGGAAAAAGATGTATATTTTATTTTATTTTATTTTTTGACGGGAAGGGAATCCCCAGGGAGAAATACAAACGGTGTATTCATCTTGGGGAAGTACAACTACTAAGAGGAATTGTTAAAGGGACTGAAAAAGAAAAGGAGTAAATGGGAAGTACAGCCCCCCCTTTTTTTTTTATGGATTGGATTCCTTGAGCCATCGCGAGTGAATTATCACGCCTTCAGGTGTGACTGCATTGATGAGCTTGCAATATCCTCCCAAAAGGGTATCCGCAACCAGATACGGCTCGTCTTCTCCTTCACTCGGGCAAATCCATTTTTACCGTCATCTTCCCAACTTGAAACGTGCTTTCTTTGACCACTACATCTCCAATTGAAAACGGGTTCGACGTCGTGCAACCGTTTGAGTCTTGGCTTCGTTGGCTTCAATAGAAGTTTCCAAGCTTCTTGCAAAGTGTTCAAATGGTCCAGCCTCCCATTCGCATTTCTTGACAGCGTTCGTGCCAGTAATCGCGCCGAGTCCCCATGACGGAGAGGGGGAAGGAAAGACTGGTTGCAGAAAAGGTTGCTTGGTCAGACTTACTTGCATTTGAAAACCATGATCTAGTGCCAACGGGTCCTCTCCGGATGTCTGGGTTTCTTCAGTAGTTTGTTGATGCGATAACCAGTGGGATGATTTGTTGGAATTTCCTTCGGGCGTGGACGTTGGCGGAGGGCGCACATCCAATTTCGCTTTGTTGTCGAGCACCCATAAACGTCCCAATATCATGTCGTGATCTAGTTCTTTGACAATATGGAATTTGCTATGTGTTATAGCGTCTCCCATCTCGATCTCTAAGTTGATGTAGCCATGCGCGTTCAAAGCTTCTCCTCTCAAGTCCTTAATCACGGACGGGGAATAGGTAGCGTCTTGTTTTGTAAATCCTGCGCCTTCGGTGTCTTGAAAGTAATGATGTTGTGGTAGGAGGCCGTGTCGATGAGCGTGTCATCAAATTCGTTACCTCTTAAACGGGACGTGGTCGCAGTCCCCGTTCTCCGCTCGCCTGTTTGGGAAGCTTGGGCCCTTGGCGTGGATTCCGAGGAGAGAAAAGCCGTTTGCTTAGGACACAACACGATTGAGAGCTGCGAAAATATCTTGGCACCGAACCTTGGAAAGATAGAGAATTTCGCATACATGTCGCATCATGGATTGTACGGTCTCATGTACGGAGTCCCCGGAGGAACCGCAGTTTCTTATTGGTAGTGGGTCTCGATGCACTCTTTCGTCTCCTAGTTGGAGTTCTCCCGCTTCTATCCTTTCTTTGAAAATATGCTTGATCTGTTGCAATCGCTAGTCGGGTGGTGAACGAACCTGTGGTAATGGCAGATTTGGGGTTCGCCATCTCGGCCTCGGTTGGTGGCCGTCTGAGCGGTGGAAATATGATGACATCATCTTGAACCCAGGCTTCTAGGAGGTCAATCACCTCCTCGATGGGGAATGGGAAATCAAGGGTATTTCCTTCGATCTCACGATGCTGCACGGGAGTTTTAGTGACGATCTTCCGTTGCGAGGGTTCCCGTTGCGCCGGCGCTTCACGTTTCGGCTGGTGGCTCGTAGTTGCGGCTTTCCTTTTTCCCCTTTCGTTTACTATGTTCACGGAGGATGAGCCGGCATTAAATTGTTTGCTGATGAGGCGTCTACTCCCGCGGGTTTCGCGCGTCTTGATTCGAGTTGGCCTAGTTCTTTCCAGTAATGCTGGTGTTGTTGTTGCAGATCGTCTGGCGGCTTCATGGAGTTCGGAGAACGTTTGGAAACGCAAGTTTTCTAGCAGGGCGCGGTAGATTGGAACCATACCATTGATGCATGCGTTCACCAATTGTTGCTCGGTCACGTTCGGGTCGTGACAGTCGAGTGCTTGAACCCTGAACCTTTTGACGAAATCATTCGGATGTTCGTTATCCCACTGGTACATTCTTCCGAGGTCCGAAAAGTAACTTGTTCGAGACACGAAGAAGTATTTCTTGTAAAACGCAGTGACCATGCTACTCCAGGTTGGGAATGCCGCTCGGTGGGATGTTGTTGTACCATGTATACGCCCTTCCAAAGAAGTGATTTTGAGAATTCCCTTGAACGAAGAACGTGATTATATTCATGTTCACCTAGGGATTCCAGAAACGAGAAACATGCTCACGTGCATTCCGGTACCATCGTACATGGTAAATTGAGGAGAAGAGTACCCCCTTGGGAGAGGGATTCTCTCGTATTTCGGATGGGTAAGGGGGTTGGTGATGATGCACGTCCAACTCATCATTCTTGATTCGGTTGCGAGAGGAGTTGATCCAAATCTTCTCTCGTGACAAAGTTGGGTGGCTGATTTCTTTCCAACGGGATTCTAGTGCGAGTTTCCTCATCCATGGAGGCGTGCTCCGCCGAGGTGCTGGCGTCGGGGTTGTTGGAGACGTTCCTAAATGGCTCTGGAGGGCGCGACTCACGTGGTAGTCGTTCTGTCAGGGTCTTGAGAAAGATGAGTACCTCCTTCTGTGTTGAAACCATATTCGTCCCGGGCTCGCGAGCATCTCTTGTCGTTCCATCGGATCGCGATGGTGACGTAAGGGCGACTTCCTCTTGTCCCTCCGGGTTTCTCGTCCCGTCGGCGGGGTAGTTGGGATCTTGGTCGTGGACGGAGGCGCCATGCTAGACGAAGCATTTGGGGTCGTGGCGGCGGCTCTAGCCCCGGGTGATCGGTGGCGCGACACCCAAAAAGATATTTTCGTTGCCGTGATTAGAGGGTTGTGCAGAGACGCTAGAGGAGGCAGCGGCTCTGGCCCTGGTGATTGGCGGTGTTACACTTGAGGGAGTGCATTCGATGTTGTTGTTGTCAGCCGGTGACGTAACAACGTTATTGGGAGAGATGCTAACATCGGGGTGCGTTACGGCTTTGGTGTTCTCGGCAGCCGCGCTCCGGACCCGAGTTCCACCATGTTGGGATTTGACATTCGGGAAACGAAATCAGGAGTCGGAGTTGGTATTGTAACCGATAGATCAATCCTCCCGCTGTGGTCGCCAATCGTTTATGGGTAAAAATCGTTTCTGCCGATTTCGGTAAATTCGGTAGGTGAGTGAGAAACTGGTTCAAACCCTAAACAAATGTGCTGCACGTGAGCACTTTATAGATTCGAGAGATCAATCTGTACAAGTCCGGCCTAAACCAAGAAATGGTCGTTCCAGACTTGCTTCGGTCACAAGGTGAAGGAGAAGGGTTGATTTGGGGAGGGAAGCAAAGAAAGGTGTTGAGACCAGAATAATTCTGAAAGAGTAGTGTCTCGACTTGTATCAGAAAGTGGAAGCCTCGTAAGCTTGCAAGAGATGAAAGCTTTTTGGAGAGCTTGCAAAGTTGCCTTTTCTGAGAGTGTAGTATTTTTCTCCTGACCGAGACTTGTTGTCTGGTGGAAATAGGTAAGACCTATTTATACAAGTCGAGATTAAAACGTACCCTGGTCTCATGAAGGAAGAGAGTAAAGGGTGAAATAATGGGAGGAGGTGGTAACCGCATGGTGTTAATGGGTGAAAACGTTTTCACCATTATTTCCTCATTTATTTGACCGCTGTATTCCTTTTCACGCTTTCTTAATGTGAGCGTAGTGTACGCCGCAAGCCGTGACCGCCAAACCAAAACCCCGGGAAAGCATCCCCGCTTTGTGTTGATATCTCGTTGATTGCACCTTGAGTGCAAGTGGCGCTGCTAGTGGCGCGTGTGGCATGTGTCATTGGCATGTGCGTAATGCCTTGGTGGTAGGTTGTACGTTGAGTGTAAGTGGCAATGCCAGAGCTGTTAGTGGCGTGTGTGGCATGTGCCAATGGCATGTGCGGAATGCCTTGGTGGTAGGTTGCAAGGTTTGCAAGTTAGGCTACCAGCGTGTGTGTTTGGCATGTGCCAATGGCATGCCAATGGCATGTACGGAATGCCTTGGTGGTAGGTTGCAAGGTTTGCAAGTTAGGCTACCAGCGTGTGTGTTTGGCATGTGCCAATGGCATGTGCGGAATGCCTTGGTGGTAGGTTGCAAGGTTTGCAAGTTAGGCTACCAGCGTGTGTGTTTGGCATGTGCCAATGGCATGTGCGGAATGCCTTGGTGGTAGGTTGCAAGGTTTGCAAGTTAGACTACCCTAGTGTGTGTTTGGCATGTGCCAATGGCATGTGCGGAATGCCTTGGTGGTAGGTTGCAAGGTTTGCAAGTTAGACTTTGGTGTGTTTGGCATGTGCCAATGGCATGTGCGGAATGCCTTGGTGGTAGGTTGCAAGGTTTGCAAGTTAGGCTACCAGCGTGTGTGTTTGGCATGTGCCAATGGCATGCGTGGCCGTTAGGGCCGTGGCCTTGGTAGGAAAAGCTATCAACGAGCATGTTGGCATGTGCCAATGGCATGCGTGGCTGTTAGGGCCGTGGCCTTGGTAAGAAAAGCTACCAGTGAGCATGTTGGCATGTGCCAATGGCATGCGTGGCTGTTAGGGCCGTGGCTTTGTAAGAAAAGCTACCCGAGCATGTTGGCATGTGCCAATGGCATGCGTGGCCGACTTGGCCTAGGTTGCATGGTTTGTAAGCCTAGGGCGCTACATTTGGCATGCGCCAATGGCATAGTGGCTTGGAAATATGGCTTGTGGTACGTGTTGGCATGTGCCAATGGCACGTACGGCCATGTTGACCTAGTTGCACGTTTTGCAAGCCTATGGCGCTATATTTGGCATGCGCCAATGGCATAGCGGCTTGGAAATATGGCTTATGGTACGTGTTGGCATGTGCCAATGGCACGTACGGCCATGTTGACCTAGTTGCACGTTTTGCAAGCCTAGGGCGCTATCTTTGGCATGTGCCAATGGCATAGCGGCTTAGTTTGGCATGGTTGCCAATGAGTGCGATATGTAGTTTGGTTTTGGCGTTGCTGCCATGGTGCGCGGTGTGCGGCTTGGTTTTGGCGTTGTTGCCATGGTGCGAGTGTGCGGCTTGGTTTGGCATTGTTGCCATGGTGCGCAAGTGTGCGGCTTGGTTTGGCATTTGTTGCCATGGTGCGCAGTGTGCGGCTTGGTTTGGCACTGTTGCCATGGTGCGCAGTGTGCGGCTTGGTTTGGCACTGTTGCCATGGTGCGCAGTATGCGGCTTGATTTTGGAATTAGGGTTGTGTCGAAAACCCTAATATGGTATTTTGAAAAAATACCCCTATTAATTATTTACACCTCAGTTAAATGCTCTTAGTTAATGTGTTGCGGGTAACACTAGGTCATGGGGTTTTACGATTTTACCCCTTGTTTAAAAACCACCATCAACAGCTAGATAATCGGGAATTCAAGAAAACAAAATAGGAATTTTGGCGGGAATATTTTACACCTAAAAACAAAATCAGGGTTCGATTGTTGGAGACTCTCCGAAGAGATTCAACGGCCAAAATTGAGTGGATAGGCTTTTTTGGGCCAAACAGGAATAATATGGGCATTGGATTCAAAGGAATTTGGCTGGGTAATCAAATTTTAAGAAAACAAGGCTTGCCACGTACCCAGGTGTTGATGGTGGATTTTAGTTCAGGGCTAAAATTGTGAAACCAAATTTATGCGCTGACATCCTGCAAAGGATAGCCACTGATAAAGTGATGAATACTTCTTCACTTTACTAATTCACCTAGAATGGAGAATGTGGCAACAATCCCAAAGATTCTCGTGAATTAAATACACGAAATTCATCCAGGTTGGAGCATGTAGCAACAATCCCATATACCCTGTGAATTTACAGCATTATTAAGTAATGCATGACCAGCCTTGTATTTCCTGTACTCATTATCGGTGCAAATGATGACTAAGTGTTGTTCTCAGCAAAGCAACACGAACCTCCAAGTACTAATAATGAAGCATGTACGAAATACCCGTACAGTTTGCAACTCTCGGTGTGTTATACTAGCCCGATTGAGCATACATCTCCCGGTGTGTTATACTAGCCCGATTGAGCATATTTGAATCTGGACTGTCCATATCAGTCTCGGAAACGATCACGACCATCCAACTTCACCAAAGATGATTGGATGGCTTAGATTGAATCCATGACCCCAAGCAGGTATTGGAATATTCACTACCGACCCAACGCGGGCCCCGCATGGTCGGCCTCCCCAAAAGGGTGGCATAGCTTGCCAAACCGTCCAAGCCAAAGCAGTATGGACGAAAAACCATAAATTAGGGTTTGCGGCACATTACATGTGTCGCAAAACAGTTGTAGTTGCAGGAAATCCTACACTACACCCCTCACAAGAATCTATACAATCAAATCATTTTTAGAATGAACAATTATAACTTTTATTGATTAAAATCTTAAAATGTTTACAAGATGAAATGGAAATCAATTAAAGAACTATAATCACTCTAAACTTTCTCTCTCCTAATGACTTGCCCAACACTCGAAGAATTGATCCTTTACAATAGGCCTGATCGGCTCCTTATATAGGGTATTACATAATGGATGACAGCTAAGCTGTTCTTTATTTTCGGGAATGACTTGCGAAATATCGCAACTGTACAAATATATAATCTCACAACTCTCCTAGATCTCGCTAAGTCTTGACATCTTTCTCGTGTTTTGGCTGTCGTCATTCTTTGCGTCATTTATATTACTTATCTGTGATACTTTCGCAATGGTGTCGTTTATTGATCTCGCAAGGTATTGTAGTCGCGATATTCTGATCCTACATCTTGCCTCTTCTCATGTCTTCTCTGCGAAGAAGAGAATGTCATGAGAATTAGTATTTTTGAAATCCCGCAACTGTTCATCTTTATTTGTTTTTGATATGACCTCGTACTTTTATACAGAATTTATTACACGTGCTTTTTCTTTCACTCTTTTCTTGACACGTCTCTTTCAACCGTTTATTCTTGACCATTCACGTCTCTTCTCGCATTAAATGCATTTATCTTCTCGAGAATTCCTCTCTATATATAGTTTTCTCTCCTTCCTCTTCTTCTTTTTTACTTTTTCTCTGCAATTTACGTCTCTGCTACTGTAAGTCTTTCTTTTCCTCTTTCTCTTGATCTTCAACTCTACACTCATTCCTATATTTTAAGAATGGCTCCACCTGGTCGTAGATATGAAGTCCTTTTGGGTGAGACTCAGGAGAATTTAAAAGAGAAAGGTTTCACCTTATCCACCATTCCCCATCAAGAAGCATCATCTGTTCTTTCTGCAAAACTATTTTCTGATCATCATTGTGATGATCACCAGATCATAATCTCGCTAGGTCAAATCCTCGCAGGTCTTCCCATTCCTCTCTACAGTCCTGAATTACCCTTGTTTTATGAAATTCTTGCTCATGAGAAGTTCTCGCGAGCTGTCTATCAATTAAGTGGAGATTGTATCCGCTTAATGCTTGAATTCGCCAATCGTGGCGCTGGCAAGGGATCTCTTTACCCCGCCACGGTCAAAGATCCTAAATTCGCGGACTTAGAAATAGTTACTGAAAAGTATTCAGTAGAAAACTTCTTTGAAAATTATGAAGTGATATATATGAAGAACGATAGGTCTCGTTGGGGTGCTCGGTTGAAAAGAAAAGAGAATATTCCCAGTGAAAAGCTACTTATGCAGGATATTGACTGGCACTCAGGCAAGAACAATGTTCCTCGCTACTCCAAAGACGACAAGTGGTGTGTATTTCCACTACTTTTGAATGGACCTTACATTTCAGGTTCAAATATTCTCCCTGCGAATCTCGCCAATTATCGGCCTTGGGTATTTAATTGGCCCGGGAAAGCAAAAGAGGTATATTTCCTAATTTTCATTCGCTTTGCGATGTTTCTTTCCTTTTATATCTACTAAACTTGCTCAATTTTCAGATCACTAAATTGAGAAAAAGTTATGAAAGAAATCCAAAGCCAAGTACTTTGGCGATACTTCGCTCAATCACGGATGAAGTAAGAAATATTTTCTCTTGTTATCCACAATATTGTTGCCTATGTTTCTTATCTTCATTCGTGTATGTAGGTTGGTGTTGAAGTTGCCGGAGAGGAAGAAGCTTCAAAAGCTGCGAGGATCAAAAGAAAGGGTAAAAACCCTCTTTGCAAGAAAAAATCTGCTGCTCCGCCTTCTAAAAAACAAAAGACCCATTCTTCTTCTCGCTCAAGTCCTCAATCTAGTGAGAGTTCTGATGAAGAAGACGATGATGTAGACATTTCTACTGCGAAGGAGGATCATCCAACTGAATCTCCTATGACGTTATTGTCTAATATCTTTTCGGACTCCATGCAGGGACTTGGAGATGACCACCTCTCTGGTATATGCGAAGCTCTCGCAAGTATATGTGATGCTTATTTACTGGAGGGTAATGAGTCTCTTCGGGGATCTCAGATCATTGACTCCCAACTTCTTGAATGCACTCAGTGCCTTGGTATGTCTATGTTTCTCTATTCCTTCATAATTTTAATTATAAATCATATATTAATAGTTTCTTTATCTTTCTTTATAGTCTGGAAGAGCTTCCTTTGCTGTTGCCTCAGATCTTGAGAAGAGGCGCAACAACTTTGAAAAGAAAAATCTTCAACTTCACAAAAAGAACGAAGAACTAGAAGTTGAAGTTGCGACATCTCGCAAGAAGAGTGAAAATGAGACTGCTGCTCTTCGCGAAAGAATTCAACAACTAGAAGCTGAATATTCTACCCAGAAGAATAAAATTTCTACCCTTCAAAGTGCTAATCAGCAACTTTATGGTATAAAACTCTTCTCTTTTCCTCGTTTTTACTTTGTCATTTATTTTTCTTTGCATGACTTATCATTTTCGCAGACATTTATAATCTTTCTGACGAAGCCATCCTTCTCCATTCATTTCCTGAGCCTATGGATTATGATGCTCTTCTCGCTCATCTCAACGAATCTTTAAGTAGTTCGTCGAACAAAATTAACTCTCTTTCATTAAATGAACTTCAAACCAAATTTCATCTCTTAGAAATTGAGCATAGATCTAGTTTAGGTTTAGCCAACCGATTTAAACGTCTATATCTTAGCTCCCACGAGAAAAATAACATTCTAAGGAAGAAAATTAGTAGCCTTATAGATGACAAGGATCGCATTGCTAATCAAGGTGCACAGGCATTAGCGAAATTCCAAAAAACTCTTATTGAAGTTCAAATTGAACGAGATGAATCTTTTCGCCAAAATGCCATACTTAATGAGCGAGAAAATCAAATTCGTTCACTTCTTGTCATAAATAGTGACGATGAATTCGCTTGGGCTGCGAAAGTTCTAGATAATGCCAGAAATAACTTAGGTGTTAACGTCAGCCTTCATGCCGAGCATACCGCCTTGGTTAAAGATATGATTTTCGACATAGAAGGTTGTTAACTTCTTCTTCTTTACTTTACCACTTCTTTTTTGTGAAACCGCTATTAAGTTCTTCGACCCGTTGTCATTTGTTCGCAGAACCGAGAAGAGGTTTCAAACTAGAATTAAAGAACTTGAATCGAGAAAGCACAACTTGCAAAGGACTTCTCTTCGCAATGACAAATATTTTAAGTTGAAGAAGCAACTACAAACTTCGTAGCGAATTTCCAGAATGATGCTGTCCGTTTTCGCAATCAAACTATTAGGACAGTCTGTGACGACCACAATATTCCTCTTTCATTATATCCTTGTCTTCTTAATGAGAATCCTAAAAATATGCCTTCCTTGGATGTCTCTGATAGTGATGCTAGCGAAGAAGAGGAGTTTGATGAAGAGTCTGATGAGAAAAAAGAATGAACTAAGAAATAACTCCGTTTTCTTCTTTCTTTTCTTGAAATATCTGTACATTTATCCTTTTAGTCTTCCATTTTTGTAACTTCTTACTGTAAATCTCTCGGATCTTCAAATACAAGTTCTATTTTATTGTCCTTTTCCGCACATGTTAAAAGAACAATTCTTTCTTGCAATACGGTTAATCAACATTATGAACGCATAGATCTATCATATGAAAATAAATAACAAGTTTATATCCTATTCATTCCCATATTTGCCTATGTTATTTGTTTTCAAATGAGAGATTTAGTCGAGAATCTTTAAGTAATAATATGCCTCAGTTTCGCAACTGTTGTTGCTAAGTCTACGCAAGCAAATTTTTCCTGGTTGTTTCCATGTATATACTCGCAAACTTATTTGTTTGCATATAATCATTTTCGCAAGCTTATTTGCTTACTCATTTTCTTGTGTGGTCTTATTTCGCCTTCCTAGTTAAAGGTCTTATTGCGCCACCCCTTGTCATTGCAAAAAAATCGCAGGACGTCTTTACATTTTTCATGTAATGACCCATTGATCTTGCCTTATCATTTCTTTAGTATTGTTGCCTCTGCAGGATAATTTAATTGCTACAATATGACAGGCCTAATCTTTCTTGCGAAAATAAAGCCCCATGACATTGCCGTCTTGCGGCGAAATCGCATGACGTCTTTACACTTTCATGTAAAGACCCATTGATCTCGTCTTATCCTCGCGTTAGTATTATTGCCTCTTCAGGATCATCGCACAAATATGACAAGACTAAAGTTTCTTGCGAAAATTGAGCCTCATGACATTTGCGTCTTAAGACACTTGTCAACTCCCTAATGGAGGGTGCCGCCCTTATCATCTCCATGGTTGCCCCTTCAAGGAGGCGTACATCGGCCGTACAAGACTAGCTCCTCCCATCCGGTCTTAACAACAACCAGTTGTTTTCGCAGCCTCTTATCCCTTATACCTATAGGGCTTATGGTTACGAGACTGCACCCTAAGTGGAGTTTTCTTCTGCCGAGTGCAACATGTGCCAAGACTTGCCAAGAATGGCCGAGACACTTCAAATGCCCCAGGCACTCTTGGCTCAACCGTGTACCTCGGCGCCTTGGTCATACACTCGACTCCTTGGAAGAGATCCTCGTCGTCCAACCGGGTATAACCTTATATAGTTGGAAATCCAAGGTATCTCTCCAGGATGGGCTTTATTGACCCCAAATCTCCATGACTCAGTTCCGGGCGGTGTAACCTTTTCCCCGAGCCATGTCAAGAGATACCCCCTTATATGACGCACTTTAGGTCTTACATTAGCCTCTTGCGAAATATCATTCGCGAACTAGGGTGTACGCCATAAAGGTTCGTCCCATTCGTATATATCATTAATTTTTGATTATTTCTTCTCATTATCTTTGCGAAATTATCGCATTGACTTGCTTTATTTGCTGTGATCTTGCTTTAATAACTAGATTTTCATATATTTTGTCTCGCGAGACGTTCGCGTACTCCTTCTTCGATCGTCATATTCTTTGTTCTTTCGACATGTCTTTTTCACTCAAAACAATTTTTTTTTTTTTTACACAAATCTAAAATCAATTATTCATTTCTTACACTTCTTACTTCTGTTGCTCCCTGCTTCTTCATTTAAATTTCTTGATATTTCCTTCCCTTTGCGAAACCATCACAATTTCCAACTGTCTTCAGGCATTGGTTTCGCAAGGTATCTTCATCTTTCACTTCTATTGCGTCCACCATCAGTCTTTCTCTTCTCTGTGCTTCTTTGATGTTCTGCTTCCAATTCTTCTTTTGAGCAGCCCTTTCCTCGCAAGATTCCACATCAACTTCATAGCACTTTTGTCCCTCAGCCCAATCTCCTTTTATAACTCCAACACAACTGGGATGAGGAAATTTGATGCACTGGTGGTAAGTCGATGCTACACCCAAGATCTCATGTAACCAAGGTCGCCCAATTAATGCATTGTATGGGGACTCCACATCAACTACGCAAAATAAAATTTCAGTTGATAATCCTTTCAATGGTATTCGCATATGAGCTTCTCCTTTAGGTTTATTGGCAGTACCATTAAAACCATAAATCTTATAAGTTGAAGGTATCAGATCTTCGTCTTTCCCTCCCATAGTCTTGTAAGTATGGTAAAAAGGATGTTTGTAACTTCCAAAAGTATCAATTAAGATTCTATTGATTGCCCATGAATTTTCTCGCCTCATCATCTTCATTATCAACAGGTTTTGGGTTAATCTCCAATCTTACCACTAATGGATCGTCATGCATCTCGCCACCCTCGTGTACCTCTTCTCGCAAAAAAGAAATAATCTGCGTTTGCCATTCTTTTAGTGGCGATGTCTTCGCGATGTTCATTACTTCTCTATTGTCAGCATCTCTTGCGAAAACTCTACTGAGAACACTATCATGAAAATCTTCAATTGTCTTGTACGAATGTACGATAGAGTTGCAGAACAAGTTTTTGGCCTTCGCTCCAACTTCTACTACAAATGTTTCTTTCCCTTTGTTGTGTTTACTCGTGGATTTTGGTGGTGGTGGCAATGGTTGAGTCTTTTCTTCACATTTTAAGAAATGATTTAGCTTCCCTTGGTCTATCATTCCGAGGATGATTCTTTTTATGTTTCTACAATCATTTGTTAGGTGTCCATGAAAATGGTGATAGGAACATAATTCATGACTTCTATCACCCGGAGGCGGTTCATTCCCCATGTTCCATGGTGCAGGTATATTTTCCATCAGGATTATAGCTTCCCATATCTTCTCCACACTAGCATTCAGTGGGGGCATCTTGATTTCCTCCCATACTACCCTATGACCTCGCTGCCCTCTATGATAATTCCCGCCTCGACCTCCATAAGTTTCTTGCGGCTGATCAAGTCTTTGAATTTTGTTATTTCCACCACGGTTATAGAAGTTTCTCTTTCTTTCAAATTCTTCCTGATCACGACTTCCCATGGCTACTAACTTTCGCTGACCATCATCCGTTACCATTTCTTGTTGACCCTGCGAGGTGCTCGCCACTGTGTTTATGAATTTCGGCAACAAACTTGCATTCGCAGCTCTTGAATTTGCATTCGCAACAGGATATGATTCCATCTCATTTTGCTTTTCCTCTAGAGCAATATACTCCTCCAAGTTCTCGCAACTCGTCATTGTGATTGTATTCTTAATTCTAAAACCCGAATATATAACAAATTGGTTGCGAACATAGCATTAATGAATGATAAAATGAGATATCTCTCATCCACACGACCAGCCATATCGCTACACATTGTCTTCCACCTCACGGTCAGATGTTTCAAACTTTCGCCAACCCTTTGTTTTAACCCAAATACATCTTCAATAGCCGGTCGCGAGGAATTATTACTTATGTACGCCCCTAAAAATATAGCTTTTAAATGGTTGAATGATGTGACTGTGTTTCTTGGTAAACCTTCAAACCACTTCAACGCTTCTCCTGTCAAACTTGATGCAAAATACTTGCACAATATAGCATCATGATTCTCCCATTGTAACATACATCTCACATAAGCTTTGATGTGTTGTATTGCACAAGTTGTTCCATCAAAAATGCTAGTTAACGCAGGTAAATTACACTTTGGGGGTATTCCTCCTAGCTGTACCTCTTGTGTAAATGGAGTTTTCACAGCTTCCTCGATGGCCTCATCCAATTGTCTCTTTCCTCCTCCCTTTTTACTGTTCAACATTCCTCTCATTTCTGCTAATTCTCTCAAGATTTGTTCATTTACATCAGAATTTGAATCCACTGGTCTTTTTAGTTCCGCCTCTCTTCTCATGCGTTCATGTCTATTTTGACTTTCTTGTTCATCATTCTCTTCTCGCCTTTCTCTGCGATCTTCTCCTTCATTTCTTTCACGAATTCGCACACCGTTATATCTATCATTTTCTCTTCTTTGCTGCCTATCGGTTCTCCTTTGTACTCTTTCATATTCTTCATTGATATTACCATTGTTGCGATTTTGTTCTCGCCTTCTTTCTCGATTATCATGATTATTCTGGCGAATTGCTTCTTCCAATTCTGTTCTTCCATTTCTGTTCTTAATCTTTCCCTCTCGCAGGCTAGACGTGCTTGTTCAGCATAGTGTCTTTTAATTTCATCTTCAATCTCTTTTTGCTTCCTCCGTGCTTCTCTCTTATGCAATATTCTTCTTCCTTCTTCCTGATTTTCTACATCAACTGGGTTATTCTGCCCCTGACGCTGCCTATTTCCTTGATTTCCATCATTTTGCCCATTTTGAAGAGTCTCGGGACGTGGGATATAACGATCTTCCATCACTTCTCTTCTCTCGCAATGTTCTATGCATGGATTTTGCGCTTCTTCTTGATTTTCTTCATCAACATTTTCTGTAGGTAAAATTCTTCTTCTTTCCTCTCTAACTGATCTTGAGCTTGACCTTGTAGTGCTTCTCGACCTTCTATTTTGTAATCTCATGTTTTCCATCTTCAACTCATGATTTTGTCTTGTCAAATTTGCACGCTCCTCTGCCTCTAATCTTCTTTCTTCATGTATTGTTTGTCTCAACGCCTCTAATGCTGCGATTTCTTCATTTCCATGAATTATTTCTCCAATCCCTTCTCGGTCTCTCTCCTCTTGTCCATTGTTTACCAATTGTTGTTCTTCTCCCCTTTCGTCCATAGAGTCTGATCTCCAAGTATACACGCTTACTCTATCATAATCCACAGTTCTATTCGCTACTGGTTGAATTGGTGATTGAATTTGATTTTCTTCATTATTTCTTATGTTCATTCTTGAGGATTCCCCCATTTCATTTCTCCTTTCTCCGTAAAGTCTCCTACTCCTTCTAACAGCTTGTTGGTTGTTCTGATGCATATCTTCTTCTAGCCATTTCTCAATTTTAGTAAATTGTTGAAAATTATATGAAATTCCTTCCCTATTACTCCAAATTCTTTCAAATCACGGTGTCAATCTTCACTCAGTCCCTGTTTCTAGCGCCAATATGTAGTTGCAGGAAATCCTACACTACACCCCTCACAAGAATCTATACAATCAAATCATTTTTAGAATGAACAATTATAACTTTTATTGATTAAAATCTTAAAATGTTTACAAGATGAAATAGAAATCAGTTAAAGAACTATAATCACTCTAAACTTTCTCTCTCCTAATGACTTGCCCAACACTCGAAGAATTGATCCTTTACAATAGGCCTGCTCGCCTCCTTATATAGGGTATTACATAATGGATAACAGCTAAGCTGTCCTTTATTTTCGGGAATGACTTGCGAAATATCGCAACTGTACAAATATATAATCTCACAACTCTCCTAGATCTCGCTAAGTCTTCACATATTTCTCGTGTTTTGGCTGTCGTCATTCTTTGCGTCATTTATATTACTTATCTGCGATACTTTCGCAATGCCGTCGTTTATTGATCTCGCAAGGTATTGTAGTCGCGATATTCTGATCCTACAACAGTCTCAACCATCCATCTTTCGCAGGCATAGATGGAGGGTGTAGATGTAGATTCAAAGGGCCCAGAGCATGTCAACACGCTCACGGTAAGCCCGCCTACACACATGACCGGTCGGTCAGGACCAACCATGGCTGGTCGTTCCAGATCGTGCGCCCAAAGTGGGCATGCCGCACGTCCGGCAAAACCCTAATTAGGGTTTGCATTGATCGCAAACGTCCGTTTTCTCTTGATCGAATGTAGAGTTTAGGAGTCGACTGAGCAGGTCCAGTGAGCATCAACATGATCACCGTGGACCCATCTATCTCTACACCCGATCGGCCAAGACATACCATGTTTGGTTGTTCCAATTCGCACGCCCAAACTAGCGTGGTCACACCTCCCAATCACGAACTGATCTCGACCACTCAACTTTGCCGGACAAATTGAGTGGCTTAGATCACGTTTCCATGAGACAGTAAGGTATAGGCGTGAACACCAGCCTACCACCTACACGTTGAACCAATTGGCAGGGACCAACCAAGCTTGGTTGTCTCGAAACGCGTGCCCGAAGTTGGCATGACGCGCGGCGTTTGCGGCACCAAACTTCTGTCGTAAATCAATCCTGACCGCTCCTCTTTGCCGGACAAATTAAGCGGTCCAGATCACACTTTCACGGGACAGTGAGGTATGGGCATGTATACCGGCATGCCGTCTACACGCATGCCCGATCGGCCATGCCAAAATCGTGTCCCAAGCTTGGATTCGACCAAGCTTAAAAGTGGTGCTTGCGCACCTCTTCTAAAACCCTAATTCCACTAACGGTCGCAGATGAGTGTCTCAAAGATCATCTCGTCCGTCCAACTTCACCGGCTTGGTTATACAGCCCTGGTCAGGAGTTAATTGGTCGGTGAGGCATCATGGTGATCACCACCCGTCATTTTACCACACCATGTGGTCGGCCAAGGGAGGACTTGCTTGCGCAACCTTCAAACCATCACATGAAGTAGGCTGGACATGAGGCTATTTTGAGACGCTCAAACAGCGATGCTTCATACATGTTGAATATACTCGATGCAGTACCTGCATAGAATACACATGATACTTCACAAGTATCGACTTCCTAAATAACTTAGTTATTTAATCTAGCATTACATGCTACTTTCGGGTCCCACGATCCACACACTCGAGACATCAATCATGTCACAAACCGGGGGATACATATGGGGTATTGGTCCGGCGGTTTACGGCGTGCGGCGCACAACGCGCCATCACAAGAACATGTCAGGAAGTCATGGACGGTTAGTGATGATGGGAGAAGTGGGCAAGACTGGTCGTGTGACACCAACACACAACTCCACTACTCCATCACTCCACTTTCTCCACTTCCCACGAGATACGAGGGTTAGGCTTAAAGACTTGTATAATTAGGTTCTCCTCCCTATTTTTTTCAAAAAAGAGGAACAAGGAAAGACAAGACAACAGAGGCAAGTGTTGATACAATCGTATTCAAACACCGGAACTGATATCTTACATCCTGCAAGCCAGTTCAGCTTTCTGATACAAGTCATACATAGCCAACACCTTCACAATCTCAACACCTTCTTCGCTTCCCTCCCTAAGATCAACCCCATCTCCTTCACTTTGTGACCGAAACAAGTCTGGAACGACCATTTCTTGGTTTAGGCCGGATATTCATAGATTGATTTCTCGAATCTACAAGCACTCCCATGTAGTGCATTTGTTTAAGGTTTAGACTCATTTCTCATCCACACACCCCAAATTACCAAAACCGGCAGAAATAGTTTTCACCCATAAACACCAAGATTCTGTGAGAGATTTTAGTCAAGTTATGGTCGGAGTTTTTCACGGGATAGGATTCATATTATCCTGTTTCATCAAAACATGAGTGGTAGGTGAGTCAGAATCGAAGAATAAGGAGTTCACGTGGTTTGGAACTAAAATAGGGAAGGATATATATGATGGAAATATTCTCGGGATTGTCCTGTTAGTTTCGGAAGTTTCGGCGTGCTGCAATGGGTTTGACTTCATCTGAGGCGAGTGTGTAGAAATTCAGTAACGCGTGGAAGAGAAGAACAAGGAATTATTTCCTTAACAGGACCGAGGAGAATAATAATGGAGGATTATTTGCAGTGATTAAGGATTATCTTTGAACTTGAGACGTATAAATAAGGTGCTTGGGGTGAACGAAAGAGGGGACGGAGAGACTGGGAAGAAATTAGTGCTTAGAATCGAGAGAAAATAAATTTCTAGGAAGTTCCGCTGCTGCTGTAAACTCAAGAACACGAAAAACAAACACTTGTTAAACACAGTTGCCGAAGTTGTCGCGGTTTAACCACAAAAGCTCTTTATCTTTCCCTGTCCATTAGCGAAAGACCTTTTGTAACTGATTTGCGTAGCTGAGTCTTTATATCTGGGCTGCTTAAGTCGCTGAATACTTTTATCGACCAAAAATCGTTGTAAGCAATTTTATATCTTTTTGAATACAATGATTAATCAATGTTTCTCCATATTTCGATTCATGAGTAGCTAAATTATTTTCTAGGGTTTTGGAGGAAGCTATTTTAGATATGTACTATTAATAGTTTCATTTCTTAGAATAATTACTCCATTATTTGTGTTATTCATGACTAATAATTTCTCTTCTATAAAAGCTTCATTTTAATTGTTTTGGGTAGTTTCTACCGATCTTTTATAAGCAAAAGAGGTTATATTTTTGTGTAACGACAAAAGTCGCATTTTTAATTTTAAACGTTTTATCTTCCAAAACATGAGATTGATCTCAATATGGTTTTGAGTATTTTATGAGTAATTATTTGAGATAATAAATTGTTAATTTTACAAGCATCAGAAGTAGTGGAATCCAAAACCCTAGGCATATCTCTCCTTGGTTAACATAAATTAATTAGTTTTCGAGTATTTTGTCTTATAATCTTAAAACCCACCTTTTCAAAAGTCCGAGAATCGAATCCCTTCCCTTACCACTGTTAAAATTACATCATCTGTCTCCCACAGAAATATCTACGAAGTTTGTTCCGTCTTTTGATAAATCAAGGTGAACAGGAACCAATTGATAATCCAGTCTTATATTCCCGAAGAACTGCTTAGAAATATCAATCACCTCATAATAACTTAACTATATGGCAGTAGAACAAGTTATTATGGAATCACAAAGAATGAGACGAAGAGGTTTGTGATTACTTTTTATATCTTACCTATCGGAGATAAATCTCGAGCAAATCTTAGAGAAGATAATACTCTATACGATAGAACAAGTAAGATCAGAACACGCAACTACAGAGAAAATAGTTGGGTCTGGCTTCAGAATCCCAATGAAGTCTTTAAGTCGTTAACCTATAATGGTTTTAGGAAAAACCTATGTTAATGGAGAATTAACTCTAGTCGCAACTAGTATCACACAGGAGGTGTCGGTATTAGGTTTCCCAGTTGCTAGAGTTCTCCCTTATATAGTCTTCAAATCAGGGTTTGATAACTTTGGAACAAAGCAATCAATATCCACCGTTGGATCAAACCTGATTTAAGATTCAAGCTAATATGTTTCCACTGTTAGATGGTCTTATCTTGTAACACACAAATGAAATATACTTTCATTTAGATATGGGTAACCGTACCTAAACGTGTATAGTGAATTGGCTCAATAACAGTCAACCGAAGTTAGCCATATGAATAATTTTGTGTTAACCATGTTCATCTCAAGTCTCAAAACTTCTAGATCAAATGATACTCAAATGAATCTAATTTTGTTACTCATGGAGTTTTTCAATTGTTTATACTCTCATAAAAGTATACAAGACCCAATTGAAGCAAAATCGGATTGATTCAAAAGAATCAGTTCATGAACATTTTAGCTACGGTTTGCAAAGATTGCATTCCTTAATTTATAAATGTATATGTTCATGAGTATGAAAACATACTTAGCCGATTTTATAACTTAACCTCATAAGTTTGCAAACGGGTACGCAAACTTAAGTTCCGGACTTTGGTCATGTACGACAGCTCGCAAACGGGTGCACATACTATCGTTTCGGACCGAACTCAGGTGAATAAATTTGCAAAAGGGTACGCAAACTCAGTTCCCGTACTTTAACAGTTAAAACCGTTTGGATACGGTTATGCATACTTGGTTCCCGGACCTGAATCATTCTTACAACTGTTTGCATACGAGTATGCATACTGTGCTATATCCAGACAATGGTTAATTGTTCTCAGCTCCCATTTCAATCATTGAAACATTCTTAGAAGACGACAATAGCTGTCTCACAAAAAATATTAGCTTATAAGAAATTTTCCAGTGATCGAATGATCAATACGAAACATTCCGAGTCTACATCAAATGACGGACTCGCACAAATCATGTAAGATGTTATCAGGCGATTTTCATATGATCATGTTTTTACTTTCGTCAAGAATAATGATGAATGTAGTTAAATAAAAAACCTTTCCAACACATATGTCGAGAAAGATATAAGCGAGTTAAACTCAGCTCGAAATATCAAATGTGTATAATGTAAAGTCTATATAGCTATACGACTTTTGTCTCAATAGGAGATGGAATAGAATAGACTTCTGAGTAATAGATGATTTCAAGTCTCCACATACTTTTTGTTGATGAAGTTCCACAAGCTCCCCTTAGTAGTTCTTCGTCTTCAATCGATAAACATCGTGAAGTCTAAATCTCAACTACACATTCTATCATAATCTGAGACATAGCCATAAGTAGACCACAAATCAAGACTTATAGTTTTGACAACTAAACTTGACAAACAAGCTTGAGATAGCAATGCTTGCGAGTTCGACCGAGCAGTGCTCTAACAATCTCCCCCTTTGTCAATTTTAGTGACAAAACTATTGTAGGATCAGAATATCGCAACACCAAGACTCTCGCGAAATCCATAAACGACGCACTGCGAAGACATCGCGGGCTGGGAATAAAAGCGACGTAACGGATGACGACATCCCAAAACACGAGAAAGATGTGAAGATGTAGCGAGATCGAGGAGTGTCGCGAGATTTAACATGTGTACACTTGCGAGAATGTCGCAAGCCAGATCCGAAAATAAAGGACAGCCTAGCTGTCATCCACTATGTAATGTCCTATATAAAGGGCCGAGTAGACTTTAGAGAGAGAGAGATCTTTTTCGAGTGTTGAGCAAGTCATTAAGAGAGAGAAAGTTTAGAGTGGTTGTAATTCTTTAGTTTATCTCCTTTTCATCTTGTAACATTTCTGGAGTTTGATCAATAAAAATTATAATCGTTCGTCTTAAAATGATTTGATTGTGTGGATTTTTGTGAGGGGTGTAGTGTGGGATTTCCTGCAACTACATAATGACGCTAGAAACAGGGAATGATTGAAGGAAAATATTAAAGATTGTTATCAAGGTTGTTCAAATCAAGAAAATGATAAAAACAAGTGGATAAATCAGTAAAAATAGAGAAAACTAGAATCAAGAAATTTAACAAAAGATTGGAGTGTAAATTGATCACAAAAACAATGATCAATGAATTCCATGAGAACATCAGAGGGAGAATACATAAACGAGACTTTGAAGGAAAGAAAATTGTAGCAATTGAGAAGACATCACCTTTGAGAGATTGGGAAAAACAGAAAATTATGTTCACAGCAGCAGAAATACTAAAAGAAAATTTGGGACACACATCTCCTTTGGTAATCACAGTAACCACACAGAAAGAAAAGGTGAACACGGCAAAAATTGTGGAAGAATGGACAATAAACAGAACTTTGGTGGATACAGGGAGTTCGGTGGATATAATGTTCTACCATACATACAAAGAAATGGGGTACAAAAATGAAGAAATGTCTCCTTCAACTTATCATATTCATGGCTTTAGCAAATCTGTAACAAAAGCAAAAGGAGAAATAGAGTTGCAATTTTACTAGGAGAAATCGAAACACGAGTAATATTCTGTGTGGTGGATATGGAATCACCATACAACATGTTGTTGGGAAGACCATGGATACATGCGATTAAAGCTGTAGCGTCGACATTACATCAATGCATTAAATTTCCTATACCAAGTGGGATCGGTGAAATTAGAGGAGATGTGGATAAAGCGAGATTATGTTATCAAATTGAAGTGAAGCAATACGAAGGACGTGCAGAGAAGGGGAAAAATCGCAGGAAAATGGCGAAGGAAGCAAAGAAAGAAGAAGAATTTAGAATTTACATGATAAAGCAGAGGAATGAAAAGGCATACCGGGCGAAATTTCGGAAGAAGGGAATGGACCTACGAAGGAGATAAAAGAACCAACACCTATGAGAGAACCTGAGGCCAGTTACATTGCGGCAGAACCAACAAAGGAAGTGAATGTTGGGACCAGAGAAGCACCCAAAATACTAAAAATTGGAACTAAGATGGAAGAAGATGAAGAAGAAAGAACTGTTAATCTGTTGTAACATCGCACGAGTAATATCTTGCGACAACATCGCACGCATTAAGTGTTGTGTTATTGCGAGTAGATGCAGGAATTGAGAAACCAATCTACTACATCAGTAAAACTTTCAATGCCGCAGAGAAAAATTATTCAAAAATTGAAAAGTTAATTTTGGCGTTAGTTTATGCAGCATTCAAACTTCGTATATATTTTCAAGCACATACAGTACGGGTGTTGACAAAGGTACCCATTGAATCAGTAATGAAGAATTTAAAAAGATCAGCCGAAGTCGAGAGATGGAATGCACAAATAGGACACTTCAAAATCAAGTATGAAGTACTATCTTCACCCAAGTCACAAATTGTCGCAGATTTTTTAGCAGAATTTCCTTTAGAAGATGATGAAGCAGTGGAAGAAATGATGGATATAGAAGAAGAATATGGAAACCCAAAGGACCTATTGACAGAGCCAGATAGGTGGGAAGTGTTGGTAGATGGATCATCAAATGGAGAAGGTAACAGAATTGGAATTATTTTGATTTCGCCAGGGGGCACTAAAATGGCTTTTTCCTTCAGACTGGAATTTACATCCACCAATAATGAAACGGAATATGAAGCTATAATACATACTTTGAAATTCGTAATAGAAATGCAGTTGGAAAATGTGAGAATCACCAGTGACTCGCAGCTAGTCATTCGACAAATAAAAGGAGAATACACTACAAACAAACCATCTTTAAAGAAATACAAGAAACTTGTTGGAGAATTGTCAGCAAAAATCCCAAAAATAAAATGGAGACACATATCAAGAAAAGATAATAGACCCGCAGATGCTTTTGCTTTTATCTCAAGTATGATGACAGATCCAACTGCGAGATGCATAAAGATACAGACACTTTTATCACCATCAATCAATAAGGAAGAAGAAGGAGAGGTAGACGTGATGATCATAGAAGATGGGGAGAAAACACCCGTTATTGAAGATTGGAGAGCCGAACTTCATGCATATTTGATGAGAGGAGAAACACCGATAAATAGGCTGGAGGCGCACAAATTAAAAAGCCGTGCTACAAATTATGAACTAAGAGATGGGATACTATACCGGAGATCTTTTAATGGACCTTCACTCGGGTGTTTGACACGAGAAGAAGGAGAAGCAAGTGTTAAAGATGTTGCATAGTGGAGATCTTTGGCAATCACGGCGGCGGAAGATCTTTGGCATACTGAGCGAAAATACAAGGCTATTACTGGCCATATATGCATGAAGATGCGAAACGTGTATCAAGACGTTGCGAAGATTTCCAAAGGCATGGAAAGAAAATACATGCACCTGGAGCACTATTAACATCTTCAACAAATGTGTGGCCCTTTGAGAAATGGGGTTTATATATTGTTGGACCGTTTTTGCCAGGGTCTGGACAAAGAAGATATATGATTGTCGCTACAGACTATTTCTCAAAATGGGCAGAAGTAAAGGAAGTACAACACATTCGCGACAAAGACATTTTTACATTCATATTTGAGAATATCATATGTAGATTTGGAATTCCTGCACAATTGGTATCTGATAATGGGAAGCAGTTCGAGGGACATAATATAGAATTGTTACTTAATGCATTTAAGATAAAATGTGGAAAGTCAACTCCATTATACCCTCAGGCAAATGGGCAGGCAGAAGCAACAAATAAGACAATCGCATATATATTGAAGAAGAAATTAGAAGGGTACAATAAAGCATGGTGCGAACATGTACATAATGCAGTGTGGGCTTACAATACAACCAGGCGAGAAGCCACGGGAATGTCACCTTTCTGTTTAACATATGGAGTTCAGGCTGTGCTACCAACAGAAGTTATTATCCCAACAACAAAGAGAGAAGCTTGGGAGAAAAATCTTAGTGCGGGTATTATTTTAACTAAATTGGATGAATTAGAAGAAAAAAGAGAAAGGGCTTTGCAGCATATGGAAAATTACCAGCGAAGATTAGCCCAATATAATAAACGTGTTAAAACACGCGAATTTCAATCAGGCGATTTGGTGCTGCGAGAAACACCGATATATCAGCGAGAAAGTGGTGGAAAGCTTGCGAAAAAATGGGATGGACCTTATATCATCAAGGAGATAGTTGGAACATGGGCATATAGATTGATGGACCCTGAGGGTAGAGATGTGGGACGCAGACTCGATAAACCATGGAATAGATTATACTTAAAGAGATACTACCCATAAAAAATTATGGTGAAGAAGTAGACTGCAGAATGATACATGATTGAGATAAAAAGAATTAAATATTTCGTTTTTATTCTCGAAAAATATGCGAATACTTCGCACAAGAAAACGACGAAAAATTATCAAAGATCAGCGAAATTACAAAAGAGCTTACATATACAGAAGAATCAACAAAATAATCAGAAAGTGGCGAACTTACTATGGCGTACACCCTAGTTCGCGAACATGATTTCGCAAGAGACAAAAGAACATAAAGTGCGTCATAGTAGGGGGTACCTATTACATATAAAGCAAAATTGACAAAATAATCAGAATGGGACGAACCTTCATGGCGTACACCCTAGTTCGCGAATAAAATTTCGTAAGAGGCAAAGTACCTAAAGTGCGTCATGTAAGGGGGTATCTGTAGCGTGGCTCAAGGAAAAGGTTACATCGCCCCTGGAACCTGAGTCATGAAGATTGGGGGTAAAAAAACCCATCCAAGAGAGATACCTTGGATTTTCAATCTAAGCTAGTGACTTAGATTGGACGACCGGGGGTCTCTTATAAGGAGTCAGCATTTGACCAAGGAGCCGAGGTACACGATTGAGCCAAGGGTTCCTGGGACATTTGAAGTGTCTCGGCCATTCTTGGCAAGTCTCGGCTTATGCTGCACTCGGCCCAAAGAAAACTCCACTTAGGGTGCAGTCTCGTAACCATAAGCCCTATAGGCAAAAGGGATAAGAGGCTGCGAAAACAACTGGTTATTTTTAAGACCGGATGGGAGGAGCTAGCCTTGTATGGACGAAGTACGCCTCCTTGAAGGGGCAACCAGGGGGAAGATAAGGGCGGCACCCTCCATTAGGGAGCTGATAGTGTCAAAAAGACGTAAATGTCATGAGGCTTCTTACTCACGGGAGTATCAAGGCTTGTCATATTTATGCAACAATCCTGAAGAGGAAAAAATACAAAAGAGTAGATAAGACGAGATCAATGGGTCATTGCATGCAAATGTAAAGACGTCCTGCGATTTCGTCGCAAAGACGGCAATGTCATGGGGCTTTACGTTCGAAAGGATATTTAGGCCTATCATATTGTCGCAAGAAAAATATCCTGCAGAGGCAATAATACTAAAGAAATGATAAGACAAGATCAATGGGTCATTACATGAAAGTGTAAAGACGTCCTGCGATTTTGTCGCAATAATGAGAGGTGGCAAAATAAGACCTTTAACTAGGAAGGCAAAATAAGACCACACAAGATAAATGATAAGGCAAGATCAATGGGTCATCACATGAAAATGTAAGGACGTCCTGCGATCTTGTCGCAATGAAAAAATTCACATAAACAGTTTGAATGTATATAACAGAGATCTTCCATTGCAAAAAAGATAATGGAAAACAAAATGGGAGTTGTTAAACATCAAAGATTGTCTTCCATGCAAAAAAGAAGAATAATAAACGAGTAAATACATCTCAAAGATGATTGAAGTACATAAAGAAGTAACATTGCAAGAAGTAAAATTACAAGAGAAGCTCAATTCTCAATATCAATTTTTTCGCCAGAAGGAGATACTGGATGTTCTTCAACAATTTTATTAGCCTCGCCAATGATCACTATCGTAGGCGTCAAAAATAAATTACACTTTCTTACTACTCAAAATATAAATATAGCAAGGGCAAGAAAGGATCGTTCCCACAGAGAGGTCTAGGTTGTCAAATTGTTCCGGTATCTTATAAGTACACGGCGGAATTTCTGATTGTGTAAATAAAAATAAACAAAAAGCAAACAAAGCACGCAAATCAAGGATGTGAAATATTGGGTAAAGGTTTCATCTTCAATTGCAAACAAGTTTATGAATATATGAATAGAATTCGTATTTAATCTCGCTATCATCAAAAGCCATAGAATACCTTATTGCAAGAATACTCCATAAATTTCCAAAGTTCATCAACACACACATTAGAGCTGCGTATGTGAATTCTACCTAAAGAATAACCTAACGCCTTGCGCTAATCAAGTTCAATTCCTAGGAGCATTAAGTTTCAGAAATAGGCTAATCAATGCAATTGAAATACATTGCGCAAACAATTCGAACAAAGGTCAATTTCTACATATGACTACAAGGATGTATCACTACAACCTAGAATCATATCATGCTACTCGTATTCAAGGTTATCGCTTGATGAAAAACCCTAAAATAGCTATAGATATGGATGTGAGTTCAATCAATTCTAGACTTAACTAAACAAACATTCAATCATATTGCAATACATCAATCATGCAATTATTATGACCCGTAGAAATCAAACGATAATATTGAGAGAAAACTAATTCATAAAAATCATAACTTGGTTGCAAAATCCAACTACATCTTCAACCAATAATAAAAACTTAGTTACTTATGTTTTTGGAAATCATCATAAAGAGTTTAGAGGAACCTATCATGTGAAACCCTAGAAAACAAGTAGAAGTCTCCCTAATGGAGATATATCTAGGTTTAAAGAAAGACTTTTCTATTTATATGCTTCTCCCATTCCAAAAGGATACTCTTTCCAATATTAGGTCAAATCTTCTCAAAACCCATCTCCAAGTGGTCCACCAAGCCCATGTGTGAAAATAAATCTCTGGAAATTTTGGGTCCAAAGCTCGGTCGCCGGATTTTGCTGACATCATCGGAATCCGGTCGTCGGAAAATCGTCTCCACCCCTGAACTTGCCTCCGGCTCACGAAACTGTCACCAACAAGTGCACACTCCCAAAGCCCAGCTCATCTCCATATCTCTGCAATTCAAACAATCACAAAATACCATCTAAACCAATTCCTTGTTCTTGCGAAAACGCGCCCGAAAGCGTGAACCATAGCTCATATGTCCGGCCGTCAACTCTTGCATCCAACACATACCCCCTTCATGATTCAGTGAAATATTATGATCCCCACTTTCGGTTCAGAAATCCGATAAACGGAACTAGTACCACCAGCTCACCATTCTCACTCCATTTTCTCACTGCAGCTACAATCTTGTTCAGGCACTGTCAAATCCTTGTAATTCCATCACCAGCACAACCCATTTGCAATTCAGCTCTATCTCTGTCTCATGTGCTTCAATGCCTTCACTGCCAGTAATTGCTCTTTCTCTGCAAAATCATGTCCTAACATACATCTAAGCATCTCCATTCTACTTCACTGCAGGTTCAACTTCAGCTCACCAGCAACACGCTTACTAGTCCCTCCAACCTGCAACGCTTAACTGCAATCCAGTGTCACCACCATTCTGCAGCCTGCAATTACTTCAACTCCATTTTATTCCACAACCAAGTGCAACACTGTCTTGCTTACAACCATCTCATCAGCACAACCACCTGCCTTATCTGCTTACAGGCTTCACCTGCAATGCTACTCGCAATTCCCTTCAGCATGGACCAACACAATCTCAGATTCACTGCAACACGTTGATTCCTCCGCCATCTCTGCCAATTACCAACATAACTCCAGCTGCGACAACAGCTCACTCAACCAGCTCTTCCTCACGCCCATGTTTCACTCCTTTTGTTGCTCAGCCAAACATAGTCACAGCAAAACAGACCCATGCTCTATTCTCTAGTTCTGCAAATCCCCTCAGCAAACTCGAGCTCATATAGTTATTCCTTCATTCAAGCCATTCCTCCACTGATATCGCTACTTGCGTTTCCAGCTCCGAAGCACTGTTACCTCCATAGCTCACATCGGTCCCTTCAAGATACATCACTTCTTGCCTTCCTTGTGCATCTCTGCCATCATTCCCTGCCAAATACTAGCACAGCAAGCACCACCAGTAAAGCACCAACACCCCAGCCTGCCATTTCCTGAGTCCATCCATCACTAAACTGCAGCTAAATTCCACACTGCCTCAATCTTGACAGCAATAACAACTGAGATTTTATCTTCAATTTATCTCCAACAGTTCCATTCAATCCACCTGACATGCCCAACTTCCATTATCTGCAGCTTCATAACTCCATCATCTGCAGCTTCATAACTCCATCCCAAACTCGAACATAGCTGACACTTTACTGCTCCGTGATGCTCGTATCACCTGGCAAACGACCCTCAAGCCCTTTAATTCTTGGTCACAGCAGACTAGGCTGTTCAGGCCTTTTTACAAATACTTCTCGTGCAACTTGTTGGTGATGCGGAGATGAACTTGATGTTGATGTCGAGATCATTCTATCTCCTTCCCTGCAACATTCTAGCTTAATACACACTCAACACAGATCCACAACCATTCAAACACTAAAACGGCTCTGAATTCCCTTCACATCTTCAAATGTCAATGGCAGTAACAGTTTTCCAGCGAGCTTCGGGCCAATAATATACTGTTCTGTTGTTGATTCTTTGAGTCTAACAGCAACCCAACTTTCTTTGTTAACTTCAGTACTCAAATCTCTGCTTTAATCTCCGTTTGGTCTATAATCAATCAATGGCAGTGAGCTCGTCTTCATCCCTGTCTTGTCTCGGCTAACAACCATATCTGAATCTTCTCCAGGTTCTCAAAATAACATAATATGCCTTCGCAACCGATGAGCCATCGTGACATAAAGCTTGCCGGCGAGAAGGACTTGGTTCAGAGGTGGTCTTCATTATTGAGCTGGAAATGTAACACATTGAACGACGAGTTATGAATCTCGGACCAACTTCTTTAGTTATAGGAAGTAAAGTAGAAGCGGTGGCCCTTAGTAAATTGATTGGGTGCTTATAATTGATTAGATTGTAGGTTCTAGTTTTCGACAACTTCTGCTTGCTTCAGATGCTTCCAGATTCTTCATACGATGTCGGATTGACTCCATTCTTTCGCCATTGGCTTTGTCTTTTCGTGCTCTTCGAGATGATGAGAAGAAATCTTGGATTTGAGCGAGTTTCACTTCCTTTTTCCCCAATGACTCCAAAACACCTATAAAACTCAAAAGCAAATATAAGATACAAAATTTACATGAAAACTCGCAAAGAAAGCATCAATAATAGATAAATATCAAGGTGTTTACAACACCTATCAGCCAACTTCCACACTTTCGCCAGTTATTGCATTCTCGCCAGACCCACCTTCACCTAAATTATTATTGACAGCTTCATTAGGTGGGATGACCTCTTCATTTGCGGAATCTTCGCCACTTTAATAATCATAATCACTATCATGAGGGTTAGGAATTTCATCATCACCTACTTCCAGAGGTTCGACAAATACATGATCAAGAGATTTGGACAATAAGACATCATTCACAAGAACTTCCGCTTTGAGGTGAAATTGGCGAAGGAGTGCTTTTTGATGATTCCTACTCTCTATATCTTTAGAGTAAGTGAGATAGTCGAATCTTCTTTCTGCCCGATCGCGAGAGCGAGCAAGAGAAGCAGCGAGAAGTCCATTTTGTTTGCGAATTTTGGCATAGTCAGATTTCAAAGTGGAAATGGAGGAGTGAAGATTTTTCTCGGATTCTGCAAAAGTAAAGAGTATAGCAAATAATTCAGATTTTTCTTGAATTCGCAAGGAAAATACCATAAATTCAAGAAAACAAATTGATTAAGGTAGTCAAATATCATGACTACCTTCCTTTTGCGAGATAAGATATTGGGTTAAAGCCAAATAACTATTCTCCAAATGATCCATGGCACTGTCAAAGTTATCTCCAACCAAACCTTTCAGTCGAGATCGCAAGCTCTTTTCGTTAGAAACAAGTAAGGCGTTTTCCTTCGCAAGAGAAGAGTATGATTCTTCTAATTTGGAATATTGATCCTTGAGTTGGCTTGTTTTTACACTTAAAGTTATTCTACCTTGGATAAGTTTATCCATCTCAACAGTAACTTCTTCGAGTTTACTTCTCAGCGAACATAGAGATTGTTCTTGTTCTTTACACATTTTTTGATAGACATCAAGCTGTTGCGAGGAAATCGCCACCTTGTTTAATAGAGCTCGCTTCTCTTGAGAAAGAGTTCCATTTTCATCTGATAAAGTTTCCAACTCCAAATTAGCTTTAGTCAAAGAGTAAGAGAGGAGAGATAATTCACTACTTAATGAGCCTTGCTTCTGAACTAAGTCAGCATTTTCTTTAGAAAGATTATCTATTTGATCAACAGAGTATGTATGAAGATTATCTAATTGGTTATATTGCTCCATCCAAACGTCTCTATCCATTCGAGCTTCTTCAACAACAGATTCCAACTGATATATCTCCATTTTTCGCTTCTGGTTTAAAGCTTGAAGGGCGAACAAGGGCTTGAAGATTAAAAAAAAAAAAAAAAAAAATGAGATAGGGGAGGGGAGTTGTACCTTTTAATTCTTCGTTCCTCTTGCGAAGATTATCACGATCCAGTGAAACATTTTGAAGTTTTTGATTCTCAAGATGGAGAGTGTCACACTTTGAAGTCATGGCTTGGAGATTGTTCTTCAAAATTTTAACTTCTTGCTCTAAAGATGTTTGCGAAATTCTATCAGAACCAAAGTATTTACTCAAAATCTCGCAGACATTAGACTTGATAGGATCGACGGAGGTCTTCTTGGCGTCATTCATAATATCTGATAAAACTTTGAAAGCCACGTCCATCCCCTCCAAATTTTCCTTAGTAAGATGGATAGACTCGGATGAAGAAGTAATGACGACAGAAGAGGGGAGAGTTGAATCGTCTTTCGTCGCAGGAATGTCATGTGAAGATGAAATCTGATGAAGGTTAATGACTGGGGGAAAGGCAGAGGCATCGATAGTAGAAGAAGAAAAGGGTTCATTCACAACAGGACTATCATGAGGAACTTCATCTATAGAAAACTCAGACATAGGAGGAAAATCAGCAGCGACATTTTCGCAGATGGCAAGAGTAGATTTATCTTGCGATGATATCGCATGAAGTGTTGATTTATCTCGCGGAGGAGTTGTAAGCTTAAATATAGGAAAAGGAACAGAAGTTTCAATATTTTTAGAACGACGAGATCTTTTGGGGGATCTATCGACGTTTTTGTCATCTTGCGGATTACAAGTTAAATAAGAAACAGAGGCAACAATATTGTTATTAGAAGAGTAAATGTTTCTTAATACCTTGCTATTCGCAGGCTTTCTCTTGTGTGCAACGGATTTTGGTTGGGAACCCTTGGATGTTTTAGGATTATGGACTGTGAATTTGGTAACAGAGACGTCCTTACTGAAACAAAAACAATAAGGGAATTAATCAGAGATGAACAAAATCAAATAAAGTAATCTCAGTAGAAGAGTTCAAATAGATCACATGTAGTATGATCTACAAACCTTGATGGCTCCATAAGAATAGTAGCAGAGAAGATTTACAGCAAGATGAACAACAACAAAAAGTTGCAGACAATAAAGAATTCACAAAGAATGCAGAGATGAAGAAGATGAAGTAAAAGAAAAGAAAGATATCCTTGATAGATCTCTTCTTAAATAGACAAGAAAAGGATGACCGGTTAGCATTTAATGTGCAGGTAAAAAGGGGAATATGTAATACGTGTAAGCAGTTATACTGTATTCACGGAAGCTTGTCGGCAGAAAAATAAAGGAAAGAAATGAACGGTCGCGGCGTTTTGAAAGTACTAGTTCTCATGAAGTTCTCTCCTTCGCAGAGAAGATATGAGAAGAGACAAGATGTAGGATCAGAATATCGCAACACCAAGACTCTCTCGAAATCCATAAACGATGCACTGCGAAGACATCGCGGGCTAGGAATAAAAGCGACGTAACGGATGACGACATCCAAAAACACGAGAAAGATGTGAAGATGTAGCGAGATCGAGGAGTGTCGCGAGATTTAACATGTGTACACTTGCGAGAATGTCGCAAGCCAGATCCGAAAATAAAGGACAGCCTAGCTGTCATCCACTATGTAATGTCCTATATAAAGGGCCGAGTAGACTTTAAAGAGAGAGATCTTTTTCGAGTGTTGAGCAAGTCATTAAGAGAGAGAAAGTTTAGAGTGGTTGTAATTCTTTATTTTATCTCCTTTTCATCTTGTAACATTTCTGGAGTTTGATCAATAAAAATTATAATCGTTCGTCTTAAAATGATTTGATTGTGTGGATTCTTGTGAGGGGTGTAGTGTGGGATTTCCTGCAACTACAACTATCAATACATATGGATTACAAAATAAATAAACTTTGTAGCTTCTCATATAAATGCTTGATTTCCTTGGTTATTCAACATTCCTTGAATTCTTCGCCACTCCAAGTACTCCAGTGATTTTGAACGTGTTCAACTCAGCATCATAGTTGTTGAAGATCCGTAGCCATAACAATAAGAAAACAGATATTCTTGATTATTGTTATACAATGTTATAGTATTACACAGCACAAAGTTCAATTGTATCACAACTTTAACAATAATACTATGGTGATATGTATCACTCCCCCTTAGTCAATACTTCATCTCACAATGAAAACCACTCCTCCTTACATAATGATCCGTAAACCATATGTATGTAGTGTGAAGTACAAAATAAGTCTCCCCCTTTTTGTCAATATAAATTGGCAAAGGTACGAAAACTAGCGGGATCATAATGAAATTCTCAAAGAGATTATTCATGACTACAAGAGAAAATATCAACTTTGAAAAGACGAGGGTACCCAAATACACCACAATCTTTAAATTATCCACCTATAAGTCCTCTTACCGAAAGTGATTGTTTATGGACAAAGTCGAGACATTACGACAAATTGGTATTCAGACTTTGTGTGATCGTCTATGAATACGAGATCGAGACAATACAATAATCAAAGTGTGATTACTTGATAATAGGTTCGGACTTAACCAAACTCTATAGGATCACTATTAAGTAATACGGAATTAACGTTTGTGTAATTTACTTTAAATTATAATAACAACAATTATAATTGCGGAAAATAAAAGTAAATGACACAACAAGAATTTGTTAACGAGGAAACTACAAATGCAGAAAAACCCCGGGACCTGGTCCAGAATTGAATACTTTTAGAATTAAGCCGCTATACAAAATCTAACAAACTTCGTATAGTTGAGAGCAAGCAACTAAACCTATAGTTCACTTAGTTTATTCAGTATCCCAGCGCTTCCAACATTCAATAAGTGCACGCACTGGAACAATTTCTTTGGATCGTATTCCAAACAGTAAAGGAACAACAAATCTGTTTGGTAACAACTCTCTTGATTCTTTCAGATGAAGATATCTCAAGTCATATGCAAAGGCTCTTCCGTTTAACCAATAAACTCTTTTGCCTGGTCAGATCAATCTATCCAACAACTACCGAAGTAGCAGAGTTTAGATTTGCAATCAATCAATATAGAATCAAACAAGAAACTATAAGGTGATGCCGATCTTACACAACTAAACAATCGAATAAATCCGATTCTAGTTGGATTCCAGCCGATCAAGGTTTCTACACACCCAAAGATATAGAAACCAAATCAGAAATCTTCTTTGTCTTCAAATGTTCTTTAATCTTCAATAAACACTTGCACAACACCACTTGAATCTCTTGTGATCAATCACGCACGCATGCAGTCGTTAACAATGGATTATCACAAGACGTCTTTAGATCTACAAACAGTTCTAAAGATCCCGTCGACACTTCGATCTACTTTGAGTAAATCTTATATCAGAAGAGAAGATTCTCAAGAATAAACAAACTAGGTGCAATCAAAGTTCAACAACTGTTAGTCAATCAAATTAATCAAAAACTAAAATAAACTACAATTATCTAGTTTCCCACCACCGGTACTCGTAAAGCTTCTTGATCCCACAAAAGTCTTTAAACGAGCGGTCGTAAGAGATTTCGCCTAATTAGGCTACTTTCCTCTCCGGATAGACGGCTCCACCAGAAACAAAAAAAAAAAGATGAAGTTTGCCTGGCTCTTAGTATAGTTTGCTCGAAATGCAAACTTGGGTATTTATAGACCAAGGATGTTTGGACACCAAGAAATTACCAAAACCGAATATTCTCAAGATATGCAATAAATGCCCAAATCGGTTTTCATAATTCCTGGAAATGCTTTGTCCAATATTTCCGAAATCTCACTAGAAACTCTCCAATTAGTAAATGCACATTACCAATTTTTATTCTCTAGAGATATGCATTTAATTGCTGGTAATTAAAGCATATAAAACTAACAACCTTAATTAAAAGATTCTTAATTTATTTCGGTCCGGGATCTTCTTGAGTTATTAAGGAATATCTTTGAACAATAAAAGATAAGAGTTACTAATCATGTTCAAAGTATGTCGACATATTTTCTTTGTAAATCCTCTCTCATATTTACAATCTTGGAATCGATTATACCACAAATCCAAAAAAGTTTAGAATTGGTTCATCTGTATTCCAAGACAACTATGTGATTGATCAAATATCAAAACACTAATCATGGGTTTACGGTTTTACCAAACATAAGGATCGGTTCTACCTAAATATGGTTACTGGGATCGGTTCTACCTCAGTTACCAGGATCGGTTACGTCAATTACCAGGAACAGTTACCAAATACTCATGGTATTACTTGTGATCAGTTACAAAAGTCACTAGGATTGGTTACACCAATTACTAGGACTGGTTACGCCAATTACAAGGATCGATTACACAACTCTTTTGTGATCGATCGGTCACTCCAATTACTAGGATCGGTCAGACCAATTAGAAATATCGATCATACCATCTTAGGTGATTACTTAGGATCGATTACACTAATATAAAATTCATACCAAATGATAAGTCAGGCATAGTGACTAGTTATACCAAGATACATAACAAGTTATGATCGGTTCTACTAACTCACACATATTGGTAATCCAAAGATATGCAATGAATAACAATACCAATAAGCCTAGTGATTTCCCTTTCAATTTATAAAACAAGTTCATGAATGTACTTCCTTTAAACAAATGTAAACATTGTTTCCTAGGACGAAATCTTCACCTTTACCCGTACAAATAATCACAATAGCATTCATACGATTATGTCGATGTCTTATATACGAATTTCAAAAGATAAGCGTTATACTTCGTATCCCAATTCCTTAACACTATGATCATGTGATCATGTCTCACTACTAGATTATAATCATTCACAGCTTCGCAGTTATGTTTTCAATATAGCACGACTTGAAAGATACGTTAGGAAGGAAACAGTTCAAGTCAATATTACTAACCTTAAGAGGAAGGATGATGTCGTCATTGTAGCTTGTTACTTCTTCACATTCTTCAAGTCTTCGAGTAATACTTGTACGTCTCATAATCCTTGACTTTCTAGTTTAACTTATGCGAAGTTGTCTCTATGACAACCTAACTTGACATACCAACGCTTTGTGGGTTCAACCGAGCTATGCTCTAACAAACTTTTTTTCGACGATTTCACATAGTCGAAACTTAGTGTATTCATCAAGGAGTTTATAAAGATACAAGAAAACTCCTAGAATATTCCACAGCTGCACTCCCCACACAGATTTGGAAATTAAGCACAAGTTCAATTAAGAACTCTCCCCCATAAAATATCATTCCAGAAAGAACAACAAGAGCGACCTTACTTTTACAAGAAAAGAAGGATTTCTTTGGACATTAACAAATCACATAAAACATGAATTTGTATCCAGTAAACTCAATTAAATTAACCACAAAGGAACCTCAATGATTATTTTAATCGAAAATGCTCAACATAAGAAAACTTACGGAGCCATATAATACTTTCACATAGAAGTAGATCAGGGAAAGATCAATACTGCAGAATATTTATAAATTCATTCTATCTTTTATCAATATTTGCATAATGACATAATAGACTTAACTTTTGACATATATGGGACAATCATAGTTCACGGACGTAAACATACATATCCCATAACATTATTTGCAATATATGAAACCAATAAAGATTAATACAGCAAAAATCATCTTTTTCAAGACAAGTTCTTGAACTGAATCACATCCTTTAATGTCTTCTTCCATTTCAAGATTCACCACTTCTTGAGGCCTTGAAGAGTTCTCCATTTTTTTTATTAGGGATAGAAAAACAATATAATATATATATGTTTACGAACAAGAGAAGGACTCCCTTGTTATGGAAACCCTAGAAACTCGCAAGTATAAGACACGAACGTTCGTGGACCAGTTATTAAATGTTAATGGATCAGAAAAGATCCAATAATAAGGAAATACACTCTGTTTTCAGATATGTCATATTTTCATAGCTCAATAATTAAAAGGTTTACTTTAAATCAGAGCATATGAAAGAGATACTAGTTACTAGGATTCAAGATATGACTCAACATTCACAAAAGAAGAAAACAACTATTTCCAACATAAGACGGATGGTAACTTACAGTAGACTTGAGTATCTCGCAAATATCATCCTTGCAACTCTCAAGTTAGATACAAAGATGAAATTACCTAGAGCTAGGTAGCAAAGTGAGATGTAATCCCACCATGAATATTGAGAGATGAGTTGTAAATGCCATCTGAATGTTTGAGCCTCGTATTCCTTACTTTCCTTCGGTTATTTCTTATCCCGGAGGAATAAGACATAAACCTTTTTGAGTATTCATCAGAAGCATTTTTCTGAGGATTAATTCTAGGACCTATAGAGATTGGTTCCAGAGGGTCGGGATTGAGAGAATTCCATCTTCTAGACTTAGGTTTATCAGACTTATTCTCATTAACAATGGGAATGTGTACATTTGTAACCCAAAAATTAGCACCATTAAGAGGGACACGATTCCTGTAGAGATTTCTAGAAGAGTGACTTTGGAAACCTTGTGCATGAGAATTCTGGTTTTCTGCAGGAATGAAATCCATTGTAGATAGAGCTGCACATGAGCCGGTACAGTCCGGTTTTCTATTGGAACCGGTACTTGTACCTGGAGTTGACCGGTTCCTCATTTTGAGAACCAGTACCTGTACCTGTACCTGGACTTGTACCTATACCTGTAAGACCGGTCCGGTTCCAGTTCGGTACCAGTTTTTTACCTGAATTTTGAAACATACAGTAACAGCCAGACTAACATCAAACTCAACATATTAGAAACTGACTGTTCAAAGTTTAACATTACAACTTAAGTTCAAAATAAACAAAGGTTTAAAACAACATCACACACTTAAGTTCAAAGTTCAACATTACAAAATAGTACTAAAAACAATTTTTCCATAAATCTGCGACACAAAATGAAATGCAATCATCTTGCAAAGTATCCAATATAATTGCAACATGCAACAAAAAAGGATGGGGGACTTCTCAAACAATGACACTGGCAGCACTGACATGGAGTTTACTTCAAGCTTTTAGCAGAGAATCCCATATGGCTGCAACATGCAACAAAAAAGTAAAATAAGAAAGTAAGTATCAAATTACCAATACAAGAAACTTGAAAAGTAAGTACTCTTAAATACACGAACAACTAATATATTACCATCCTCATCTTCAACATCATCATCAGGTATATAATCACATAGAAGATCAAGAGCAATGGGCTTTTGAAGAAAGCTTTGTGTACAGAGCAATGCCTAAACTGTCCTTATAGACAAAGAAGCTCTCCATGGAGTCAGCACGCGCTTCCCGGTGCTAAAAGCTGATTCAGAGGCCACTGAAGACACATGCATGGCTAATATATCTCTTGCCATGTATGAAAGTATCTTATACCTGCTTGCGTTAGCCTTCCACCAAGCCAATATGTCAAACTGGTCAGGTTGACCTATTTCACGCATTCCACCATCAATCACATCTGTCAAATACCTATCGAGCTCAGTTGTTCTTGCCTCTTCAACACAACTTGGGTCGTCCCAATATTGTTTCCTCTTTGATTGAATTCTAGCAAACAGATCATGAGATTGCACACTAACTGGATTGGCAACAGTATGAGCATCACTACTTGACCCCTCCTCATGAACTGAATACAAGGACTCATAATCTTCAAAGAGTTCCTGAAATTTTAATTTCACCTTTCTCATAACTCTTTGAACCTCCCATGTATTATCCTGGTCATCTCCAACCAAACTTTAGATCTCACTTTGCCATGCTTCTTTTTGCTTGCACCAGCTTCAGTTGTACTTGTTGGCGTGGGTTAAGCTCCATTTGAGTGAGATGCAGCTTGAGAGGATGATCCAACTTCTGTTTGTTGAGTTGGAGTTGGAGTTGGAGTTGGAGTTGGAGTTGAACTTGGTGGTGTAGTCATCTAACAAGCATTACACAAAAACACAGTGTAAGACAAAAAGAGTGATGCTCAACACTAAAAGAGGGATATGCGATCAACAGATTAGAACAATTTCTTTTGGTCTTACACTAATGTTATTATTGGAATCATTTGGTGCTTTGCGCTTCCCCATTTAGCACCTCAAAGGCCTGCAAGAGAACATATGCAGCATATCAGGAGTGGGTGTGAAAGAACTAGCACGGGCTTCTTGTAAACCACTATAACTTCTTCTAAAGATCAAATATGTCTCTCTCTTTCTAAATCAAAAATACAGGATAATAAATTAAACATATAAATCAAAGGATTCAAATATATCAAATCCAAAGAAATAACAGAATGTGATTCAAAATTATGTATTAAAGGATTTCTAATTCTAAAAATTTTTAACGTTATTAAATTCTACGAACTAATCATTCACAGTCACAGGATTCAAATTTAGTTAGGGTTTCATCATCCTTGTTAATCCTTTCATTCAAACTACGTAATTACAGAAACCATAAGAAACCCAGAAAAGATCTATCACTTTAGAAAAAAATCAGTAAACAATAACCCAAGATTTAGTAGAAAAAAAAAACGAAAGAACATTTCTAATGACCATATTATGTAAACAAAGAGAACCAAAATTGAGATTCAAGCCATGACTAACCTTTAATCTGTGGGGGAGTGAAGATTGATACCTATGAACAAAGAGATTTGACAAACGGTGATTCAGAAGCCCTAATTTTAAACCCTATGTGAGACTGCTGCTCTTCTCTTCAGAGTTCAAACAGAGAAAGAAAAAGAAAAGAAAAATGAAATGGTCTCTCGAGTCTCGAAGATAGAATGATAGATAGATTAGACCTAGGAGGGACGGCTAGGATGTAATATCTTTAAAGATATCAACGGCTCTAATTTACCGGGACATTTGGACCGGTACAGGCCGGGACTCCCCCCAGAACCAATACCTGTACCGGCCTACTCCGGGTCTCTACTTTCAGAACCGGTACATGTACCGGCAACTCCGGGTCCGGTACGGTACAAGTCCGGGTTTTTCGGTTCCGGACCGGTACAGGTAAAATGGACCGGGTCTTGTGCAGCTCTAATTGTAGATGTCGTCAGACGATTTACTCTGTCGACGGTAAAAAGAAATAGATTTTGAAGAGAAATTTGTTTCTTTCTAGTAAAACAATGTGAATCATAATGATTTCTTTTCCCGCAGAAAGAACAGGTTCGTGGAAGAGAGACATCGGAAGGAACCTATTTTAGACTCAAAGCCCTATTAGAAGATTGCAAGTTATGTAAACATTTCTTAGCAGACTCTTCTTCAAGTACTGTAATCTCACATGAGAATTAGATATCGGCATAGAAGAAGGTTTACTCATTAAAACAGAGCTTTCCTTTTCCAAGTATTTGCAATGTTCCTGGGATAGAAGAAGTGATGCAACCAGTTTCTCTTTTTCAACACGAAAACTGTTCAGATTTGATGAATGAGTCTCGATGAAACGTTTTTCTCTAATTTAATCTTCTTTAACAACATCTTCAAGAACACTTACGATGTATGGTAGTTTCTTAAACAAGTTTCGATATTGTTAAAGAAGGACTCGGCGATACGGTAGAGTTCCCGTTCTCGATCAAGAGACTTCTCAAGTTCATCAATGAGCTGAGCATGTTTTTCTTCAAGAGACTTTATTTTAAAATCTTGAAAATCAATAATCTCAGCAGATTTTTTTAATGTTATGGTGAGTTCCATTTCAGCTTCTGACGTAGAGTTCCCGTTCTCGATCAAGAGACTTCTCAAGTTCAACAATGAGATGAGCATGTTTTTCTTCAAGAGACTTTATTTTAAAATCTTTAAAATCAATAATCTCAACAGATTTTTTTAATATTCTGGTGAGTTCCATTTCAACTTATGACATAGTGTCCAATGTCATATCAGAATCTGATAGCAAAAAATTTCTATTTCGGGAATCAGAAGAATCTGATTATGCCAAATCCCAAGACATTTGGCATAATCAAAAACTTTGAAAGACATTTTTATGTGCATAAAAATGAGACAATCTTTTATCCACAGAAATCAGATTGCTACAAACACAGACTTATGAGGTATTTAACGTGTTTGCCTGCTCTGATACCAATTGAAAAAGCGGGGGTCTAAAAACCACACCCAATATTTTGTTAGGCAATCTGTATGGACTAACTCCAATATAATTCCAAGAGAATAAACTATACAATTAGACTCAATCAAGGAAAATATATCCAAGAGTTATATCTTTGTTTCTCAATGTAATCAACAAATCAAACAGATAGAAATCCGCGAGCCTGATGATTATGAGAAACAACTTGAACGGTACCAAAGACCAATGTTCAAGTGTCAATCAATTTCAATCAACAACCAAAGGTTATATTTACCAATTGATTGAACTACGCACAACCTGTAATATTTCAATTACATAAACAAATATAATGCGAAAAAGAAATAACATAGACACCAGAAGTTTTGTTAACGAGGAAACCACAAATGCAGAAAAACCGAGACCTAGTCCAGATTTGAACCCCACACTATATTAAGCCGCTACAGACTCTAGCCTACTACAAGTTAACTTCAGACTGGAATGTAGTTGAGCCCTAACCAAGTCTCACACCGATTAAGGTACAGTCGCGTTCCTTATGCCTCTGAATCCCAGCAGGACTCTAAGAACTTGATTCCCTTAGTTGATCTCACCCACAACTAAGAGTTGCTACGACCCAAAGTCGAAGACTTGATAAAAAAATCCTTCTCCCACAGAAAAGTCTATTCTGAAAGATAAATATGTCTCCCACGTAAATACCTACTAAGTTTTTGTTATGTCTTTTGATAAATCAAGGTGAACAGGAAACAATTGATAATCCAATCTTATATTCCCGAAAAACAGCCTAGAAATATCAATCACCTCACAATAACTTAACTATATGGTAGTAGAACAAGTTAGTGTGGAATCACAAAGAATGAGACGAAGAACTTTGTGATTACTTTTTATATCTTACCTATCGGAGATAAATCTCGAGAAAATCTGAGAGAAGATAGTACTCAATACGAAAGAACAAGTAAGATCGGAATACGCAACTACGGAAAAAAAATATTTGGGTCTGGCTTCAGAATCCCAATGAAGTCTTTAAATCGTTAACCTATAATGGTTTTAGGAAAAACCTAGGTTTAAAGAGAATCGACTCTAGTCGCAACTAGTATCACACAGAAGGTGTGGAGATTAGGTTTCCCAACTGCTAGAGTTCTCCCTTATATAGTCTTCATATTAGGGTTTGATAACTTTGAAACAAAGCAATCAATATTCACCGTTGGATGAAAACCTGATTTAAGATTCAAGCTAAGTTTGCTTAAAACCAAAGCAATATCTCTCCACCGTTTGATGGTCTTAGCTTGTTGCACACAAATGAAATATACCTTCAAGATAAGTTTTCTTAAAACGTGTATATTGAGTTGGCTCAATGAAAGTTAACCGAAGTTAGCCATATGAACACTTTTATATTAACCACATTCATGTTAACACTTCTAGATCAAATGAATCTAATTGTGTTACTCATTGAGTTGTTCAATTGTTTATATTCTCATAGAAGTATATAAGACACAATTGAAGCAAAATATGATTGATTCAAAAGAATCCATTCATGAACATTTTAGTCACCGTTTGCAAAGATTGCATTCCTTAATTTATAAATTTATTTGTTCATGAGTATGAAATCATACTTAACCGATATTAGAACTTAACCACATAAGTTTGCAAACGGGTACGCAAACTTAAGTTCCGAACTTTAATCTTTTCCGACAGTTCGCAAACGGGTACGCATACTGTCGTGCCAGACCGAATTCAGATGAAACAGTTTGCAAACAGGTATGCAAACCTAGTTCCCGGACTTTGAAAGTTAAAACCGTTCGCGTACGGGTATGCATACTTGGTTCCCGGACCTGAATCATACTTACAACAGTTTGCATACTGGTATGCATACTGTGCTAAATCAAGACAATGTTTAATTGTTCTAAACTCCAATTTCAATCATTGAAACATCCTTAGAAGACGACAATAGTTGTCTCACACAAACTATTAGCTTATAAGTAATTTTTAAGTGATCGAATGATAAATACGAAACATTCCGAGTCTACATCAAATGACTGTCTCACACAAATCATGTAAGATGTTACAAGGCGATTTTCACATGATCATCTTTTGACCCATTATTTAGTTTCCAACAAATAAATTGTTTCCAACTAAACTCGTCAAGAATAATGATGAACGTATTTAAAGCCAAAAGCTTTCCAACACATATTTCAAAAAAAAATAAAACTCAACTCTATCAAATGTGTATAATGTAAAAGTCTATATAGCTATATGACTTAGTCACAATAGGAGATAAAATAGAATAGACTTCTGAGTGATAGATGAGTTTAAGTCTCCACATACCTTTTGTTGATGAATTTCCTCCAAGCTCCCTTTAGTAGATATTCGTCTTCAATCGATGAATGTCGTGAAGTCTAAAGCTCAACTACACCTTCTATCCTAATCCGAGACATAGTTATAAGTCGATTAGAAATCAAGACTTATAGTTTTGACACCTAAACTTGATAAACAAGCTTGAGATAGCAACGCTTGCGAGTTCGATTGAGCAATTCTCTAACATATATGAGTCGTTGACAAAGGATTTTCCGCTTAATCTAATAAACTCCTTTGTCTGGTTAAATCAATCTAACTATAACTACCGAAATAGTCAAGTATAGATCCGCGCTTAATCAATATAGATCTTAAATAGAAATATAGAGAACGTCGATCTCAGGTAACTAATCAATCAGATCTATCAAAGATAAACCGATTCTAGTTGGATCCCAGCAGATCAAGGTTTGTGCACTAAATCCATAAGATACGAAAACTAATAAGAATTCTTCTTCGTCTTTAAATCTTCTATTATCTTCAAATACCTATACAACACCACTTGAATCTTTTGTGATCAATCACGTACAAAACGGAGTCTGTTAACAATGGATTATCACAAGATGTCTTTAGATCTAACAACAGTTCTAAAAATCTCGTCGATAATTTGATCTAGTCTGAGTGAATCTTAGATCAGAAGAGAAGATTCTCAAGCATAAAAAAATTTAGGTGCAATCAAAGTTTCAATAACAGTTAGTCAATCAAATCAAATTGAAAACTAATAACACTGCAATTATCTAGTTTCCCACCAACGGTACTCGTATAGCTTCTTGATCCCACAGAAGTATTTAAACGAGCGGTCGTAAGAGATTTTACCTAATTAGGATACTTTCCTCTTCGAATAGACGACTCCATCAGAAACAACAAGAAATGAAGTTTGCCTGTCTCTTAGGATAGTTTGCTAGAAATGCAAACTTGGGTATTTATAGACCAAGGATGTTTGGACACCAGGGAATTTCCAAAATCGAAAATATTCTCAAGACATGCAGTGAATGCCCAAATTCGGTTTTCATAGTTCCAATAAATGTTGGTCTAATATTTCCGAAATCTCTCAATAGAAAATCTCCAATTAGTAAATGCACATTACTAATTTTTATTCTCTAGAGTTATGCATTAGTTGTGGGTAATTAAAGCATATAAAACCAAAAACCTTAATTAAAAGATTCTTAATTTATTTCGGCACAAGATCACCTTGAGTACCAAGGAATACATTTGAACAATAAATGATAAGATTTACTGCTCGTGTTAAACGTATGTTGATATCTTTTCACTGCAAATCCTTATTTCATATTTACATGGATTTGCTTCTTGGAATCAGTTATACCACACTTACAAATAAGTTTAGAATTGGTTTACCAGTATTCCAAGACTACTATGTGATTGGTCATACCAAGTCACAATGGTTAGTTCTGATCGGTCTTTCCAAGTCACATACGTGGGTTCAGATCGGTTATACCGATTACTAGGATTGGTTCCACCTAAACATGGTATCTACTTGTGATCGGTCACACCAGTCACTAGGATCGGTTGCACCAATTACAAGGAGTGGTCACACAACACTTATGATCGGTCACACCAATTACAAGGATCGGTTACACCAATAACTAGGAGAGGTCATACCAAATCATAAGTTTAGGTATTGTGATCGGTTATTCCAAGATACATAACCTGAGTTAAGATCGTTTCTACCAACTCACACATGTTGGTCATCCAAAGATATGTAATGAATAGACAGACCAATAAACCTATTGATTTCCATTTAGATTCACGAAACAAGTTCATGAATATACTTCCTTTAAACAAATGTAAAACATTGTTTCCTAGGATGAAATCTTCACCATAACCCATACACATAATCATAAAATTGTATACAAGATTATGTCGATGGCATATCTACGAAGTTCTAAAGATAAGCGTTATACTTCATCGTCTAATTCCTTAATACTATTGTTGATGGTGGATTTTCATTTAAGGTTAAAATTGTAAAAGCCAGAAAATTATGCGCTGACGTCTTGTAAAAGATAAAGCCATTAATAAGTGTTGGATACTCCCTCACTTAATTCACCTAGAATGGAGCATGTGGCAACAATCCCATTTTGTGAATACACGAAATTCATCCAGGTTGGAGCATGTAGCAACAATCCCATATACCTGTGAATTTCTAGCATTATTAATTAATGCGCAATCAGCCTTGTATTTCTGTACTCATTATCAGTGCGGCATGAAGACTGAGTGTTGCTCTTACAGAGCAACACGAACCTCCAAGCATTATAATGAAACCATGTACGAAATACCCGTACAGGCTGATTCTCGGTGTGTTATACTAGCCCGATTGAGCCCCTCTCGGTGTGTTATACTAGTTGAGCATCCGGACTGACCGTATCAGTCCGGATATGATCATAGTCATCCAACTCCACAAGCATGATTGGATGAGCCAGATCAATTCCATCACCCCCATGCAGGTATGGAATATCCACTGCCGAACCAACGCGGACCCCGCATGGTCGGCCTCCCTCCAGAATTGGCCTAGCTTGCCAAAACGTCCAAACCATAGCAGTATGGGCGGAAAACCCTAAATTAGGGTTTGCGGCATATTACATGTGTCGCAAAACAGTCTCAACCATCCATCTTCGCAGGTATAGATGGAGGGTGTAGATGTAGATTCAAAGGGCCCGGAACATGTCAACACAATTACCGTGGGCCCGCCTACATACCTGACCAATCGGCCAGGACAAACCATGGTTGGTTATCCCAATTCGTACGCCGAATCAAGCATTGACGCACGACCTTGAAACCCAAAATTAGGGTTTTGAGCATCACGAGCGTCCATCTTCTCCGGCACGAATGGAGGGTCCAGGATTAGATTAAGCAGGACCGGTCATACCAGCATGACCACCGTGGACCCATCTATCCCCTCACCCGATCGTCCAAGGCATATCATGCCTGGTTGTTCCAAGACGCGCGCCCAAACTAGCGTGGTCACACCTCCCAAACCGCAAACTGATCTCAACCGCTCAACTTCGTCGGACGATTTGAATGGCCCAGATCACGTTTTCAGGGGATATTTAGGTATAGGCGTGAACACCAGCCTACCACCTTCACACCAGACCGATCGGCCAAGACCGACCAAGATTGGTCACCTTGGAACGTGTGCCCGAAGTGGGCATGACGCGCGGCTATCGCGGCCTTTGGTTTTCTGTCACAAAATTGATCTCGACCATTCAACTTCACTTCAGGACGGGTGAGTGGCCCGGATCATACTTTCGTGAGGTAATGGGTATAGGCGCCTACACCGTCATGCCGTCTACACGCATGTACGGTCGGCCTGGCCAAAGTCATATCCCAAGCTGGGATTCGACCAGGCTGAAGAGGGATGCTTGCGCACCTCTTCTAAAACCCTAATTCCACCAACGGTCGCGGATGAGTGTCTCAAAGATCATCTCGTCCGTCCAACTTCACCGGCTTGGTTATACAACCACGGTCGGGAGTTAAGCGGTCGGTGAGGCGTCATGGTAATCACCACCCATCACTCTACCACACCGGGATGCGATGCACTGCATAAAATACACATGATACTTCACAAGTATCAACTCCCGAATAACGCGAGTTATTCAATTGACATTACATGCTACCTTTTGTGGATCCACGATCCACATATTCCGAACATCAATCATGTCACAAGGCGGGGGATACATCTTGGGGTATTGGTGCGGCGGTTTACAGCGTGCAGCGTGCAACGCGCCATCACAAGAACGTGTTAGGAAGTTATGGACGGTTAGAGATGACAGGAGAAGTAGGAAAGACTGGTCGTGTAACACCAACACACACCTCCACTACTCCATCACTCCACTTCCTCCACTTCCCACGAGAGACGTGAATAAGGCTCAATGACTTGTATAAATAGGTTCCCCTCCCTATTTCCACCAACAAGAGCAAGTCCAGACAAAAAACAGAAACCAAGTGTTAATACAAAAACACGGAACTGATAGCTTGCATCCTGTAAGCCGGTTCAGCCTTACATTACAAGTCATAAGCAAGCCAACACCTTCACAATCTCAACACCTTCTTCGGCTTCCCTCCCTAAGATCAACCCCATCTCCTTCACTTTGTGACCGAAACAAGTCTGGAACGGCCATTTCTTGGTTTAGGCCGGACTTGCACAGATTGATTTCCGAATCTACAAGCACTCACCGCGCAGTGCATTTGTTTAGGGTTTAGATTCATTCCTCATCCACACACCCCAAATTACCAAATCCGGCAGGAATAGTTTTCACCCATAAATAACTATGATCATACTATTATGATCATGTCTCATCACTAGAGTATTATATAAAATATGTACAGTATATACAGCTTCATAGTTATGTATTCAATATAGCACGACTTGAAAGATACGTTAGGAATGAAACAGTTCAAGTCAATATTACTAACCTCAAGTGGAAGGATGATGTCATCGTTGTAGTTCGTTACTTCTTCACATTCTTCAGGTCTTCGGAGTAATACTTGTATGTCTCAACATTCCTAGACTTTCTAGGTCTAACCTAAACGAAGTTGACTCTAGTATTTATTCAAGCGACTCTAGTTGAGTTTTGATACTAAAATATGACAGCCAAACTTAACATACCAACGCTTGGTGAGTTCAATCGATCTATGCTCTAACACAATGATATACCATATCGGTGACTGATAGGTGTAGAATACACCGTAATTACTATCTAGAGTTTATGCTTTCTTTGCTATTTTTCGTGTGAATTATGTATTTTATGTTTGCTTTTGAGTTTTATAGGTGTTTTGGAGTCATTTGAGTAAAAGGAAGTGGAACTCGTCTAAATCCAGGGCTTCTTCTCAATCATCTTGAAGAGAACGAAAAGACGAAACCAATGGCGAAAGAGTGGAGTCAATCCGACATCGTATGAAGAATCTGAAAGCATCTGAAGCAAGCAGAAGTTGTCGAAAACTAGAGAACCTACAGAATTGTTGTAGGCACCCAATCAATTTACTAAGGGCCACCTGCTTATACTTTATTTCTTATGGTCGAGATTTACAAGTTCAGTTAATCACATTACAAGTTCAGGTAGAAACCGAGAGACTGCAAGAGATGCACCAGTCCTTCATGCCGGCAATTTTGGTTGTGAACGAAGGGATAAAGTGTGGTCTGTGAGTCATGGCTAACTGTCGAACAAGGAGAAGGAATAAGGAATTCGAAGCCAAGAAGAACAAGAGGTGAAGCTAGTTTATGGTCATGTGGGAATGGTGCTGCTGTTGAGATTGAAGGACTGAATTGTGAATGTTGATGGATTTTTGTTGTTCTCCGAAATAATGGGTTGAATGGGTTTGTTTATAATTCGAAATTACAGGATAAAGAGAACTCAGTTCAACAGCAAATTGAGTGTCTTTGCTTTTCAAGTTTCAGGCACATAATGTGTTCGATAGAAGGCTGAACCGATCTGCTTGCCTTTCTTGTCACTCAACCGGCGCTTTGTTGCAATTGGTTTGCAAAGTGGAGCAAGAAGGTGCGAAACAGGTGTTGATTGAGAGCTATTGAGGTTATGCACAAGCAACCACAAGAGAAGGCACTGCTGGTGTACAGGGAATGAAGAATTATGGTTCAATTTAGAAGCTACAGAATTAGCTTGTTGCAGCTGCATTTGCAGGTGATGGGTTGGTTGGTGGTGCTGTGAGACAGAGAGCCCGAGTTGTTGGTAATCTGTGATGGTGTAACTCGCTGTGTATGATGGTCAGTGGTGATCGGAAGTGATAGAGCTTGAGAATGGATCTTGGCAGAGATGGAGGTGCTGCTGGTAGTCGATGGAGTTGTGGTCTGTTAAAGATGAGTCTGCCGCCATTAATGGAACTTGGATTGATGACGCTGATGCCATTATTGAATGGGTGTTGGATGTTAGCAGTGAAGAATTGTGGTTGGCCGAGTCTGAGAATGGGTCTACAATGGACAATGGTCGAGAGCATATTAGCTCGAGTTTAAGGGGCTTTGCCATTAATGGCAGTGACTAAATGATGAACCAGAAGATGGCAGTATCGTGACAGGGAAGGAAAGATGGTGTCGATGAATATAGAGGAGACCGAGCTCAAGTCATTGGGTTTTGCCAACGTTAAAAGGTAATGGAGATGAGGCGAACTTGTTGTTGTGTGAAACTACAGGACTGGATGAATGAAAGTGAACTGAAGCAGAATGGTTACAGGGAAATGACAGTGCTATATTGCAGCTGCAATTGGATATGGTGCTGGCGAGTTGTACCGCAGGTATTGTTGCCATAAAGAAATTGTGTGGAGCTCTGGCCAGATGGGTCTTGAAGCAGATGGAGCTAATGGGTAATTGTAGTGTTTATGGTGGTGACTGGAATAAAGCTGGTATTGCTGTTGCAGTCAAGAGCAGAGATTAGATGGCTCAGGTGGTGGAGCTGTAGACTACATGAGCTACAGGAAATGAATGTTGCAGAATGGCTAGAGTATGATTTGTGGTGAGCTACAGAATTGGAGCTGCAGCCAATGGATAGAAGGAATGACTTCAGGTTATGACTGGAGATTACAAGGCTGAAAGAATATGTGAGTTAGATGCAGGTGACTGGTGAATAAGAGAAGGTTGCAGCTCGGGTTTGGAGTCGAGTGACTGAGATGGAGGAAGCTGTAGTTGCTGGTGATCGAACGAAGCTCGAGTTTGAGTCTGCAGCTGAGAGTAAGAGAAACAGTGAGCGATGGAAATCGAGCCTGAGTTAGATACAGAAGATATGAACTCGAAGCTGTGATGGTGAATAGTGTTTGAATGGATAGTGGTTGGTTGCGGCAGACGGAGGAGAAATTGTTAATGGTCTGATGGTGTACGGAGAGGTTGTTGTGGTTGGATATTGTTAAGATGGATAAATTGACTTCTGTTGTGGATTGTTGGATGCTCGACCAGCTGAGGAGAATGAGATAATGGAAGTTGAGAAGTGATGGCAGTGGTTAAGGTTCTGGCTGGAACTGATATTGCAATGCACCCTGGTATTTTGAATTACAGCTGGGATTTGAGCAGCTAATGAGATGGAAGCAAGGAATGAAATGGGTGTGAAACTGACTGAGCTGTGTTGCAGGGGATCGAACTGAAGATGATATGGTAATGAAACTGAATTTGCAGGTCTGGAATGCAAAGGGTGGTTCTGGTAAAATTGTGCAAAAACGGAGCAGAAATGGCGAGCCGGTGATATTAGTTCCGGGTGCCGGATTTTGGAACCGAAAGTGGGGATCATAATATTTCAGTGAATCACGAAAGCGGTATGTGTTGGATGCATGATTCGGACGCGACATATATGAGTTTGGAGCTACGCTTTTGGGTACGTTTTCGCAAGAACAAGGAATTGGCTTAGATGGTATTTTGTGAATGTTTGAATTGCAGAGAAGTAGAGTTGAGCTGCTGGAAGGATGCAATTGCCTGGTGACAGTTTCTGATTACTCAGGTGGCCTGGGATAGTTATTCGGGACCGGATTCCGGTGACAGTTACCGGATTCCGGCGATGACGTCAGTTTTCCGGCGACGAATTTTAGACAGAATTTTCAGTGGGTTATTTCTCACACATGGGCTTGGTGGACCACTTGGAGATGGGTTTTGAAAAGACCTAATATTGGAAAGAGTATCCTTTTGGAATGGGAGAAGCATATAAATAGAAAACTCTTTCTCTAAACCATATATCTCCATGAGGGAGGCTTCTACTTGTTTTCGAGGGTTTCACATGATAGTTTTCTTCTTTGCTTTCTATGATGATTTTCAAAAACCCAAGTAGTTGATTTATTATTATTGGTTAAAGATGTAGTTGGATTTTGAAACCAAGTTATGATTTTTATGAATTAGTTTTCTCTCAATATTATCGTTTGATTTCTACGGTTTATAATAATTGCATGATTGATGTATTGCAATATGATTGAATGTTTGTTTAGTTAAGTCTAGAATTGATTGAACTCACATCCATATCTATATCTATTTTAGGGTTTTCATCGAGCGATAACCTTGAATACGAGTAGCATGATATGATTATGGTTTGGAGTGATACATCCTTGTAGTCATATGTAGAAATTGACCTTTGTTCGAATTATGTGCGCAATGTATTACAATTGCATTGATTAGCCTGTTTCTGAAACTTAATGCTCCTAGGAATTGAACTTGATTAGCGCAAGGCGTTAGGTTATTCTTTAGGTAGAATTCACATACGCAGCTCTAATGTGTGTGTTGATGACTTAAGAAATTTACGGAGTATTCTTGCAATAAGGTATTCTATGGCTTTTGATGATGGCGAGATTAAATACGAATTCTATTCATATATTCATAAACTTGTTTACAATTGAAGATGAAACCTTTATCCAATATTTCACATCCTTGATTTGCGTACTTTGTTTGCTTTTTGTTTATTTTTATTTACACAATCAGAAAATCCCCCGTGTTACTTATAAGATACTGAAACATATTGACAACCAAGACCTCTCTGTGGGAACGATCCTTTCTTGCCCTTGCTTCATTATATATTTTGAGTAGTAAGAAAGTGTAATTTATATTTGTGTCGGCTGACAACCGGACAGTGACCCATCGGACGCAACGTCTATGATTCACAAAGCATGTTTTTATGTTAGCAGGCCCTTCATGCTTCATCTATCATAACCTTGAATCATGAACTACGTTTAATTCATCAGTTAAGAATCATGGTTTAACTAGGTCAATGATTGACCGCATAAAATACGTCTGCAAATCTGACTTTCACATGGGACATCAATTCATGTAACATGGGGGGGATATCCACTAGGGATTTGGTTTGGCGGCCTACAACACGTGCGACGTGCAATACATCCATGATGAGAAATGTGAGTAAGTCGCGCTGGCAGTTGAAGGAGTAAATGGATAGTGGATGGTCGATCAACCAAGTCTCTCATGAAAAGCGGAACTGGTTTACACATGATATCCCAATTACCCATTCTTTCACTATCTTCCTTCTGCAATAAATAGATTCCTTAACCTATGATATGAACAACTTAGTAAGAACTGAATTCAACTCATTAGATATTAGTCTCTAACAACCATATCAAAACATACAGAAGATTTCTCTCGTCTTACACAAAGAAATCATCTTCAAAGCAGTTCAACAAATCACACATCAATCAATCTCCACACATTTTCATCTTCCCTCCCTACATACTAACGCATCTTCTTCCTTGTGACCGTACGAAATCTGAAACGAACAATATCTTGGCTTAGGACAGAATCCTACAGATTAGTCTCTCGAACTTGAAGTACTCTCGTGCAGTACATTTGTTCAAAGGTTTCGACGATTTTCTTCACCGGGTACTTGCCTATTCCACCACTTTTACCAAAAAATCAGTAAATCGTTTTGACCTGCAAACAAGATGTTACCAGGATCAATCTTCTAACATTTGTGCAAGCCGATCCTTACAAGAAGTCCAATATGTATTCTAACTCATATAAAGAAAAAACATATTTTTTCACGATTACTAAAAGCGGGTACCAGCTTTGCGAGGGATGGTACTAATCCATATAAAACAATGAAATCATGGCCATTGGATCTTTGGATTGGTGCCAGTCTTAGCAAGCTGGTACCCGTTTTTAGCAATCATATTATTTTTGGTTGGTCACAAAAAGATAAAATAGTCTAACCCTGATATTATGGATATAACCCCTAACTCATAAACATAAATGCAAGGTACAATACAAAATTATCAAAAATTAGAAGGCTATATTTTTCAAATTGACACGCAAAGGTTTAGATGTCGAATCCCATTGACACCCTTTTACTCTTTCCATTTTTTTTTTCTCACGGGGAAAAATTTACCTCTGAGAATAAACATTAGCAAACATGTGCTTCAATTTCTTTTTCGGCAAACTTAGAGAGAAATGGATATGTGAAAAGACGAGGGTACCCAAATATACCTCAATCTAAAACTTTTCCACCTATAAGTCCTTTGTGCGAAAGTGATTGTCTATGGACTGAGTCGAGACAATACAACTAATCGATTCACACTTCGTGTGATCGTCTATGGATACGAGATCGAGACAATACGACAACAAGAGAACTTGTGTGATTGACTATGGATACAAGATCGAGACAATACAACAACGAAGTATGTTTACTTTATAATAGGTTCGTACTTAACCAAACACAATAGGATTGCTATCAAGTAAATAGGAATTAACGCTTGTGTATTTTACTTCTAATTATAATAAAAAAAATTATAATTGCGGAAATAGAAAAGTAAAAGACACAATAATATTTTGTTAACGAGGAAACCGCAAATGCAGAAAACCCCGGGACCTTGTCCAGAATTAAATACTCTCAGGATTAATCCGCTATACAAAATCTAAACCAACTTCGTATAGTTGAGACCAAGCAACTAAACCAATAGTTCACCTAGATCTGTTTGTATCCCTGCGCCTCCAACTTGCAATAAGTCACGCACTTGGAACAATTCCTTTGGTTCGTATTCCAAATAGTAAAGGAACAACAAATCTGTTCGGTAACAACTCTTTTCAATCAAGTGATATGAGTTTGACAAAGAATTGTCAGGTCCTTAGATCTATCTTATCAACAACTACTAAAGTAATTATTAAGATTATGCAATCAATACTTTGAATCACAAAGAATTATATTGATGCCGATCTACTCAACTAATCAATCCAATCTATCACAAAGATAAACCGATTATAGTTGGATCCTTTTCCAGACGATCAAGTTTTGTGCACACCAAAGATTATGAACCCAAATCAGAAATATTCTTCATCTTCAAATCTTCTTAGATCTTCAATAAACATTTGCACACAATCAACTTGAATCTCTTGTGATCAATCACACATATAACGGAGTCTGTTAACAATGGATTATCACAAGACGTCTTTAGATCTACAAACAGTCTAAAGATCCCCGTCGAAACTTCGATCTAGTTTGAGTGAATCTTATATCAGAAGAGAATATTTCTCAAGCATAAACAAACTAGGTGCAATCAAAGTTCAACAACCGTTAGTCAATCAAATCAATCGAAAACTAATAATAAACTGAAATTATCTAGTTTCCCACCAACGGTACTCGTAGAGCTTCCCAATCCCAAAGAAGTCTTTAAAACGAGTGGTCGTAAGAGATTTCGCCTAATTAGGTTACTTTTCTCTCCGAATAGACGGCTTCACCAGTAACAACACAACAAGGTAGTTTTGCTGGCTCTGAGGATTAGTATGCTTGAAATGCAAACTTTAATATTTATAGACCAAGGAAGTTTGGACACCAAGGAATTTCCAAAATCGAAAATATTCTCAAGATATGCAATATATTTCCAAATTCGGTTTCCATAATTCCTGGAAATGCTTTGTCCAAATATTGACCGAAATCTCATTAGAAAATCTCCAACTAGTAAATGCACATTACTAATTTTTATTTTCTAAAGATATGCATTTTAATTGCTGGAAATTAAAAGCATATAAAACTAAAAACCTTAATTAAAAGATTCTCAATTTATTTCGATCCGGGATTCTCCTTTATCTATTAAGGAATATCTTTGAACAATAAAAGATAAGAGTTACTGCACATGTTCAAAGTATGTCGACATCTTTACTTTGTAAATCCTTTTTCATATTTACAATCTTGGAACCGATTTTCCACACTTCCAAAACGAGTTTAGAATTGGTTCATCTGACTTCCAAGAACTATGTGATTGATTATCCTATCAAATCACCAAACATGGGTTTCACGGTTCTACCAAAACAAGTTTCGGTTCTACCTCCATGTGGGTACTAGAATTAGTCACGCTAGTTACCAAAACTTGGTTGACTAGGTACTAGGATCAGTTCCCACATATATATGGTATCTAACTTGTATTTGGTGCACATGTCCATAGGATCGGTTCCCAATAACTAAAAACGTGTTGCACATGTTCATAGGATCGATTCCCAATAACTAGAAACTTGTTGCACCTCTTACAAGGAACGATTTCCCTTTTGTGATCGGTTGCACCTCTTACTAGGATCGGTTCCCCAATGACTAGAGTTGGTCATACCAATTACACTAAATCGATCATACCATCTCAGGTGATTACTTAAGATCGGTTTTACTAATAAAAGTCATACCAATACAAAAGTCAGGCCTTGTGAATAGTTTACCAAGATACATAAACAAGTTATGAGCGGTTATACTAAACACACATATTGGTAATTCAAAAGATTTGCAATGAATAACAAATACCAATAAGCCTAGCGATTTCCCTTTCGATTCACAAAACAAGTTTATGAATGTACTTCCTTTAAACGAATGTAAAACATTGTTTCCTATGACGAAATCTTCACCCATACCCATACATAATCACAATAGCATTCAAACGATTATGTCGATGTCTTATATACGAAGTTCAAAATATAGACGTTATACTTCGTATTGTAATTCCTTAATACTATGTCTAACTAGAGTATAATCATTCACAGACTTCAGATTATGTTTTCAATATGCACGACTTGAAAGATACGTTAGGGAATGAAACAGTTTAAGTCAAATATTACTAACCTCAAGTGGAAGGATGATGTCGTCGTTGTAGCTCCTTACTTATTCACATTCTTCAAGTCTTCACGTAATACTTGTAATGTCTCATATCCTAATACTTTCAAGCTAACCTACACGAAGTTGACTCTAGTAAATAATCAAGCGACTCTTTAAATGAGTTTTGGTTCACTAAAATATGACAACTAAACTTGACATACCAACGCTTGGTGGGTTCAACCGAGCTATGCTCTAACAAGATGGTTTCAAGCTGAAATTCCAGAGAAGAAAAAGAGAAAATCAGGTCACCGTAGTGGTAATCATCGCTATTATTCCCAATTTTTCTTTTATTTGCTCTAATTCTAAAAGAAAATTTCGATTTTGTGCCATAACTTGAAATCGATTCCAAAACTGAAGGTTTCAATCTGAAATCTGATTATTATTGGCAATAAAGTAAGACAGATGATCAGGAAAGTTGATTGTTGGAGTGGTATTGTTGAGATTAGTCTTAGTCCCACTTTGTATGGGTTGTCTATGATCTAAGATTAGCCTTGGGAAACCCTAACCTTGCAAGTCGGTTTTCGAGGTAAGTTAGGCCCATGGACTTTAGCATGGTATCAGAGCAGGCTATTCTTCTTGAGTCATTTGACCGCACCTTTACTCCGCGTCACCCGATTTATTGTCCACGTGTTAGACCCAAGGAGGCTAATCCTTAGGGCCACTCCACTAATTTCCAATTGATTTTGAGTTGGATGCCCATACTCTAACAGGTATGAAGCTTGATTGTTCTTTAGTATCATTTAGCTCGCTCTATCGTTTATTGGAAGAAAAAAAAAATTTACAGCAAAATTGATTTGTCATGATAATATCTACGTATCATTCTTTGGCTTTTGTGAACTATGTGTCTATGCAAATTTCTTATTACATCCTGACTATTTAATTTCAATTTATGCACTTTCTATTGCGACATCGACTACAAGCAGAAATGAAAAATTGTGCAAGAGGAGTTCCGTTTTTTAGGTTAATGGGTAACTTGATGCTATCAGTAATTTTACTTCTTTATTGGGCATAACACGCTTAATTGATTACATCCAGTATCGATTTTGTTAGTTATAATGTTGTTAGATATAAAAATCAAATGTGATTGACTTGATTATGATTATTAGTTATGTGTTGGTTTATGGTTAATATGATCAGATTTCAGTCTAACTGTATGCAATAAAAATAAGATTGATGTTGTGGTTTCACACACATATAAAGTAAGGGTGATGACTTGGAACAACTTATGTGGTATCTGCATTAATAATTACATCTCCCCCCTTTTTAATGCAAGAAAGCCAAAATGATAATTCTTAACCATTTTTTGGTTCACCAAACGGATTTTGGTTCACCAAACGGAATTGGACCAAAATGCTTAACGGGATATGGACTTTTCGTATAATATATATCTAAGTAAGGACAGAAATGATTAACGGATTAGGGACCTAAAAATAATAATATGTGAAACTGTTTATTTACAGAAATGTCATTTTTATAAAAAAGAAGACAAATGTTTAAAAACTTCGTATCTTCCAAATGGTATGTTGGATTTTTTTTTATATATTTGGAAAGCTCTTTGAATTACCTACGCAACGAGTATAAACAACAATATTTTTAATTTTTTAATTTATTTACAATCCAAAAAAAAAAAACTAGCTATAATTTAAAGGTAAATTGAAAGAGCCTATGTAACTTTTATATGTTGCCTATGTGATGCTCAAATACTTCACTTGATATACTATAAAATTACTTATAAGAACCTATAGTTTCGAATACGACAGTTTACCTCCATTTAATTAAAAATGATATTTTCACTTTTTCGTTTTTACCCAATAATAAGCCAAATTGGAAAATAAAATGAAAGTACCAACTTTTAAGAAATGGAAGGAAAAATTAAGAGAAAGTAATATCGCCGACGTGCATCGCACGTGTCCACTACTTGTTACTGTAAGTTAAGCTATTTTATTTCTATATGGGAGGCAGAAACAAAACATTCGTTTACAATGCATAATCACCCCACAAAAGTATTCATATATGTCATCATGGTATAATCTTAGGGACATCATTTAAAGTGTTGATCTCCGTAGATAATCACCAGTAGCGTGCAATTCATAACACCAAAGCTAGGAGTTAAAAGAGAAGGTTTAAGTGGGTCTTATCGGTCAATTTTACCATAGACGTACATGTCATGCTAGGTACGTGACGTCCAGTGCTACAACACATGTATATATGTGACAAATTAAAGTTCATCGGAAATCATAATTTATTTTTATTTTTTTTATTTTTTAATAATCAAATGGTTACAAGTTAAGCCATCAAATAATTAGTAGACACTAAACTAGAGGCTGAACCATAAAAGGAGATAATACAAGACAATAAAAGTACGCTAGTACAACAATAATGAAAAAGAAATAAAGGAAAGTGCTGATAAGTGTCGAGACAAGAGATGTTGCATCCAGATATAGAAGTATACATCCTCACTTGGTCCAGTTCTAACGAAGAAATATTCGAATCCGCCAACTTTTCATCAGCTTCACTACGACCTTGATTACAATAAACCAATACTGGAGCCCCCTTCAAGACATGGGTATGTTGACGTTTAATTCTCATAAATGAGCCACGCGTGACATACAAAGGTGCATCACTCTTCCAAAGAACAGGATGACTAACAAAGGAGAACCAAGACCAGTTCCCTCCAAACAGAAGAGTGCCAAAAAACTGATTGGAAAAAAAGAACATAGTGAAAAATTCCTCGAAACCCTGCCGAAAAGAAAACCCAAACTGCTGAAACTTCCATCCAAAACACTTATGATCAAACACAGGCTTCATCTTACTACTATCCCAAGCATATGTACTGACATCCCAAGCCCCCGTAGGTGATAACTGGCTTAAAGGTCTGGCAGCAGGATAAGTCCAACATAAGAGTAAACTGAATACCGGCAATTCATCACAAGAACTCAAAGAAATAAGATGATTCGGGGAATAAGCTCTGAACATAAGACTCATTTCATATTCCATAAAGGACAATGAATTTAATCCATTCCACACACGAGAGAACCAATAAAAATCTAATTCAATTTGTCGAGAAGAAACCATTCTAATGGAGAAGTTCTTATAAAAAACATTACAAGTGTAGTGAGGATCTTGATTATCCATCTGCTTTTGACTTGAGCCACCCTAGTTCTTATCATACTGCTCAATTAACTTATGAACTTCACAAGAATGTATTGAGAGTCTAAATTTCAGAGAAATTACTAGCAAGAGAAGATTATCATCCATCATGTTACAAATACTTAAATAACATCCAGAGTACGAAGTACACATAACAAGCTCACCATCCAAGGTATTAGTACAACTTACATTATAAGCTCTAGATGACAGTGTATTAAAGCACATCCATTCTCGAGAAAACAAATAAGCATCAAGTTTTATCTGTCTATAGGTAGCAGTTTTCCCGACTGCGAGATGCTGAAAATCTCTATAACCTTCTTTAAAAACACAGCCATCCTTAAGGTTCCTCCCTAGACATCTACATCTCAAGTAGTTCAAGAACCAGGATATGTTGCCATCAGTGCTAAGACAAATACTCAGAGTACATCCTAGAAAATAACACCCAAAATCAATTTCACCCATCGAGGTAATCATACAGATAATAGCATACTTCTTATGAAGAGAAAAATTTAAGCCCTTCCACTCAGACGAGAACAAATAAAAATCAGGTCTAATCTGTCTGCAAGTCTTGATATCAATTAAGCAAAGAAGACCGTAAAGGGGTATGCAGTACCTGTGGCTTTCCGAGGTTCTTACTGTATTTTAAGAAGATAACAGTATGGAGTTTTGCAAGCAAGTCGTGAAGTTGCCTTGAATAGACCAATGCTTGACGTTACCCAACCTTTGACATTGTTCCGACCAGCCATTGCCTTGGCCAAAGCATTTACCCTTGTCAGATCTGAGATTAGCTTGACCAACAACTAGGTCATCTGAGGATTTTAAACTGTTAACCGACCTCCCCAAAAGATTCAATGTCAGTGTAACAACTTCCTTTGGATTTTCACTTCTTTTTCTCATAAAACAAGACAGTCCTAATAAATCCCACATATAAAATAAACACCAGCAGGCTATAAAGTTAACTACAAGCCAATTGTTCGCATTTAGACCAGGAGAAGGACTTAAGTCAAAAGAAGAGACTTGACCTAAAATTAGGTTACCTGAGTCCTCAACTTCATCTGCCGGTAAACTGTTATAACCCATTGCTCTTTCGCCGGAAGCATTAAACTTGCAGTTACCTAAAATTCCAGTCTCAGTTGCTTTACTATTGTTGAACAACGTAGTTCTTTCCTTCTCGCCGGAGATTTTAAAGTTAATCGAGTCTGTCTTCAGAGTGACATTGTTGGAGCCTGTGACGACTCGTTCTGCTTGATCATTAAGAGAAATTATCCCAAGGAGCTGATTAACAAAGGGTTTTCGATCATTAAGATTTGATTCCAGTTGATTCAACATCTGACAAAGAAGATCCTCATCTGCCGAAGGAATGGGATTCACGTTTTTTAAAGGAAAATCATCATACTTGTGGGACATAACTTTGAAATTCATCAATACCATAAGAAGGAACCAGATGATAACGAGCTTCCCAAAACCAAAGAACAGAAAGCTTAAGTAATCTTCGAGAGAAAAACAACTGGAACTGATATTTTTTTGTAGAAAATAAATAACGAAATCACTGTTCATGACACAAAACAAACATTTATGTTAGCAGATGATGCGTGTCGTAGGTGCAATCAAATTAATCAATATTTCCACTCAATTAAAAATAATATAATGGAAGTCAAGTTCGTTCCCACGAGGAGCAAGAGATTCTAGTTGTAAAAATTGTCACGAAAGGGGGGTGTAAAAAGCAAAAGAAAATAAACAAAGCAATTAAAAGATAAAGTTGAAAGCAATAAGAGAGACAAGATCAAGGAATCCTTCTTCGTTACGAAACAATGAATCAAGTTATGTTCTTTTCTACTTGTTATTAGTCACAGATTATCACCAACCGTAGGATAGCAGGTCCGCTTAGCTAGCCCCAAAATCCCTAATTTCACTGAGTAACAGGTCCGCTTAGTTATCAGATTCTATTCAAAAGAACCACCCTGAGGTTCGCTTACAAGATGTAATTCCCTGAATGCATTAAGATTTATGAATTTAGGTTTAGTACTAGTAGTTAAACTCGGTTCGCTTGGTTCACTTTCTAGCGTTGTTTTTACACACAATCGCTCCACGGAATCCCTCCGCAAGGTCTCGTGTTTTCTACTTGTGTAAAGTGTCGAGAACGATTACGTATTCCCTAACTTATACTAGATATAGATCAATTAACAAATCAATTTAGCGTGCACTCCAAACAATCCATCAATCAATCATGAATGAATAAACATTCCTATTAGTAAAAACAATCGATAATCATGTGAAAAATCTCAAGATAGAATTGAAACAAAACTCAAATCATGTTAAGAACTAGGAATTCATCCTCAATCAATAAAAAAAATTAGCTACTCATGCTTTTGAAATTCACACAAATAATAATTATTAAAAGGAGAATTTTCAAGTTCACACAAATAATTAAGAAGAAGAATCTTAGAAAAGCAAGCAAAAACACAAGTGTTGTGTGTGTAGAGAGGTGTGTAAAAGATGTAGAAAACTTCTCTATTTATAGGCTTCAATATTCTCCAAATCTTCCAAGGAATAGAATCCTTTTCCTTTTGCAATTCAATTTCCAAATTCAAGTCTTTCTCTTCTTCCATCTTCTCTTTCCAAATTTGAGTCCAATTCCAAGCCCAAGTCTTCACACCCATGAGAGAAGTCCATAGAAAATTCTGGAATTTTTGCTCGCCGGAAAATTGGGATTATGGCCGGAATCCGGCCGGAATAGTCGCCGGAAAACTATTTCAGGTGACCGGCAAAGTCAAACCGGTCACCGGTCAACGGGTCGGATCAGTCGAGTCAACTCGGGTCAAAGCACTGAGTCAAAACGGGTCAAGTCAGCACTGAGTCATGGCTAACTAGCCTGACTGGGCTTAGCATGAACCATTGCACAGGCCAGATGCTGCTGCACCATGATTGTGCATCAAAGCTTCTTCCAGCCAAGATGGCTGTACTTCTCTTGCCCTGTATCCTAGACATACATCTAACATTTTCATCTCAGAGACACCCAGATTCAGCTCTCAAATTCATTCCCCTTGGATCTCATCTGAGCTGCGACTGCAACTCATACTTCATTTGTCATTCCCTGTAACATCATCCGAACCACATTCCACCATTTTCTGCAACTCAGCTCAAATAAAATAGCAACACCATGAGCTCAACCCTTCTTTGTCTTGCTCCAGCCTACACAACTACAGCTCATTTACACCATCCAGTTCACCATTGCCATCATAAAAGCATTACCGGCTTTCACTTGTTTGCATCATATGAGCTGCACAACCATCTCGATTAACATCCTATATCGATCTCCAATTCTCCCTCGCAACAAAGAACTTCACTCATGCTCGCAACATCATTTTGCTTCTTCATCTCTTCTCGCAATTCAAAGACACCACCAATTCGGTCACCCCACCGAGACAATAGCAAGCTAAACTCCACGGACAACTCCACCGAGACTCCATGCCGCCTAAAGCGCACCTTGTCGGCTCCATTTCTTCCCGCAATACTGACTCACCGCCACTCATATCACCTAACAAACCCATCTTCTATTTTAAGCTCGACAAACAATTTCAGAGACCCATCTCCCTAATTAACAGAAACCCCTTCAATTCCTTGATCTCAGATTCAGCTGTTGCTTCTTGTTCTTTAATTTCAGGAACAACCAAAACCCTAACTGCAGTTTAGGTTCTCGACATGATTCATCATCCCCTGCGAAAGTTGTCTCAATCATCAATTCGTGACCAACCTATCTCCGTTCTTCAACCAAAACCCTTGTATCTTCGTCATCTCATCACAACAAAGACTTCCACGACCCGAATCTCTCAAATTCTAGTTCCCTCACATCTCTGAGCTCTCGATTAACACAAAAACTCATCTCAGTTTCAGCTTCTTCTCTGAGTCTTTTCAATCGAAACCCATTATCGATTCCACAGCAACAAAATCTTCTTCATCTCCACAGTGAAACCTTAAATCAACACCTTCATCACAGACTCAACTCTGAGTCGACTTCATCTCCTCCTTCCAATCGATGCAACATCAACACCCACAGTACCTCCTTCATAAGTTCTTCAGCATCGCCACCAACAACAACTCTCTAATCGATCTCACCACAGACTCGAATCGATCTGCTCCTTTCTCTCTTGGTTTCTCTGAATTTAGCCTCTCGATTTCAGGCAAAATGATTGAGAAATAACTCTTCTCAATTTAAGATAGGGTTATAAAATTGGGTCGGACTCGGGCATGGATCCGGGTACGGGTTTCGGTTAGGGTATGGGTGGATTCAGACATGTGGGCTTGGGTATGGGTCAGAGTTTAGGGTGTGGGTGGATTCAAACACCCACCATAAGTACATCCCAATTGTGCTATTCTCACTCCCTTCTTTTGGATAAGGGACACCTCTTTGACCTCCCCTTAACTATTATTGTCCTTCCTTCAGTAATTTGAGTCACCCCTTAACCTTGGCTGGGCTCCATATAGTCTTCGCCCTTGATAAAATGACAAGTTTGCCCTTTTTGCTCAATTTTGGTGATTTCTTCTTCTTTCCTCTCGTGCGACTCCAAAGTAGCTACAAAACTCAAAACAAGCGTAAAATACATAATTTACAAGAAAAATAGCAAAGAAAGCATAAACTCTGTATAGTAAATACGGTGTATTCTACACCTATCAAATTCCCCCACACTTAGACTTTGCTAGTCCTCGAGCAAATCAAACTAAAAACTCACAACTTCAAAGCGTTCAAGCGTCCCAAGCATCCAAAAAGCTATGAGGACATAGAGTTTCTGCATGCTAGTAATAAGAAGTTAGAAATACTAAAGAACATATTCTCATTCTTAAATGTTGAGTGAGAAATAATCACACCATAATGAGAGAATGCGTGTTTGAGAAACGATCAATAAGCATTTCGCCTCGACTTCTGCCTCACCAAAAAGGATTTTATGATAATTGCACTCAAAAAGACGGCTTTTTTATGGGTCTCACATGTGTGCAGGTAGGAATGAAGAGAGAATTCCTGCAACACGATGACAACTTCCGAAATATTTTTAAAAACCCACATCTTTTAATATTTTGAAAAACCATTTTTCTGACGATCTCTAAGAAAGGAAATCAACCATATATTATTGAGGATGAGATTACTTACTCACCTTCACATCCGATCGCCAATTATGATAACACCACTCTCACGGTATCCAATAGAAACGTCTTCCGCTCCTCGTCTTGATCTTCTTGGTCTTCGTCTTCGGTTTCAACTATTAATGATAAACTCTCGAATTTCATGAATCCTTGACAATTTGTAACTCTTTTTACCTTAAAATCCTTGTCACTTGAAACTTCCTTATAGATTTTCCTTCCCCACGGCAAAACAAATATTTCTCTTGTTTTTTATCTTTTTTTTTTTTTTTTTTTTTTTTAAAAAACAAGAGAAATTAAATTCCAAAAAAATAAACCATGGCCGTGGGAGAAGTATTTTACCGCTTGATTCTTCACAACTTGTATCGTCTTGAAATCATAAACTTCAAAAATTCTCACCTTTTAATTTTCTTCGCTTTCATGAATAAGTCTTCATACTTGGATATAAAATTACCTCATTGTATTGTAAGTCCTCAACATATATGTGAAATCCGCTCTTTGTATGTTGCTTTTACTTGAATTTGAAATTTGCTCTTTTTCTCGTTCCGTTGCTTGTAAACCATAAACTTTTCCAACTTTCCTTGTGGATTTTGATGTCGCTCCTTGTTGATGATGAGAGTGTTTCTATGGATCCGTTGTTGTCGAGAGAATGAATGGTGCTAACTGCAAATCGAACTACAAGAAGGAGGCTTTCATCTATAGACGTCACCCTCATGATTGACAAAATTAGCACTCAAGAGATCAAAGAGTAGTGCTTCTATTGGTGGGAGGTTGGGTAGCTCACCATTCTACCCGGAATTAACGTATGGTGACACACACTCAAAAGAAGCTCTTTAGTAGATGGAAGATTTTCTGGTCGGTGCCTCTCATGATATGAATACGGGTAGTCTCCACTAATGATTGATCAGCAACTCTAATAACGCACTTCTCCCTGCACCAAATTCGCATCACCGGCATGATTAAATCCATTATTTAACACTCAAACAAGCAAGAAATCCGAATGTAGTTCTCTAACATTTCCAAGTTCAATTATGTCGGTCAAAATCTCTATGTAAACATACCTAGAAATATGCTAGTGACTCTAAAATCTTTAAAAGTTGGAGTTTTTATGTAAAACTTTTTTTTTTTTTTCAAACTTTTTTAATTTTTTTGTAATTTTTGTTTTAAAAACATGCTTAACCACTCCCCCACACTTAAACCTTACATTGTCCTCAATGTAATTGAATCCTCCTAGTAAAGTCAAGGTGGGAAATTTTAACATGATAAGGAACAAGAAAAAGAAATAACAAAAAGTAAAAAGAATAAGAAATACAAAACCTATGGGTTGCCTCCCATTAAGCGCTTGTTTTAAAGTCGACGGCCCGACTTAGCTCTTGCGGCACATTACTCCTCCAGAGGGAGTGCATCTCGAAGTCCAATTACGTCTACATGCTCCGTTGGAAAGTTTTCATAATATGGCTTTAACCTATGGCCGTTGACTTTCAAATGTTGTCCTGTTTTGTCGCTAACAATTTCAACTGCACCATGAGCATAAACATTAGTAACAACAAATGGTCCCACCCAACGGGACTTGAGCTTTCCCGGAAATAAACGTAAACGAGTATTAAATAAAAGGACTTTTTGCCCCACAACAAAACTTTTCCGCGAAATCATCTTGTCATGAAAAAGCTTAGTCTTTTCCTTGTAAATCCGGGCACTCTCGTAAGCATCATTACGTATCTCCTCTAGCTCATTTAGTTGTAACTTCCTTTGTTTCCCCGCTTCATCATACTCCATGTTGAATTTCTTTATCGCCCAATAAGCCTTATGTTCAAGTTCAACTAGGAAGATGACAAGCCTTACCATAAACCAACCTATATGGAGACATACCAATCGGTGTCTTATACGCCGTTCTATACGCCCAAAGTGCATCATTGAGCTTAAAGCTCCAATCTTTCCTTGTGGTATTCACCGTTTTCTCAAGAATGGACTTGATCTCACGATTTGAAATTTCCACTTGTCCACTAGTTTGTGGATGATAAGGCGTACCAATTTTGTGTGTTATGTTGTACTTCTTGAGGAGAGCGTGGAAAGCCTTCTTGAAATGTGAGCCTCCATCGCTTATCACCACTCTTGGTGTTCCATGCCTATTGAATATGTTTTCCCTTACAAAATCACAAACAACTTGAGAGTCATTAGTTTTGGTGGCTCTAGCTTCCACCCATTTCGAAACATAATCAACGGCAAGAAGTATATAAAAGTTTCCATTCGAATTGACAAAAGGGCCCATAAAATCGATACCCCACACATCAAAAATCTCAACGGCGAGAATTGGTGTGAGTGGCATTTGATTTCGAGCACCTAGATTGCCCGTTCGTTGACATCTATCACACGATTTACAAAAAACATATGAATCTTCAAACAAGGTGGGCCAATAAAATCCACTCTCGAGAACTTTGAGAGCGGTACGTTTCGAACCAAAGTGGCCACCACAAGCAAAAGTGTGGCAAAAGGAGAGAATGGATTGATATTCGGAATTAGGCACGCACCTTCGCATTATTTGATCCACCCCATATTTCCATAAGTATGGTTCATCCCACACATATTGCTTAGCTACCTTCTTAAGTTTCATCTTTTGGAAGTTGGACATTGTACTAGGTACTTTCCTTGTCACCAAGTAATTCACTATATCCGCATACCAAGGTGTTGATTCTTCCATGGAGAAAAGTTGTTCGTCCGGAAAGCGGTCATGTAATGGAAGTTCCTCTTGAGACATAACAAGTCTACTAAGATGATCCGCAACGGTATTCTCCACACCCCTCTTATCACGAATTTCTATGTCGAACTCTTGTAACAATAGGATCCACCGGATTAATCTTGGCTTAGCTTCTTTCTTCTTTATTAAGTGTCTTAGTGCGGCATGATCGGAATACACAATAACCTTTGTACCCACCAAGTATGATCTAAATTTCTCCAATGCAAAAACTATAGCCAATAACTCCTTTTCCGTGGTAGAATAATTGATTTGTGCATCATTAAGGGTCCTAGATGCATAATAGTTAACGTGGGACAACTTGTCCACTCTTTGACCCAAAACGGCTCCAACCGCATAATCACTAGCATCACACATTAATTCAAATGGAAGATTCCAATCCGGTGATTTGATAATCGGCGCACTTGTCAACATATCCTTTAATTTGTCAAAAGCATCCTTGCATTCCTTGTTGAAGTCGAAAGGTACCTCCTTTTTTAATAACTTGCACATCGGCATGGAGATTTTGGAGAAATCCTTGATAAACCGCCTATAGAAACCTGCATGACCAAGAAAAGAACGGATCTCCCTCACCGAAGTGGGATATTGTAAGTTTCTTATTAAATCTATCTTTGACTTGTCCACTTCGAGCCCTCGAGAGGACACAATGTGACCAAGTACTATGCCGTGGTTTACCATAAAGTGACATTTCTCCCAATTAAGGACAAGGTTTGTGTCTATGCATCGTTTAAGAACTAGTTCAAGGTTATTTAAACAACCATCAAAAGAATTGCCATAAACACTAAAGTCATCCATAAATACCTCGATGATGCGCTCCACATAATCCGAGAATATACTCACCATGCATCTTTGAAAAGTAGCCGGCGCATTGCAAAGGCCGAACGGCATCCGTCTATATGCAAACGTTCCAAACGGACAAGTGAAAGTGGTCTTCTCTTGGTCCTCCGGTGCAATAACAATTTGGTTGTATCCCGAATAACCATCCAAGAAACAATAATAAGAATGCCCCGCTAACCGTTCCAACATTTGATCAATGAAAGGTAAAGGAAAGTGATCCTTTCGGGTTGCGGAATTAAGCTTTCTATAATCAATGCACACTCTCCAACCGGTTTGAACTCTTGTAGGAACAAGTTCATCGTCTTGATTTCGAACAACCGTAACTCCGGACTTCTTTGGTACCACTTGTACCGGACTAACCCACTTGCTATCGGAAATTGGGTAGATTACCCCCACACTTAGCAATTTGAGTATCTCTTTTTTCACAACCTCCATCATGGGAGGATTAAGCCGACGTTGAGCATCACGTTTTCTTCCATTAGAATCCGATGCATGCACATGGATGGACTAATGCCCTTGATATCCGCAATTGTCCACCCAATAGCCGTTTTGTGCTCTCTCAAGACTCTAAGCAAACGGTCTTCTTGTACCGGTGTGAGGTTCTTAGAAATAATCACCGGAAGCTCATCTCCATCTCCCAAGAAAGCATACTTCAAATGGTCCGGAAGTGGCTTCAATTCTAGTTTGGGCGCATTCACTATAGATGGTACAAGTATTTCATCATTCACGGGTAAAGAAATATATGAAACATTACCCTTTTTAGCTTCTTGCAATGTCGCTAAAGCACCACACATCTCCACCAATTCCTTGGAGATTTCAACATCCAAGTTAGACAAGCCATGGACGTCCAATTCAATGCTCTTTTGCAACACCACATCAAGTTCATCCTCTTGGTTCAATTCCACCATTTGTTGCGCTAATGAATCAACCACATCAATGGAGTAAACGGAATGCACATCACTTGGGTAACGCATGGCTTCAAATATGTTAAAGTGTATTATCTCCTTGTCGAATTCCATAGTGAGTGTACCCTTATCAACATCAATCTTCGTCTTTGCGGTTTTCATGAATGGCCTCCCAAGAAGTAAAGAAGTAGATGATCGGTTCTCATTGTTGTCCATATCCACCACGAAGAAGTCCACCGGAAAAATAAGCTCATTTACTTGCACTAGCACGTCTTCTACAAGCCCCTTTGGATATATGTTCGACTTGTTGGCCAATTGGATAATAACTCTTGTCTCTTTCAAAGGTCCAAGATTCAAGGAGTCATATATTTTGGCCGACATCACACTAATGGAAGCTCCCAAGTCAAGTAAAGCATGTTCAAACCTTTGCTTACCAATAGTAATTGGTACCGTGAAACCACCGGGATCCGTGCACTTTGTAGGCATCTTCTTCAATAGCATAGCCGACGCACTCTCGCCAACTTTAGTAATTTCATTATCAAGCAACCTATCCTTCTTTGTGCATAATTCCTTCATGAACTTCGCATACCGTGGCATTGTCTTGATGGCCTCAATGAATGGGATGTTGATTTCAATCTTCTTGAAAATATCCATGAGCGCCTTGTCTTGAGCTTCTTTCTTGGATTTAGCAAAACGACTAGGAAAAGGAGGTGGAGTAGTGAAAGAAGGCACCGGTTCCTTTGATTGATCGGTTGGTGTTGAATTCTCCTTTGGTGCGGCTTCCTCCTTATCTTTGACTACCTCTTCAATAGCTTCTTCATGATGACTTGGACCCTCCACTTGTCTTCCACTTCTTAAAGTAACCGCATTAACATTCTCTCTTGGATTCACAAATGGTTGTGAGGGAAGTTTTGTGGATGCTTGAGATTTTAATAGGTTCACATCGGTCGCCAATTGTCCCATTTGAGTTTGTAAATCCTTGATGGCCGAATCGGTCTTTTGTTGATTTTGTTGAAACAATGACGTAATACCTTGCATCATGACATTAAGCTTATCATCAATTGAAGAATCACGTTCCTTGACTTGTTGTGGTTGAAATTGTTGAGAATCACCTTGTTGTTGAGGTTGGAAACGTGATTGTTGAAAACCACCTTGTTGCGCATATGGATTAGGAGCCGCCGCTTGCTTGTTTGCATAACTAAAGTTGGGATGATCCTTCCAACCGGGATTATAGGTATTGGAGTATGGATCGTACCTTGGCCTTTGATTTGGATATAAAGCATTCACTTGTTCGGTCTCACCATCCGGAATAATTACCGCGGCAATCCTTTGCATCATTATCTCCATGTTACTCATCCTTTGATCAAGATGTGATGAAGAATCACTAACTTCATGCACTCGCCTAACCATTGGTTCATCTCTTGTATAGAATTGTTGCGAGTTTGCCGCCATACTTTCAATCAACTCTCTAGCTTCGGTCAAAGTCTTGTTCATTAGTGCACCACCCACCGCAAGGCGTCAAGAAGAGACCTATCCCTTGGGTGAAGATCTTCATAGAAGTATTGGAGTATCATAACGTCACTAAATTGATGGTGTGGACAGCTTGCCACCAACCTCTTGTATCGCTCCCAACATTCATACAATGATTCTCCCACTTGTTGTTTCAATCCACAAATCTCCTTGCGAATTTGAGTAGCTTTGGATGCGGGAAAATATCTCTCGAGGAAAAGTTTCTTCATCCCATTCCATGTTGTGATACTTAGGAAGGTAAATAATATAACCATTCCTTAGCATTGCCCGCCAAAGAAAACGGAAAGCTTTCAACATTGCTCCATCCGCATTAGTCTCCGGTGGAAGCATGGCCATAACTATGGCATAGAAGTCCATAAGATGTTTGTTTGGGTCCTCATTCACCATGCCATGGAACTTTGGTAACTCTCTAATCAACCCCGGCTTGATCTCGAAGGTTGAGTTAGTTTGGATACACCATTGTTGGGTATCAAGCTTGTGAGAAGCTAGGTCCTTGAGTGTACGTTCAGCCATTGTTTCTTCCTCTTTGTCCGAATCACTTGATGAAGAAGGAGGAAGTGGAGTGTTAATCGCTCGAATGAAATCCTTTAGTTGAGTGCCGGATCGAAGACGTATCGGACTCGGTCTGCCCTCTTTAAGCATTCACCAAAGGTATAACACCTGAAACAAGATTCTCAAAAACTAAGTTAGATACGGTAAAGAATCTAACAAAGCAAGAATAAAGCAAAAAGAAAAATAAAAACAACTAAAAATCGCCCGTTGCTCCCCGGCAACGGCGCCAAAAATTTGATGCGTGTCGTAGGTGCAATCAAATTAATCAATATTTCCACTCAATTAAAAATAATATAATGGAAGTCAAGTTCGTTCCCACGAGGAGCAAGAGATTCTAGTTGTAAAAATTGTCACGAAAGGGGGTGTAAAAAGCAAAAGAAAATAAACAAAGCAATTAAAAGATAAAGTTGAAAGCAATAAGAGAGACAAGATCAAGGAATCCTTCTTCGTTACGAAACAATGAATCAAGTTATGTTCTTTTCTACTTGTTATTAGTCACTGATTATCACCAACCGTAGGATAGCAGGTCCGCTTAGCTAGCCCCAAAATCCCTAATTTCACCGAGTAATGTGTCCGCTTAGTTATCGATTCTATTCAAAAGAACCACCCGAGGTTCGCTTACAAGATGTAATTCCACGAATGCATTAAGATTTATGAATTTAGGTTTAGTACTAGTAGTTAAACTCGGCGTGCACTCCAAACAATCCATCAATCAATCATGAATGAATAAACATTCCTTGGTAAAAACAATCGATAATCACTTCCTAGAATTGAAACAAAACTCAAATTTTACACATAATACACTTTCTTACTACTCAAAATATAAATATACAAGGGGAATCCCAAATTGTTAGGTCTCACCGAGGATTTTGTGTTTTCTACTTGTGTAAAGTGTCAACTTTTATCAAAGACCCTAGAAACGATTACGCTAATCTTCTTGTCATCAACAAACACTAACTTATACTAGATATAGATCAATTAACAAATCAATTTAGCGTGCACTCCAAACAATCCATCAATCAATCATGAATGAATAAACATTCCTATTAGTAAAAACAATCGATAATCATGTAAAAAATCTCAAGATAGAATTGAAACAAAACTCAAATCATGTTAAGAACTAGGAATTCATCCTCAATCAATAAGAAAATTAGCTACTCATGCTTTTGAAATTCACACAAATAATAATTATTAAAAGGAGAATTTTCAAGTTCACACAAATAATTAAGAAGAAGAATCTTAGAAAAGCAAGCAAAAACACAAGTGTTGTGTGTGTAGAGAGGTGTGTAAAAGATGTAGAAAACTTCTCTATTTATAGGCTTCAATATTCTCCAAATCTTCCAAGGAATAGAATCCTTTTCCTTTTGCAATTCAATTTCCAAATTCAAGTCTTTCTCTTCTTCCATCTTCTCTTTCCAAATTTGAGTCCAATTCTCCATCCAATTCCAAGCCCAAGTCTTCACACCCATGAGAGAAGTCCATAGAAAATTCTGGAATTTTTGCTCGCCGGAAAATTGGGATTATGGCCGGAATCCGGCCGGAATAGTCGCCGGAAAACTACTTCAGGTGACCGGCAAAGTCAAACCGGTCAACGGTCAACGGGTCGGATCAGTCGAGTCAACTCGGGTCAAAGCACTGAGTCAAAATGGGTCAAGTCAGCACTGAGTCATGGCTAACTAGCCTGACTGGGCTTAGCATGAACCATTGCACAGGCCAGATGCTGCTGCACCATGATTGTGCATCAAAGCTTCTTCCAGCCAAGATGGCTGTACTTCTCTTGCCCTGTATCCTAGACATACATCTAACATTTTCATCTCAGAGACACCCAGATTCAGCTCTCAAATTCATTCCCCTTGGATCTCATCTGAGCCATGATCGCAACTCATACTTCATTTGTCATTCCCTGTAACATCATCCGAACCACATTCCACCATTTTCTGCAACTCAGCTCAAATAAAATAGCAACACCATGAGCTCAACCCTTGATGTCTTGCTCCAGCTACACAACTACAGCTCATTTACACCATCCAGTTCACCATTGCCATCATAACAGCATTACCAGCTTTCACTTGCAGCTGCATCATATGAGCTGCACAACCATCTCAGTTAACATCCTATATCGATCTCCAATTCTCCCCTGCAACAGCAACTTCACTCATGCCTGCAACATCAGCTGCTTCTTCATCTCTTCTGCAATTCAAAGACACCACCAATTCAGTCACCCCACTGAGACAATAGCAAGCTAAACTCCACCAGACAACTCCACCAGACTCCATGCCAGCTTAAACTGCACCTTGTCAGCTCCATTTCTTCCTGCAATACAGCTCACTGCCACTCATATCACCTAACAAACCCATCTTCTATTTTAAGCTCCGACAAACAATTTCGAGACCCATCTCCTAATTAACGAAACCCCTTCAATTCCTTGATCTCGATTCAATTTGTTGCTTCTTGTTCTTTAATTTCAGGAACAACCAAAACCCTAACTGCAGTTTAGGTTCTCGACATGATTCATCATCCCCTGCGAAAGTTGTCTCAATCATCAATTCGTGACCAACCTATCTCCGTTCTTCAACCAAAACCCTTGTATCTTCGTCATCTCATCACAGCAGCACTTCCCTGACCTGAATCTCTCAAATTCTAGTTCCCTCACATCTCTGAGCTCTCGATTAACAGCAAAACTCATCTCAGTTTCAGCTTCTTCTCTGAGTCTTTTCAATCGAAACCCATTATCGATTCCACAACAACAAAATCTTCTTCATCTCCACAGTGAAACCTTAAATCAACACCTTCATCACAGACTCAACTCTGAGTCGACTTCATCTCCTCCTTCCAATCGATGCAACATCAACACCCACAGTACCTCCTTCATAAGTTCTTCAGCATCGCCACCAACAACAACTCTCTAATCGATCTCACCACAGACTCGAATCGATCTGCTCATTTCTCTCTTGGTTTCTCTGAATTTAGCCTCTCGATTTCAGGCAAAATGATTGAGAAATAACTCTTCTCAATTTAAGATAGGGTTATAAAATTGGGTCGGACTCGGGCATGGATCGGGTACGGGTTTCGGTTAGGGTATGGGTGGATTCAGACATGTGGGCTTGGGTATGGGTCAGAGTTTAGGGTGTGGGTGGATTCAAACACCCACCATAAGTACATCCCAATTGTGCTATTCTCACTCCCTTCTTTTGGATAAGGGACACCTCTTTGACCTCCCCTTAACTATTATTGTCCTTCCTTCAGTAATTTGAGTCACCCCTTAACCTTGGCTGGGCTCCATATAGTCTTCGCCCTTGATAAAATGACAAGCTTGCCCTTTTTGCTCAATTTTGGTGATTTCTTCTTCTTTTCCTCTGTGCGACTCCAAAGTAGCTACAAAACTCAAAACAAGCGTAAAATACATAATTTACAAGAAAAATAGCAAAGAAAGCATAAACTCTGTATAGTAAATACGGTGTATTCTACACCTATCGGCAGATCCAAAAACCGTCTAGCAATCTTAGAGAATAGAAGAAAATGGGAGAAACAAAGGATTTGACGATCTACTAATGAGACTAAAGGATCTGAGCTATCACCAAGAAAATGAGAGAAACGGGTAGAGAAAATAATTAAAAAATAAGCAATTTCAGGGAAGAAGAGAGCGGTTTTAGGAGTAAAAAGGTGGTTTTAGATGAAGAAATAGTGGTATTTGACTAGTCAAAGAGGTTTTGAGATAAGGATTCTTTAGGGTGGGTGAAAGTTGTACGACTTCATCTCTCTCCTACTGCTTGTAGAAATCATAAATTTTTATACGGGGAAGTAGATACTGCTATCAAACTTGCGGTTTGAATATTTCCTTTATAGAAAAACTTGGATGAAATATCTACCGTCGGCTCGACATTAAGAATCATTAAATCCAGGTAAGCAAATATTTTACTGTAATCCAACTTCTGAAATAACAGATTTATAGAGAGCAATCAAACTGCTAATCTGATGGGCTGATTCACAAAGCAATACCAAAATCAAGATTTGATGCATGTACAAAGTGAAACAGAACTGCAGGCGCATCGACGTGCATTTGACTAGTTTATCTTGCTATAACAAAGAAAATACCCCTTTTTGTTGAAGCCTTTTTTTTTTTTTTGGTCACAAAAAGACAAAATAGTATGGTGTCACCCTTATATTATTAATATGACCTTAAATATCAACTACTCCTATTCAATGGTGAAAATGTCAATGTTGTATATTCACAAGAATGCCATTGTTTTAAAAGTATATCAAAAAAGTTTAAAACTTAAATATCTTTCAAAATACACACCGGATTTTTACAAAATTAGTATATTTGGAAAGATCTTTGAATTATCTACGTAAAAAGTACAAACAAAAATATTAAATGTGTATGTTAAATTTTCTTCTTCATTATTATTAAATTTGACGTTGTTAAAAGAAACAAATTCAAGCATGTGCATCGCATATGTAGTCTTACTAGTCATAAGAGCAAGCCCAATAGCCCATATTATCCCATCTCCCTCATTGTACCGACATTTCAAACGGGTTTTACGCTCACCCATCGGGTCTTCAAAAACGCGCGGGAAAATATATAGCTAACTAGGGCACATCCCCCCTTTTTTTTATCACCACTCGTCGCTGAATACCTCTCTCTGCTTCACAATCATGGATATCAACGATCTAGACGACGATGAGGAGTTTGGATTCTCCAGGAATTACTTCCTGGCTAAAGAAATGCGCGGATCTGGGAAGAAAAAATCTGCCCAAAAATTATCTGACATTGATGTAGTTGATGAGCAGGTCTTTACCCTCTTTTTAATTTCTGAACTATTTTTCTTTTATGCTAATGTTTTTATTGTTAATATTTATATGTGGTTATGATTAGTGATTTTGGTCTGGGAACGAATGTGCAGGAACTGAGAGTTGCAGTTTCTAATATTGAGACTAAACATGAGAAAGAGATTGATACGTTGCTAATTAGTTACAAAAGCTTATACCCAAAATGGGTTTTTGAATTGAGGTATAAAGTTTGATTTTCTTAGTATGGTATAAATGATGTAAATTTGAGTTTTATGTGGTCAACTCAACTGTGCTATATATCCTTATTTGCACCATGAATCTACAAACAAGAAAATGCCTAGTGCCATCATAGTTCATAGATTCCCTGGTAAGTGGGGGTAAATTGCACCTGGATTCGGCCTCCTCTCTTGTCTGTTTTGCGCTGGTGCACCTGTATTTCTTTCTTAGGATTGTTAACATTTTTTATGAAATTGGTTTGTAGGTGTGGCTTTGGTCTTTTGATGTATGGGTTCGGCTCTAAGAAGGCTTTGCTTGAAGATTTTGCGTCTACAGAGTTGACAGATTGTGGTGTAATCGTTATCAACGGATATCTTCAGTCAGTCAATGTTAAAAATGTATTACATCTGAGCATTTAGGAACCAATATTTGTTTGTTTCGTCAAAGGGATTTTTCATTTGACGTCTGCAATTCTTTCAAGTGTAGGTTGTGTCCACCCTAGCTGAAATTCTGTGGGAACAGCTAAAGACCAGACGTAGGTCTTCTGCGGGGAGATCATCCAAAGTTCAACAACCTTCCAGTTCGCAATCCATGGAAGATCTTCTTGCATTTTTAGACGGTTCCAGTGCAAAGGAAAATGACTGCTTTGTTTGTGTTGTTATACACAATATTGATGGACCTGGGTTGCGAGACAGTGAATCACAACAGTATCTTGCACGACTTGCAAGCTGTTCCAATGTTCGTGTGGTTGCATCTATAGATCATGTCAATACAGCACTGTGTAAGAATTCACTTCTCACTATGTTCGTGTGCTTTTCCCGTTTTCCATAATTCATTTTGTACCAAATCTAACAAGCACTAGAAGTTGGATCCCAGATTTATTCACTGTAACATATGCACCTACAATCTAGAGTCTTCGACAATTCTATTTATAATCCCGTTAAAGGTTATGCCTTAGATACTACCTCCAATCTGACTTTCTAACTCCATCGCATAGATTAATTGGCATCTAGAGGTTTGTACATGTAGCATCATTTGTTGGTCTGCATGGCCGTTTGTCACTGGTACAGCATAGTGGATCTTATCATTATTGGTGGTCAGTGTTTCCTGTTTTAGAATGTTGTAATTGGGTTGTTTTTGGTTTCCCGACAAACCTGAACATTTGTTTAATGACGTTTCGAGACGCATAGTAGATGAGGTTAGGGTACAATCTAACAACCCGCCTAGAACTACTGGTTCTTAAAGTATTAATTGCCTCTATTTCCTTTGTTAATTGAGTAAATGTCTGTTTTGGTTCCAGTATGGGACAAGAAAATGGTCCACACACAGTTCAACTGGTGCTGGTATCATGTCCCGACCTTTGCACCATACAAAGTCGAAGGGGTGTTTTTCCCCTTGATTCTTGCCTGTAGTGGGACAGCCCAAAATGCTAAAACCGCTGCAATTGTACTTCAGAGTTTGACACCAAATGCGCAGAGTGTGTTCAAGGTTTTTGCTCAACATCAACTGGCCCACTCCGATGAAGAAGGTAAGCATTTTGGTGCATAATACTTCTATGCTACTAATTTTCCATAGAAAGGTGAGATTGAGATTTACTGTTTATTGTCCTAATATACCTGTTTTCTTTCTCAGGAATGCCGATAAACAACTTGTATGCAACCTGCCGTGAACGTTTTCTAGTTAGCAGCCAAATGACGCTGAATTCCCACTTGACGGAGTTTAAAGATCATGAGTTGATTAAGACTAGAAGACACTCCGATGGGCAGGATTGTGTTTACATTCCTCTTACATCTGAAGCAATTACGAAGCTGTTAGAGGAGATTGGCTGAATTTGTTATCTGTGAGTACATTTTACACAACAATATAATCAGGCTCTTCTAGGAACTAGTAAATTTGTTTTGTTCTTTGTTTTCAAAACATGGAAACTGATGACCTGCCTCATAATGTACACTTGAAAAAAGTACAATTTGATAGACTAGTGTTTGTCAACTATGCATCTTTACTATATTACTGCAATATTTTGTTTCAGCCAACTTTCACTGAAATATCGTCCCCTTAGTCTTAAAGAGAAAGATGGGTATATATCATTGCACTTGTTGAGATGGCAGTCGGTTGATTTCAGTTATTTAGTATCGGTTGGCATTGCTCCAAGCCTCACACTCCCAAACTCTGGCCTGTGTTAAAAAAATGACCATAAAAAACAACAGTAAGAGCTGCTAATCACCATTTGTACAGGGACAGCTCATTAAACATTTCGAGGATTGTTTTGTTGAATCCTGCCTTTGGCTAGGTGGAACTGATTATTCTGAGGTGAACATAATAGATATGGAGGGAATAGTTGGCATGTTCTTGACTACTGTGTCCCCTTTACCACAGGGTGTGTGTGACTACCCACTTTCAATCCTGTGTGGCTAAGTTGCCGTTTGGCTCTAGTTGTTGGTGCTGAAAATGACAGTTTTTGTTGGAGATGGTTTTACTATGAACCTCTCTTGATTAGAATGCCTGTAGAGGAGTTGTGGAGTTCATGGACTGACTGAGATGGGTCATGTGTCCCATGAGTTCCTTATGTCCAATGTGTTCCATATGTTCCATGAAATTGGTGGGCACATGATGACACGCGGTTTGTCTTGTGGGAATAAGGTCAAACAAGGTTTGAATCTTGAATACCAGTCCCATATTAGACTTCAAATCTTAAATGGATAAACATATGGAAAATGATTTACTCATCGAAGAATTTGCACCGCATTCTCACCGTGTGAGAGGATGTGAGAAGATGGGTGGGCCCACTTCTACCCCATCCCTAACCCAATACACCGAATGCTGTCTTGGGTCCGTGCGATTTTCCTCGATGCATTCACGGTCCAAATTCTTCGGTGGGACTAGCAAGATTGTAAACATATACTCTTTATATTCTAAATGTTTCCACCCAGCAGGCAAAAGTAGAATTCAATAGTAAATTATTCTACTAGCTACTAGAAAAAGAACCATTTTACAGCCAATGAAACCCATAAAAGCAAGCAAAATATCAATAGAATTTCACATCTTACGTTGGCAATGAGATTTGCACGTTGACTTTGTTCATACATAAGTACACCGATCCCATTTAATCATCTTGATATTGTTCTTCTTTTGTACATAACAATGGAGGCAATTAACTCTGGATTAGCTTATGAACTTCTACCTTATTTGAGGGTGTATAAAAATGGTCAAGTTGAGAGGCTATCGCATTACCGAGATGAATTTGTTCCTCCATCAATTTTCAGAGATTTGAAAATGAGTGTTTCATCTAAAGATGTTGTAATTGTACCTCAAACTGGTCTCTCTGCAAGACTATATCTTCCCAAGTCAATCACCCACACAGAGGAGGAGCAACAGAAGAAGAAGCTTCCCCTTCTCGTTTATTTCCACGGTGGAGCATTTTGCACCTATTCCGCCTTTAATCCTAGATACCACGATTATCTAAATTCTTTAGTTGCAGAGGCAAATGTTGTTGCCGTCTCGGTGGAATATGGACGAGCACCAGAGAATCCTCTCCCCGTGGCTTATGAAGATTCATGGGCAGCCTTAAAATGGGTACTTTCTCACTCTCTGTCTGATCAACAAGGCCATGAGATCTGGTTAAGTGATCATGCTGATTTCAATCAAGTTATTTTGGGTGGTGACAGTTCCGGTGCTAACATCGCACACAACATGGCAATTCGTGCTGGAATTACACCTGAGCAAATGTTCGGTTTGAAGCTTTGGGGGGTTGTTTTAGTGCATCCTCACTTTTGGGGGATGGAACCAATTGGTGTAGAGAAATTAGACATGGATTTGAAGCAAAGAGTAGACAAGTTATGGCTTACGGTTTGTCCCACAACAACAACCGGTAATGACGACCCATTGATCAATCCTGCAACTGACCCAAATCTTTCAAGCTTGGGATGCAACAAAGTGTTGGTATGTGTCGCACAGAAAGACTTATTGAGAGACAGAGGATGGTTTTATTACGAGACGCTGAAGAAAAGTGGTTGGGAAGGTGTTGTTGAGATTATGGAGTCTAAAGAAGAGGGTCATGTGTTCCATTTGCATAACCCCAGTTCTGAAAATGCTCTGAACATGATGAAATTCTTGGTTTCCTTTATGCATCAGGATTACTAGAAATTGAATTCAAAGTATATATTAGATTCTCAATTGTTTCTTCTATCTTTTCTTGCATCATTTTTCTCTTATGTGCTTTAATCGAGCACCCTGTTTTAGGGCATACATAAAACTTTCAGGGCATACTGAATAAAGACAACAGAGGAGTGTAAATAGCAAAATCAGAAGCCCCTTAACCAAATATTTTTGGTAATGGTAAATCTGCCCTTTTAGGATTAATGTTAATACTAATAATTAGTTAAATAATTTTGATTAGTGATTAATGATTAGTGATTAGTTTTAAGATTATTTAGTTATAAATTTGTGTAGATAAAAAAATTTTGGTAAGAAAAAAAAAGTTGAAGGGGAAAGTGAGAAAAAAGCTTGGAACTTGTATTTGATTCAATGGATGAGGAGGGTAATTCTTCAACTAAAAAACCTAGGAAAATACATATGAATTACAACAATGATCCGGAAATGGCTGATTTCTTAGATTATGAGAATGATTTTACACAAACTCAAACTCAAGCTCAAGCTCAAACTCAAACTCAAGATGATGATTTTTATGAGCCAAACCTTGATGATGAATATATATATATGAGGAACCCAATGCTTCTAATACACAGGTACACTTCTATCTTATGTTTAATCTCACTTTGTAGCTTAAAATCATCAAAAGTTATGTGTTTTTTCACTAAGGTTCGGCGAATATGGATGAACAGTTCGGCTAGCTGAAAGTGTTATGATTAGTAGCCGAACCATTTCTCTAGACCATAGTTCGGCTTGTTATAAATAACAAATAAGTAGCCGAACCCTACACTGTAACTTCTGATACAAAATTTGTTTAAGGTTCGGCTTATATTGATAAATTTGTATGCTCCGAACCTGTTGGGAATACATGGTTCGGCTCTGTGATCAAGTAGAATATAAGCCGAACCTTATCATTTATATTCCTGAGAATTGTTTGGTTAAGAATTTTGTATAGGTTCGGCACATATTGTGAATATCGTAAGAGCCGAACCTCGGAAATGTTCTAGGTTCGGCGCGTATGTATATTATCGTACTAGCCGAACCCTTCCATTAATTTTTCATTATAGTATCTTACCTTGTGTTATTCTTCATAGATCGTGCTTGATGGACCCGTACCGATGGAAAGTCAACCTGGTCCCGTAGAAATAATTCACGAAGATACTAGGGATCACTTCCAAAATGATTTGGTATGTAAGAACTTGTTGTTTACCTTAATGTTGTCAGAATGTTCCGAAGTTTTTTTACTAATTATTTGTGTTTGAATGAACGTAGAGATGGAAAACTAAACCCGAAGCACTGGCTTGGGCTGAGGAACACGCGATGAAGATAAATTGCGTACTAGTTAAAGGACGACAAAGCCGAGGGGATCGGTTTGAATTGATTTGTGAGCGAAGTGGAACCGGCGATAGCAAGGCTAGAAAGGGTTCTGTATATGTTGGGAAGACCGGGAGAAAGATTAGGACAGAGACGAAGAAAATAAACTGCCCTTTCAAGATCGTTTTCAACCTCAAGAACAAGAATAAGACCTTGAACAAAGATGATGAATATTGGGTTATGAATAAAGATATGGATCGTCGTCATAACCACCCACGTCCACGTGACCTTCATGGACATGCGAAAGTAGTGCGACTCAAACCCAACGAAATGCTAGAAGTGGATAAAATGACACGAGCACGTATGGCACCGTCTAGGATTCTTAGTAAATTGAAGGAGGACGACAAGAATAACAAGTCAACTATGCAAACTATCTACAACGCAAGAAATAAGATTAGAAGACTCAATTTGCAAGGTAGGATGGTGATGCAACAAGTGATTTGGTTAGGGGTGAAGCATAACTACGCTTGCCAAAAGAAGTTGGATGAATTTGGTCAAGTGACACACATTTTTCTTGCCCACCCAGAATGCGTCCAATTGGCTCAATGCTTCCCACAAGTTATTATATTGGATTGCACGTACAAAACTAACAAATATGAGATGTCGTTGATGAACATTATTGGGCATACGTCGACAAAGGCACCGTTCACCGTGGCTTTTTGTTTCATGAAAAACGAGAAGAAAGAGAGTTATGTTTGGGGGTTAGAACAATTGAAGTTAATCTTCCGGGAGAGTGCTCTTCCTAAAGTGTTCGTATCCGATCAAGATTCATCATTGATGTATGCTATTAATAAGGTATTTCCGGATGCTTTCAACTTTCTTTGCACGTTTCATATATGGTGCAATGTGAGGAAAAAATGCCAACCGATAATTCAACCACTTAAGATGAAAGAATTAGACAATATTGCTAAACTACCGGTGGAAAAACGAGAAAAGGCAAAGAAGGAATTCTTGAAATGATATGAACACAATGAGATGTTGTGGGCTTCTTTCCATGGCGAATGGGAAGCTTTGGTATCAATCACCGAGGATGTATACGAAGAAAATGTTAAAATGCTTATTAATCATTACAGGACCTATTACCCCGACGTCATTATTTATTTGCTCAAAGATGTGTTGGAACCTAATAAAGAAAGGTTCGTGTCTTGTTTCACAAATTGACACAAACACTTCGACAACCAAGCCACAAGTATGGTAGAGTCGGCTCATTATCGGTTGAAGAAGAACCTTTTTGGATGTGTTGACACCTTTGTTACGGTGTTTGATGCAATTGATGAATATTTCAAAAGTGATGTTGTGAGAATTAAAGCGGTGTTCGAACATAACATTATGTTCAAGCACAAGGATTACAAAAGTCCTTGGATACGAGGATTAACTTATAATGTCTCCCATCTTTGCATTGATTTATTGATGGAAGAAGTATCTTTGATTGAGACATTTGGCGCCAACTTGGAGGAAGAGTGTGTTTGTAAAATAAAGACATCTATGGGACTTGCATGTCGCCACGACATAGTTCGGTACAAGGATGGTATCATACTATTTGAGGACATTGATCCTTTTTGGAAACAATTAAGCTTCGATCCTCTCCCAACCGAAGACGACGAGGATGATCTAGAAATTTGGGACACGGCAAAAGGGAAAAAGTTGGCGGAGATGTATAGGAATATGTTCCGAGCTCAAAAATAAATTTTTTGGCACAACATGTTGCCGGTAATGTATCCATTCACCCAAGAGAATATTTTGGAACCGGAGAAGGGTGTCCCGAAAGGTAGAAAGAGTAAGAAAATGAATAATTTCCAAACTAGACAAGCAAACAAGGCACTATTGGCTACCCGTAGAGATCCATGCGGCATTGAGATCCATGATGCTCGGTATGAAAAGGCAAAGAAGGAAATTGAAAAGGTGATGAAGGAGGAAGAAGTGAAAGTTCCAAAAAAAAAAAACGTGGTCGTCCGAGTATTCAAAAAGCCGAAACAAGTAACAAAGAGGTCAAGGAGAATAATTGTCCGTCACAAGCAAAGGATGGTAAAGAGGACGTCAAGGGGAAGAGTAAGATACATCCTTCACGAACCAAGATAAAGGAAAAAAAAGACCGTACATGAAGTTGGTAGGATGAGAGGACCCAGAAGAGATAAGTCCGGTAACTATTTACGGCCTATCAATTTTATATACGATAACTACTTGGAAGATCTAGCGCCGGTAATTAATGAGCATATTATAGCAATGGACGACATAGAAGGTGATGGAAATTGTGGATACTACGTCACGGAGGAACAACTTGGTCCTTTTAAAGATGGGAACAATCTGGTGCCCCGAGAAAATGAAGTCAACTATATTAAGCAACGATTGTTACAAACCCTACGCCGGAATAAAGAATTCTACAAGAAAATGATGAGAGTAGGTCCAAGGGTAGATGCAGGAGTGGCATCGGAGTACATTGCATTCGAACGTCGTTTACATGGGGATTCAATCATCACCCAAGATCATTGGATGACAATGCTCGTTTGTGGGTTTTTAATAGCGGAGACATTCGATTGCGTCGTACATTGTTTCGCGTGGCCGGGTAATAGTTTTACTTATGCGCATCCAACAAAACCTTGCCATGAAGGTGTAAAAGATAGAAGACTTGTTATGGGATTTGTTCAAAATTGTCATTTTATCGGCCTCAAACTCAAAACCGGTTGTCCATTACCTCCCTTGATGATTGCAGCCTTTTGGCCTAGATTTGAAAATAATTATTTGATGGATTGGTGTGAAAACTATGCGACAGAAATGGATCTTTGGAAAGCTTTGAATGTGACGCTTGCAAGTGGACAAGTTATTATGTTTTCAAGTGATGAGGATGAAGATGATGAGAAAGAGGTTAGTGAAGATGATGAGGAAGAGGTGATCCGTCTAGGATCTCCATAAATTGACACTATCGAAGTGTTATTTGCTTTTTGTGGTCCATTTAATCTATTGTAGATTTTGGTTTTTTGGTAAACTAACAATTGCACTTAATTTTACCTTCTAGACTCCCTGTATTTGAATGAGCTTTGATTTATTTTATGTTATGGAAGGTATTTTCATTGTTCGACAAGTCTGTAATATACACCGCACAGGATGTGGTTCGGCAAGGATAAAACAAGCCGAACTCAGTATAAAGTCAGGTTCGGCGTTTATTTTAATTTACATATACGCCGAACCTGACATGATAATTTAGGTTTTAGACGGGTTCGGCTTGTAATGGATTTTAAGTATAAGCCGAACCTGACAATTTCCTTCCACCCTAAAATCCCAGTCAGGTTCGGCTGATTATCCTTAAGTTTGTATTGAGCCGAACCATATCCTGTGTTAACAGTTCATTCAATTCAAAAGTCTTTTATCATTCATACGATAAAGGATTACATTCCAAATTACATTCCCATTACATAAGAACATGGCAGCAATACATAAGAACATGGCAGCATTACAAAAGAACATGGTAGCAATACAAAAGAAAACCATCCATCTAGTATCCCAAACGGGTTATGAGAAACTTTCGAAAAATGCGGCAGTGAGCTTCGTATTTGAAATTCTTTCCTTTCCATCTTCGCCATTCCTCTAGCGCTCGCACTTCAATTTCGGAGGTAGTTTCACCCTTGAGTCGATAACGATTCACAACCCGAACTAAAGCTATAAAGTCGGTAACCTTTTTCTTAATAGATTCAATTCGGCAAAACAAGGATGTCGAACCCCGGTTGTGAGGATTACCTGTTTCAGTGGAGAATGCTTCATGAATTCGAACCAAGTAGTACATACTCATCAGACCCTTCACTCGTCGTTCTTCACCCTTCTTTGGATAGTATGCTCAGAGTTCGTGCAAAGAGACAAATCTTCATCTAGAGTAAACTTAGGATTAGGGGGTGCCATATTTTTCAGGAGATGTGCTTTCTTATGTGAAACAATAGGTTAGTATATATAGATATCAGGTTTTCAACGGCTATATTTTTGAAGAAAAAAAAGCCGTTCCCTGAAATTTGTGAAATTTTGTCAGGGTTCGGCTAGTAAGATTATTTCCATATAAGCTGAACATTTATTAGAAACGACTAGAATTTTCAAAAGTTTGAAAATTCTGGCAGGTTCGGCTTGTATTTAGAGTTACTTAACAATCCGAACCTGGCAATGACAATGTAAATTTTTTGCCAGGTTCGGCTTGTATTTAGAGTTACTTAACAAGCCAAACCTGACAAGTTCAAGGTAACTATTGGCAGGTTCGGCATGTATTCATAGTTAATTACTAGCCGAACCTGACACTGAACATGTGATTAACAGAATGAAAACTGAAAATTATCTTTAACACAATTAATACATAAAAGTCAAATTGTCGATAACATGAAATAAACTAGCAAACACAAGGAAAGTCGAGTTTTCGATAACAAAGTTAACAAATCCGAGATAAAAGTATATTTAATCAAACATTAAAAACATAAAAGTTCAATGACCACCGCCCCTCTTGTCGGTTCCACGACCACCTCCACGGCCTCTTCTTTTGGCACCTCCACGTTCATCTTCCGCCGCGCCGTCATCACCTGTTGGGCCGCTACTACTACCTCCACTTGTGCGTTCACCAGCTTCTCGATTCCTCTTTTTCGTCGTCGGCCTTTTTATGGGTACCTCGGGTCCTTTTCCTTTGGTCATAATAGCATCCAACTCGTTGATGAAATAATATTGTTCTTCAACCGTCAACGGCGTTTTGCAACTAGCTTTTTTCTTCATTTTCTTCACCAACTCCTTACCCGCCGCAACCTAATTTCATTTGTCAACAACTTCTAATTATGAGTAACTTGTTTATGTTATAAATTCAAGAGTAAAGATTAATGTAATTATTACCATTGTCTTGAAGCCTTCGATAGTTCTTCATAAGTGGAATTTTTGGAGATGATGGTAGCCTTTTGCTTCCCCTTCGACTTTTCAACTTTCTTCTGACTTTCCTTATTGATAATAAATGGATGAGAAATTTGGTTGTACCAATCCATGTAGCCCGGATCAGCTTCACGAGGATCACCATGCACGGGTGCTATCAAATTCATATTTAATATGTTGGCATCTAAATTCTTCCAGTGCTCATTGCTCGGCTCGGGATCATACTTTGGAGTCCATGAAGAAGTGGTGCTTTTAGTTCCAGTAGAACTCTTTGGCATCAACGTGAATTTCTCGTCAAACAATGGGACCTTTTGGACAACTCCTCCTTGACGTAGTACTCGCCGAGGATCAAAAATTACACAACCACCAGGATAAAACAATGGTCCATAGTACAAACCCACCGGAATGTTTTCATCAAGAACAACTTCATCATGTTCATATTCCACCGGCTTTTGATATGGATCAAAATCGACGTCTTTGACCTCGATAGAGTCTAACTTCTCTCTCAAGTTTGCCACCAACTGCTCTTTATTCCTTGCCATCTCCTTCTCAAACTTGTAGCGTGCCGCTGTTGGAAGTGTATCAACCCAATCGACATCCTTTTCCAATGTTTTGCACAATTTCAAAGTCGAGAAATGGTCATATACCCACACCTACATCCAAAATTTAAATAAGAAATGATATGCAAACCTTAAACCATACACTGAATCCCCAACCTAAAATTTTGGATATGGTTCGGCTCATAATGGCTATTACATATAAGCCGAACCATACACTGAATAAAGAGACAGTTGCATTATTGAAAAAAAAATTGGAAATTATTCGACAATTACCTGAAACAAAGTGAAGTTCCCTCCAATATTTGTACTTGTCAACGTAGAGGCGGTCGCAATTTGGTCGAGAAGGTAAGCTAGAGTCGCGGTACCCCAAGCGTATTGGTTAATGGTTTCAAGATCCTTTAACAATATAAGATAATTCGCATTCACCTTGTTTCCAGATAGGTCCGGGAAGACATCTCTGCCAAGAGTATAAAGCAAATAGGCTGTTGCGGTTTGCTTCACTTTGATCTCGTCCATTACCAACACCCCATTCTTTACTTTTTGGTTGTTTTCTCAAATTGATTTTTCAAATTAGTAAGCTTCACCTTCTTGAGATTCTTATTTGTCCCTCCTGGAAAGTTAACAGAATATACATCTCTAACGGAACGACAAAACTTGAGTTCGGTCTTATAATCACTCCAACCAAGACATTCGTTGTACAACTTATATAGCTCAGTCCAACTCATATCATAATAGTCAGCATCCACACTTCTACCCCTCACTTTAAGCCCCGTGATCTTGTTCGCGTCATCGGGAGTGATTGTCATATCCCCAAATGGTAGTTGAAACGTATAAATCTCTGGACAAAATCTCTCGGTTAAGGCGGAGGCCGTGACACTATCATACTGCTGGTGTCCATATTTAATGATAGGCCATAAAGCAGAGGATTGTACGTAAGACTGGACTTCGGGAACCTCTTCAGACAATTTCCATTTCTTAGCCCTCTGATGTCTCAATACTCGGACTGCATCGTTGTGATCAGGAGTCTCATATATTCTTTTCCCAAGATTCGGCGTAACCGATCAAAACCCTTCCTCCATCTTCCGGAAGTCCATGTGGCAAACCATCATCTCGAGCTGGAATTACGTTTTTCTCATCAGGAATGTGCAAACCTTTAACCCGGTGTTGAGGTTTCTCATTAACATGCTTCTCTTTCGGTTGATGTTGAGGTTCCTCATTAACATGACTACCATCAACTTCTTGTTCTACTCTTTGTATCTCTGGAAGTGGTTCACGAATTTCTAATGTTGCTGCTCGCCCTCCAGCTCCCAATTTCTTTTTACCTCCTCCTCGAGGATCGGGTGTTTTAGAAGTATAAGGTGTAACCTCCATCCTCCTCCTCTTTTTAACTTCATTATTCCTAAAACAAGTTTAAAATTTTATTAACATATTGAATTAACTAAAGTCTAGGATCGGCTACGCCGTAACACCTATTATGAGACGAACCCATTGTAACACAGTGCTATGTTCGGCGTGTAATGAAAAGTAACAACAAGCCGAACATATTAAGTCAAGGGTTCGGCTACCCCGTAAAACACAATATAAGCCGAACCAATAACTATTTTCTTTTGCAAACTTACAGAGAATGGTTCGGCTTAAATTTAGTATTCTATAACAAGCCGAACCTGTACTGAAAATCCTAACTGTGACTGGGTTCGGCGTATATACAGTACACTAATTCACGTCGAACTGTTGATATACATTTCCAGATGGAAATTTTGAAGAACAGTTCGGCTCAAAAAACACCTAAAATATGTGCCGAACCTAGATCTGTAACCGCCTAAAACCCTAAGATTGGGTTTGTAAAACTTACTTTCTTATCCTCATTTCAGGAGTTGGTGCTTCGATTGGTTGATTTTGTGGTTCGATTTCATGTTCAATTGGTTCTTCTTCTTCAATTGAGGGATTTGAAGACGATTTTGAACGCCTACCAGTTGCCATTTCCTTTCTACGACCCATTATATAGTTGAGTTTAATCGACGATCAAATTTTCGCGAATCGACGATTAATCAAGACGATGAAAAATAAATTTCTCGCGAGGAAGAAGAAGGGTTCGGCTGTTAGAGAAGATGAAGAAGTTAAAAAGAAACTGATTTTGATTTTCTTAAAACTGATTTTAGGTTTTTATATTAAGGGCAATGGTAGATTAGTAATTAAAACGGTTGGAGGGTATATGGGTAATTGAACTACTCAAGGGATACCCCTTATAAGGGCACCTTAGATGGGATTATTGATTTGTATGCCCTGAAAGTTTTGTATGCCCTAAAACAGGGTTCTTAATCAAAGCCCATTTGTTGGGCTTGAGAAAATTTTATCTAGTTCACCTTTTCTAGAAGATTTGCCCAGATCAATAAATGACCACTCACTGTTATGACATGACAGCTTTTATATCGCTTCTTCAACAGCATTATCACCCGACTAGATCCCATCTAGTTTCTTTCATTTCATTTTTCTTCATCTTCTGTAAAAATAATGGAGGGAAGCAATGAATTGGCTTATCAACTTCTACACTATTTGAAGGTATACAAAGATGGTAGAGTAGAGAGGTTACCAGGTTACCAAGATGAATTTGTTCCTCCATCTATTGCTGAAAATTCAGAATCAAGCGTTTTATCCAAAGATGTTGTAATCGTCTCTGAAACTGGTGTTTCTGCAAGACTGTATCTTCCCAAATTAAGCACTCACCAATTGCAAGAGGAGAAGAATAAGCTTCCACTTCTCATTTATTTCCATGGTGGAGCTTTCTGCACAAACACTGCCTTCAATCCTAAATACCACAACTATGTCAATTCATTAGTTTCAGAAACAAATGTTGTTGCCGTCTCGGTGGAATATAGACGAGCCCCGGACCACCCACTCCCCATCGCCTATGAGGATTCATGGACTGCCTTGCAATGGGTGCTTTCTCATTCTACTGCTACCACTAGCAACGGGCAAAAACCGGAGACATGGTTGAATGAGTATGCAGATTTCGATCGAGTTTTCTTGGCTGGTGACAGTGCAGGTGCAAATATCGCGCACAACATGTCTATTCGTGCTGGGATTAGTTCTGAACAAATTTATGGTTTGAAATTTTTGGGCGTTGTTCTAGTGCATCCTTACTTTTGGGGGGTGGAACCGGTTGGGCTGGAGCAAAAAGACAGAAGTTTGAGGGAAAGAATTGATAAGTTATGGCTCACTGTTTGTCCATCGACAACAGGGAACGATGACCCGCTGATTAACCCAGCTACAGACCCCAATCTTTCCATTTTGGGATGCAACAGGGTGTTGATTTGTGTTGCAGAGAAAGACTTGCTGAGAGACAGGGGACTGTTTTATGGTGAATTACTGCGGAAGAGTGGGTGGAACGGTGTTATAGAGACTATGGAGACAGAAGGGGAAGGTCATGTGTTCCATCTGTTTAACCCCAGTTCTGAGAATGCTGTGAACATGCTCAAAAGGTTGGCTTCTTTCATCAATCAAGATGATTAAGTTCTAAAAAGAATATGTAAGCTTGATTAGCTAACCGAAAAATAAAACGAAAACAAACCGCAGATTCTCAGTCTCTCAATTTGTTCACCTTTTCTTTGTGAGTTACAGGCAAAAATTGAATTCAACCACTTGAACAAAAAGCTAACCAAACCAAATTTCCGAAAACAAGAGCTTTTCTGTGACTAAGAAATTACAAGGCTAATTTTTTGATCGAACTGAAATTACAAGGGTAATGGAAGGATATCTTCCCCCCTCCTTACAATCATATAGAGGAGACCCCAAAAACACAAACCATTTGTAAGACTATGCACAAAATTATCTGAGTATGCTTTCACCCTATACAAGCTCTATGGAAGCAGTTGATCTCGGAGACATGGATCCTATTGAACTGCTCTTCTCTAAAGAATAAGCGACCAAAGTTTTCACTACACGGCTGAATCTTCTTCTATAGGTTGGAAACTTTGATAAACTTCTCGTCATTCCCATCAGCCTGCAAGTACATCATTATCCACCAGTAATATGAGAAAAAGAGGCGTTACAATTTTGATCATCAACTGATGTAAAATTTTAAATACACAGTTTTTGAGGATGTAAGAGTAGTTCTTACCTTCTGCTGATACCTTGAATTTGAGCAGTCCTTACAGCATCCTCGGGAACAATACTGCCATTGTCCCAAGTTTCCATACGCCGGGTATCGGTACCAAAAAGAACAACCTTCTCTAAAAACCTTAACTCACCTTGTGACAGATTTATAACCTTAATCTGTTCCTTCAAAACTAAAATAGGATAAAAAAACCAGTCTAGTAATCGGTCTTGGGGAGCATTTAGATGATTGACTTCGACACCATCAAGCATTAACAAACCTCCTGCTCCAGCTGCGATAGAGTCCAGGAGAGTCCGCATTAATGAATAGCTAGGAAGGCCTACACCAACAAGGGTCATATCAATACTGCCTTTCACCCTGGACCATTCATCAAGGTCAGCTGGCAATATAACGTTAGCATCCACCAGTTCCTTTCCCCTCAGTACACAAGACCTCATCACATGTTCCCATATCTGTCATATTTGATATATAAATCACAAGCATTATGATTCATCGGGTAAAACAAACAATGTTGTGGTAGTTATTATCTAATGATACGCATGTGGCATTAAGACAAAAGTTATCTCTGATGGCTGATTACAGAAGAGTATACATGAAACTTGAGATAAGTAAAGCATACCTGCACCATTTTTACTTCTTGTATTGTCTCTCTTACGGATCTTGACGGTGCTAAATTTGCAATAAGCATTGCAGGTGCTTCTGTAGGAACTGCAATGAACTTGCCAGGACGGCTACTTCCTACAGAGAAGTCTCCTGCGAGAGAGGACTTTTTCGACCTGTACCGGGGCCTGTTGTTGGGCAGTGAAATGGGCAATCAATGAGGGAACTTACAAGACAGTTAAATGAAAACAAATAATTGGCAGAAATTTACTTTGGAAATATGGATCCTTCTCTTAGGTAAAGCAAATCATTTGTGTACTCGTCGAATTCGGCAACCATCGCAACTATATAAGCTAAACCTCTCCTGAAAGATCTTTCCTACACCATTGAACAGACTGGAAAGGTGAGCTTATTACAAGGAATACCGACTTTTAAGTAAGAAATGAGAGCTGAAGCTAGAACAAACCTGATATACAATAATTGCTCCATACAACCCAATGAAGATGCTTGAGAAAACAGACAATAAGATGCTCCCAACAACGATAAGTGGCCACAGAAGGATTGCTAAACCGGCAATAGGTATACAAGCTGTTTCAAGGAAGGGGCCTTCTCGGCTCACTAGGTCATGTAGCAACCTATACCAGCCCATGATAAGCAGGTATGGACTCTTTATCACTGCAATGATGGTATAAAGAGGAATCTCTATGATGAGTCCCATCAACCCCACGATGATACATGCGGGAACATGTACTGACCTGCACAAGGTTTCAAGGTGAGGGTGCGAGTGAGACTAAATCCTTTCAGCACACTGTTTGTACTGATCACAATGCAAATATAGCTCTTATCAACAACCATTTTCTCCTTTTCTCTAACCATAATAAAATGATGAAAGAAGAAACTCAAAATCAGACACAGCAGAAAATCAAAGGCTATCATATCATCCTAGCAGAAGTTATTTGAAATAACCAACACAAAGCAACCTATTGACTATGATTCCCTGACAGGCTGACACCCTACGCTGCATACGTCGGGTTACTTTGCCCACATTACAACCAATAAAGATGACACAATTCCACAGATCCACGACTCATGTGTAAAAAGTTTGATTTTGTGCGAATTGAGAAATCAAATCTTTCTAAGCTTGCATATCTTATAGAACATATTATAGTACTCCTTGACTTGTCACCCATTAGTTTTACGAAACATTCCAAAGTAAAGATTCTTCGCCATAAGGTCCAGACTGTCCAACAGAGAGGTCATAGCAATTTAAAAATAATTTGTTGACCCACTTGAGACAGCCAGAAAGGAAATTTTTCTAATTGTATCTTCTCAACAAAATTCTAACAACTGTACATTCTCTTAAAGTTGAATTTTCTATAACAACGAGTAGATTTGAGTAGACATACATACCTCAGAGTTTGGTGTTCGTCTGAAATAGATGCTTCCCTCAACTCCTTCAAGTAAAGCGGGTATGTATGATAACACATATCAGCAAAATCTCTGACAACTGTGCAACTCCCTTTGACAGTACCCCAAGTTCCATCCTAACCAATTCATCAGTACGAATTCAATTTCTAATGTAATCTCAAACAGAATTACGACAACAAAAACTACTGCGAAAGGGGCAATTGAAGTTGAAAGTTTTACCACTAAGCAGTGAAAATATTTCCTTGATTCACTGTCTTGTCTGAAGGCCTCAAAAGTTGATACCCAAGGTGTGAAAAAACCATAACCCAATCCCACAATTACAGTACCGGCAATTCCAAGAGCTAACCATAACCCAAATAATGCCGGTAATGTAAGCAAGAAAGCCACTTTGAGAGGTACATCTAACCGATTAGTCCTGCATAAACCCCAATTTTGAAACAACCATCAATAAAACAGAAAAAGTTGAGTTGCACTTAATGAGAAGTATAGGAATTGGAGTAAGAAACTAACTGGGTAAGCGTATAGACAGTCCAATAAACATGAGCAGGAAAGAGCCCAAGAATCACTCCACCATTTCCAAGTATTAAGATTAAACTAGCAAATGGACCTACTAATACACCTGCAGCGTCAAAACCATAACAAAACACAAGAAACCCTTACACAAAAATCGAAATTCAAGCTCAAAAAATAGATGAAACCCACAATCAAATTTCTCTTAAACTGAATTAAAATGTAGAAAAAAGGGCCTTAAAATTGGAGGGGGGAAAAAATAAAGAGGGTTTTACCTTTGATAGCACCGAGAACTAAAGCAGAACAGAAAGAAAAGATAACATAAACAATCTTCAACCAAACTTCCATAGAATTGAACATACTTTTTTTTTAGGACCAGAGAAGTACTATTCAACTGAACCCACCATCATCTGAGAAACAGAAACTGATAGAAGAAGAAGAAGAAGAAGAAGGTGATAGAGATTGTAACGGTCAAAACGTCACGATAAAATAGAGGGGAGAGAAACGTGAGTAACAAGAAGAAAAGCAACCAGAAGAAGGAATGAAACTCTGTAAAGGACAATCGCTATATAAATAATTGCACTATTGATTGAGTTGTAATAACATACTATCTCCTATTGCTGCTGCCGCCGATGATTTGATTTTTGTTTAATTTAACGGTGTTTGCTTTGCCTTGCCCCAGTTGTTAGCTGTTTATTTTTCTCTCTCTCCAGAACGAACAATTGACTGTTCCTTCCTATGTTTTGGGTATTATATGCGGGTCTTATTTTGTCTCTTCGTCTATGATCTGTTTTAACAAAACTAGAAACGCAATCAATGATATTTCATGTGTCATCCATGCCATCACGAGAAGACAAGACCAGACAGCAAAAGAGCTCCTGTTCGCTAATGTTGGCCCTGCTGGAATTGCTTTTTGCGTGCCCCGAGAATTTTCCATGAACAGAGTTTACTCGTGGAGTTGTTAATTTGGGAATTAATGCTAAGAATTATGTAAATTCTTTCTTCTAAACTAGTAAGGCTACATGTGCGATGCACATGTTTGAATTGAATTCTTTTAACAACACCAAATTTGATAATAATGGAAAAAAAATATTAAAATAAAAATTTAATAACCTTATTTGTACTCATTACGTAGATAATTTAAAGAGCTTTTCAAATATATTAATTTTGCAAAAATCCTATGTGTATTTTTAAAGATATCTAAGTTTTTGTTATAAACGTGTAATTATGTTAAGAATATCTAGAGGCAAATCCCGTTTATTCTTGGGATGCTTTTTGTATTTACCCCTATAAATAGAGGCTCTAATGTCATGGCATCATTACAGTACATCAATAAGAAATTCTCTCTCTTCTTCTCCCAATTTTCTGTCTCTTTCTCTATTTACAAGACGTTATCACGCACGTTGTTCTACCAACTGACGCATCCAACTTACCCATGAAAACGGAGAAGATATTCACATCCATATCTAACCTTCTCTCTTAGTTAAATATTTTTTTTCTTTGGAATTTATTTTCTAATAAATTTTTTATGGTGTTTGTCATAGGGTTGCCGGTGCCATACCATATGAAACTACTGACTGGAGTTTGTGCACGAGCATGAAAGAAACAACTTTGTGAACAGTACCCTGCTGTTCGTTTGTGAACAGTACCCTGCTGTTCGTTTTTTTTTTTTTGGTTTGTTTGATCCTTTTGGTCATTTTTTTAAAAGCTAGTTATTAATGATGCCAATCTTTTTCTTTTAATATCAATGACTCGGTGAGTAGTGGATCAGAGGATGAATGCTTTCATCCGTATTTCATCCATCGATATAAGAGGAGGTTCTTTTTACCGGTGTATTATACATCATCCTTTACTCCATCTTATGGATTTTATATAACCCGCGACCCACGGGCTATTTTAGAAGTTCTTATCCTCTTGGGTGTAATTAAAATTCATTGATTAGTCCTAAAAGACACAGTCTATATTTATGGGACTTGGGTGATCAACTTTGTCAAAAAGTTCGATTTCCTTTCTTCTCTAACCTTTTCATACAGAGAAAGAAAAAAAAAATCCATCAAAAGATGGTTTACAATCTCTATTTCTTTTGTGAAATTGGTGATATCGCAAGTTAATTACCTTTACGGTAACTAATCACGTGCATGGTTGAAAAACCTACGGCCAAATTGAATTTGGTATCTTTTGTCCATTAGACAAAGATCATGTGATTTATGGTTTCTATTTATTTTATTTGCAAGAAACCATCGTCATCTACAAAGTTGACTATGCGATACTGAAAACGACAATATTGTTTTTATTATTATTTGTCGATAGAATTTTATTAATTGTACCATCAATTTTCCACAATGAGATGTAAAAATTGGCATTCTAAGGACTTTTAGCCAATATTAATTATTGATTTCTATTCCCTCAAAGAAACCTGCATCAACCAAAAAGTAGATTTTTCTCTACAAATAATACGATAATGATTTCTTTATTCTTCTCAAAAGAATCATTTAAACCAACTGGAATTAGATTTTTCTATGGATCCTTAAAGGATGAGATTGGTTACTACGTATTCACAATTGCAAACACCAATTCTTTTGCATTCTAATGGATATTGAGCAAATTTTCCTTCTTCCTAATATTAATCTCCTAAATTACGATTGTTCAAACTGATGTTGAGATACGGTAGGACATAAAAGATCAATGGGTGCTCACCCGGCTTGTTAGGCCATATAATTAGTCCTAGTGTGACTATATCGATCTTGATATAATTTTCTTTGACATAGAATGTGTCCATAAATTTATTCTCAATAATTATCTCATCGGCCCTATAGGTCACAAAATTATTGGAGATTTTATTTGCATATTTTTTCGATAACCATTAAAATCTGTGGTTGATGTTATATTGTATGTTAAGTAGTAGACTACAATTTTTTAGGACAATTTTTTTTATGGCTTTTAAAGTCATTATATACAGTCCAACTAGTACTGTTACAATCCAGATGTTATTACAAGTATATGTCTTGAATTAATCGGATAATACCTAACGAAATTTTTTTCGTATATCAGATGACAATTTCCGCCATAATCAGGGGGAGACTCTATGCTATTAAAGGTTGGCATTAATTAACTTAAAGGTTATATCACTCCTCTCCCATCATGTTCAAATCAAAAAAGGATGCCATTAAATAGGCGTGAAAGAATCTCATTTAGCTTTCCAATAAGCTTATGCCGTTTGAAAAGGCAAATCCAATCACATCAGCAAGCATGTAGCATTTCTATATAGGCTACAAATATGCTCCAACAGAATCCATGATAATACGATTCACATTCTCAAAATTCATATCCCCTCATTTGAATAAAAGGAGATTATAACGCCCATGGGCACTGGTACCAGTAAATTTTGAATTTGTCAAAGTATGCATACATTTGGGAATTATGTGGGATCGTAGTAAGCTATAAATTGTCGAATGTTCGTTTATATTAGCTTTTGAAATAATAAATGATGGTGGTTGTGAACCCCGACCTCTGCAGAGGAATATCGACAATGTGATTGGTTGGCATATATTCCAAATTAGATTGGATTAATTTCTTGATTAACGTGATTTTGGATCCAAGACTTAACAATTTAAATTGCCAAGCCTATTAATTAAAGGTTGGTGTAGTCGTATTGCGTATTAAGAGAAATAAGTCGTTTTAAGAGCGATTGAGGGTTATAAGTTCAAACCTGAGGATTGGTTCAATAATATATCGTTCTCCTTATATGATGCATTATTTTGCGTGGTAGTCTTGAAGGACTCGTATTGCATTCACAAAAGTGATTTTCTTGGAGAACATATTCAAATTTGTATTCTTTGGAGGATTCAAATTATATTAAGGCAGCCGCTTGAATCGATTATGTCAGGTTTAACAATCCTGTATGTGTTTTTAGAAGTTTGGTACCAAACTGAAAATCCGGATTAATTAGTTGATGATATCATCTTTATATATAGGTCTCTTGAGGAGTCCATAAAAACACAAAATCCACGCTTTAGCTTTGCATATATTCTATTTTTTCCCCTTAAATCATAGTTAGAATTATGCTAGCTTAAACTCTTATTCAAGATGGACTAGATTTATTTTTTTGATGCTTGTCTTCTGTAAAACTCATATAGTTGGGTTAGCATCAATATTTACGTCAAAAGTTGTACTCTTTTTCCTTCGTTCAAGTTTTGTCCCATGTGGTTTTCTTGACAAGGTTTTAACGAGGCAACTTCTAGTTGACATTTGATTTTCATTTAAAATGTTGATATTGTGCTCTTTTTCCTTCGTCCAAATTTTTCCCTATTGGGTTTTATTGGCAAGGTTTTAGTGAGGCAATTTAATTCAACATGAAGTACTCATCCAAGGGGGAGTTGTATAATTTTGGTTATTTGGTGGATTCCCACCATTAACTAGGTCATTCTGTTTTATTAGACCACATCAACATAAGAACCCTTAGGAATTTGGATATTATCCTAATCCATATATGGTATGATCATAAACTTTACTCACCTATGGTACTATAACTACATATTGGAACTTTGTTGAAGAAACTACATCAACTACTTTTGCAAATCATCTACGAGAAGCTAGGAATCCAAGAAGCAAGTCCTCAATGTACTTAAAGAAGCGTGAAGACTTGAGAACACTACCATTTGAAGACTAACACAAAAGAAGACTTCATCAACTTGGAAATTTCTCACGAAAGCATTACTATCTCAAGATTCAAGAAATTCGTTTTAGAAATTGGCTCGACTCGAAGATTTGCAAGCCAAGATTTAACTAAAGTACTTATCGGGGGAGTATCAAATTAGGAGGTATTTTACTGGACTATCACGTTGTACTCGTTTTCCTTCATCAAGGTTTTTCCCATTGGGTTTTCCTTGTCAAGGTTTTAATGAGGCAACATTTGCGTGTCCAAATCTTTTCTAAGTTTTCTCAATTGTACTCTTTTCCCTTCGATCAGGTTTTGTCCATTTGGAATTTCCTGACAAGGTTTTAACAAGGTAAATAGATTAGACACAATGTCATCAGGGGGAGTGTTATAAACGTGTAATTATGTTAAGAATATCTAGGGCAAATCCCGTTTATTACGGGATGCCCCCGTGTCTAGCCCTATAAATAGAGGCTCTAATAATAAATAACATTACACACATCAATAAGAAATTCTCTCTCTTCTTCTCCCAATTTTCTGTCTCTTTCTCTATTTACAAGAGTTTTATTTTTTTTGATTTATTTTTAAAATAATGGCATTCCTATAAATATACAAATATTAACTAAAAGCTTAGTTAATTGGGGTATTATTATCATGTGAAAAGGCTTCACCAAACAATTACCTCTTTTCTTTATATTAGTGAGATATAACATGCCTCTTATTGAGCAAATACAGGAGTACACATTTTCTTTCTTGAATTGTTACCCGTTGGGTAAGATTTTTGGCAATGCAGGGATTCATTCTTGTAACATATTTTATTCACATTTTGTCCAGTTAAGCTAATTAGAATTAAACCACATTGGATAAAGAACATTCAGAATAATATCTAATCTAAAATACAAAGTGATACTGACCATTGTCATGTATATAGAGGAATTTCCAAGTAGATTATCGTGGATGGTGAGTGATTGTGTGCACTCCTCTCCTTTGTGATCCAAACTATTATTGTATTGAGTCATTAACAGCCTAATAATAATCCTTAAATAATCAACAGGTTATGAAATTTAGTAGTCAACGATGAAATCAATTGCAATACTAATTTGCCTATGTAATCAATAATTCTTGGTCAACCAACTTGAATTTCCCAGAATTTACCAACTACTCAAACCCTATTAGATTTTATGAGCCCAAATTAAAGAAAACAAAAAAAAAAACACTAGTATTTAGTTTAGTGTTGTATATTTTGTGTGACTGAACATGAGGTCCTTTTCCCTGTAGGTGTTGCGTGTTGTCATGGTATTTTGTAACCGCTATGCTCGCGTATACATTTGTTTCTCTCAACCATAGTGACAGTGGAAAAGAGCTGGTAAGGAAAGGTAACATTCACTTAAGCCTCATTGGGATTGTTTTTTTTCAACCAAAAGCATTTTGTAAACATTCAGCCTTTTTTTTGGTGAAGCTTTTTAAGCCTAAGTTAATATTGGGATTGTTTTTTTCAAAAAATTAAAACTTAAATATCTTTAAAAATACACATCGGATTTTTGCAAAATTGATATATTTGGAAAGCTCTTTAAATTATTTGTAATGAGTACAAACAAGGATATTAAATTTTTATTTTTTCTCCATTATTATCAAATTTGGGGTTGTTAAAATAATCTAAAATTGTGTTTGTGTTTAATAAATTTTCTACCAAAAATTGTGTTTGGTAAAAAAAAATTTAAGTGATTTTGGAGACAAACACTTTCATTTTAGGCCTGCTTTTAAAAGCTACTCAGCACTAGCTTTTAAAAGGTGGAAAAACAAAAGCTCTGAACCCATATAATGTGATTTGACTGATTCTCAATTTTAACTTTGTTATTTTATCATAAAGACAAGTTTTACCCTAAAATATTGTACACTTATCATTATATTTCTAGTTTTTATTTTATTTCTCTATTTTTTCATTTTTCATTCTAAAATAATAAATAATAATAATAATTTAGTATTTTTTTAAGCAAACCATAATCGTAAAATTATTTATTAAATAATAAAATTAATTGTAAAATAATACATTAGAACTAAAAATATAATTTATTATAATTAAAGTGTATTCAAAACTAATTTTAGAAATATGTCTATTTTAGTCATTAGCTACATCACCAACACTTTAAAATACTAGTTTACCAAACAAAATTTATACTTAGTTAATTTCACAGTGCTTTTTAAATTATAGTTTACCAAACGTCATGTCAATTTATTTCCACGGCACAACAACTCACAGCACGTCAAGAAAAGCACTTTTCTAAAACTCACAACAATACCAAACTAGCTAACACCTTGTTGGAAGAATTAGGGTAATTCAATTTGTGGAATTGAATGAAACACAAAAAATTAGGGTCTGGTTGAGGTAATCCAATTACTTTTGTTTTTATCCTGGAATCCAATTTCATTGCACTACTAGACCAATGTAATGGAAATTTATCATTTTGGAGGGAATTGGATTCCTAGGAATTGAAATTCTCAATTACGTAGAGTTGATTTGGGTTGTTTGGTTCAAGGAATTGGTCACATCCCCCGAAACTGTATTACCAAGAATCTAATTCCTTTAACCAAACATGTTGTAAATATGTTGGTGACATAAAATGTATATCGTTATCCCATTGGATGACTTATAGTGTATTGGATGACTTATAGTGTGTTCGGATACTAAAAGATATTCAAAAGAAGTGACTATGTTTTTCCAGAATTGGAAATATGAAGCGAGAATTAAAATATTTTTGTTTCACAAAAAGTTTGATTTTTTTTTTCCATTAGAAGTCATTCTAAAATTTTATACTCAAATTAATTTCTTGCCTTTTGATTTCCAGAAATCGAGAAGCTACTTTTAGAAGTTGTTCTTCAGACTCACTACCTGCTTCTAGATTTCATGTGGGCCTTTATTCTTCTTTTTTCCTTTTCAAAAAATAGGTTTGAAATGTTGTTTATATATTGACGAAAAATCCGGATTTTTGTAGTAAGAAGAATTGGAATTGTTTACAATATTGGTCCAACATTCAGAATTCAGGTTGTTAAAGAATGTTTTTAAGTTTTCATAATTAATCTAGATAGTCTGTTATTATTTATGTCTTCTCCCTCTTTTTATTTTTTTTTGTTTCCTATGAGGGTTGTCCAAACTCTCTGCGGCATTTCTTTTTTTTTTTTATCATAAATCTCTTTAATGATTATAAAAAAAAAAATGCTGACATACAACATTTTGATTTCAGAAAAAAGCTGACATACAATATTTTGATTCAAAAAATTAATAATAATTTAGCTACCTCAATAATGCCATATCTATCTTTTAAAGTAATACTATTAACTTTATGAAAATAATACTCCTTATTAGCAATGTTGGTCGTAAGATTTGGGAGGCTATACCAATCGATGAAAAATGTTCTTACATGCATAGTTTATGGCAACGGCTCCATCCAGACATTATAATAAGTCAGTTTGCTAGTGTGTATATAGATGCACAGCACAATACTAATTTAATAATGTGATTTTCTAAGTTTTTAAAGGTTACATCCTTGAAATTTAGATCTCGAAGATTCTTAGGTCTTTGAAGGACAAACTTTGCAACAAGACACACATGAGTGTAGGGATTAAGTTTTCAGTGTTGTTGATGTCCAATGTACTTTGGCAAATCAAGGATGTGTTTCTTAAGATGTGAGCAATGAATTTCTTACAGCCCATGTTAATTCCCAGTTGCTAAATCAAAGTCGTTTTCTAAGATAGAGAGAATTATTTCTTTAGTAAAAACTTGACTTACATTGAGGTCTTTCCATGGTTTGAATTTGTATACAGTTGTTAGCTCAAGTGAATTTTATGAAAAGAATTACTACCAAATATAACTTCAAACTTTCAAGAAAAGAACTAGACTTTCCGATCATTAGTTGGTACCACAGCCAACGTTTTTAGATTTTTATCTAGAAACAGATCCATAAACCCGCTTCCGCACAACTCAAAACCCTAAATTTTCTTCACAAAGCTATATTAGTTTTCTTTCAATGGCAGATAAACCTATCACCTATGCTGAAATTGAAAAGCTTTTCGAAACCAAGTTTGGAAACAAATTTGATGAGATTAAAACCTCCATTAATTCTCTAGAAACCAAGCTTGACACCAAAATTGATTCAGCTACAAGTTCGCTGAAAACAAGACTTGATTTGCATGGAGAGTGTATAGACAAAATATGGAAACATGTTGGTCTTGGTGATTTAGAGATGCCAAAGTTAACTGATGATGAAGAAGAAGGAGAAAAGAAGACAAGAGAAACCACAGATGATGAAACAAAGAAAATTAAACCTTCTTTTACTCAAAATACGTCTATCCCTGGGCAAGTTTCATATGTTATTCATCACACAGAACCATTAGAAGGTTACATTCATAAAAAATTTACAACAGTAACGATCAACAGTGACGACGAAGACAAACATGAAGACGTCTTAGAACAACAATGGAAAGACGAAAAACTATTGAAGTCTAATATGAATTCTTATGGAAATCTTCCAGAATACAAGTTAAAAGCTGACATTCCTAGTTTTCATGGTGGTTTACATATTGAGGATATGCTGGATTGGCTATACGAGGTAGAATCGTTTTTCACTTTTATGGAAGTCCTGAATCTTCTAAAGTGGCGGTAGCATATAAACTAAAAGGTGGAGCTGCAGACTTGGTGGGAAAGCATGTCTGTGATGATAGACGTAAGTATCACAGACCTCCTATACGAACTTGGAAGAGAATGCGTGACTTATTAAGAGCTAAGTTTTTGCCTCAAGATTTTAAACAACAGTTGTTTCTCAAACTTCAAAACTGTCGACAAGGAGCTAGACTAGTAGAGGAGTATGTAGCTGAGTTCTATACTTTAATTGCTCGCAATGCATTGAATGAAACGAAGAACAATTGGTTGCACGGTTTATCGACGGTTTGAACAACTTAATTCAGCAAGGAATGACACAATCTGTGTTTACAATGGTTGAGGCTATTCAACAAGCTATTAAGATTGAAAGGCGTGTTTTAAATACTTCCAGGTTAGCATCACCTCGACAAGCTCAATTATCAACACTTTTATAAACCGCAAAACCATATAATTCTCACAGCATTACTATGGTAACCAAAGTGAAAAAGGATCAACCGAAGCTGTTGATCCACAAGAGCGAACCTCTATTCGACCTGTTCAACACCCATCAGCTCCAAATTTTTCATTCAACCAAACACCTCTTCCTTCTGAGAATGCTCCATTGATGAATATTCCTGCTGCTAAATTACCTCAGAGTACAAACCAAAGAGAAAACGCTCCAAATACTAGAGGTAAATATCAACAACAATTTCCTCCTTTGCCTAAAGCTGCTAATCCTTATGCAAAATTTAGAGGAGAAAAGTGTAATAAATGCAATCAATCTGGGCATACTTCTAGTGACTGTCGTAAGTTTCATGCTTATATTAATGAGACTCAAGAAGAAACTCAGGAAGAAGACATTATAGAAGATGAGGAAAATAATTATCTGCATGCGCATGAAGCTTATGAAGCAGATTTCTTGGGTGTTTTACGTCCAATACTGATCACAGAACCGTGTCTTTCACAAAGACATAGTATTTTCAGATCTCAATGCATTGTAGCAGATAAACTTTGTAGTATGATCATTGACAGTGGAAGTACTGAGAATTATGTAGCTGCGAAGTTGGTTGAGAAATTAGGATTACCAGTAACTTTACATCCGCATCCATACTCTGTTGGATGGATAAACAGTTCTTCAACACAAAAGATAACTCATCAGTGTTTGGTTAAGTTTTCATTCCATGGGTATGACGATTATGCTCTTTGTGATGTGATTAATATGAGTGCTGCAAATATACTTTTGGGAAGACCATGGCAATATGATATTTGTGCTGTTCACAATTGCTATGAGAATACGTACACTTTCATTCATGATGGTTTTACTAAGGTGTTATGGCCTTTACAATCCTCTACTTCAACAAGAGAACAATCTGAACCGGAGACAACTGCCCTAGTTGCTTCCATTACTCGGTCTTTGCAACAAACTCATACTTTGAGTTCTCATGAGTCTACTAAGCCGATGGTGGAGATTCCTTTTAAGGTACAAAATTTATTATCTTCTTTTGGTAGTTTATTTCCTGATGAATTACCTAATACCTTACCTCCATTAAGGGATTTGCAACATCACATAGATTTTATACCAGGAACTTCTATTCCTAATCAACCTCACTATAGGTTGAGTCCTAAAGAACATGAGATTTTACAAGGACAAGTTGATGATCTGTTACAAAAAGGTTTGATTAGATTAAGCAAAAGTCCTTGTGCTAGCCCAGCATTTTTAGTAGACAAGAAAGATGGCGGTCATCGTATGTGCATAGATTGCAGAAAGCATTGAGCAGAATAACTATACCATACTGATTTCCAATACCTAGACTAGATGATATGATTGATTTGCTTTACGGTGCTAGAGTCTTTACAAAACTTGATCTACGAAGTGGTTATCATCAAATACGCATTCGTATAGGGGATGAATGGAAGACTGCATTTAAAACTCGTGAAGGATTATATGAATGGCTTGTAATGCCGTTTGGTTTGTCAAATGCTCCCAGCACGTTTATGCGTCTTATGAACCAAGTGTTACAACCTTTTCTTGGAAAATTTGTCATCGTATACTTTGATGATATTTTGATCTACACTGCGAATGAGGAAGAACATCCGGAACATTTATCTCAGGTATTTTCTGCACTACAAGAGAATGTGTTATATGTGAACTTAAAGAAGTGCACCTTCCTAACAAACAAGGTGACATTCTTAGGCTATGTAGTTTTTCAAATCTTTGGTATTTCGTTGATAATTCAAAGGTTAAAGCCATTGTTGATTGGCCTACTCCTTCTTCTATTCGTGAAGTACGAAGTTTCCATGGGTTAGCCTCTTTTTATAGGAGGTTTGTCAGGAATTTCATCTTATTGCAGCTGGTCTTACGGATTGTTTGAAACGTGACACATTTGTGTGGACTGAAGAAGCAGATAAGAGCTTCATTTTACTCAAGGAAAAGCTGTGTAGCGCTCCTGTACTTGCTATGCCAAACTTTGACAAACCTTTTGAAATACATTGTGATGCTTCCATTGTTGGGATAGGAGCTGTACTTTCTCAGGAAGATCATCCAATTGCTTATTACAGTGAAAAGAATTCTGATACAAGGAAAAAGTGGTCTACTTATGAACTGGAATTGATAGCGCTTGTTCAAGCTTTAAAGCAATGGCATCCTTACCTTATTCATAGTGAGTTCATCGTAAATACTGATAATCAAGCTCTTAAATTTTTAAAGACTTCAGCTAAAGTTAATAGGATGCATGATAGATGGTTATCAACTATCAATCAGTATACATTCTCTATAAGGCATAAGAGTGGAAAACTAAATCAAGTAGCCGATGCTTTGAGTAGAAGAACTCATCTTCTAGTCACTCTCAAACATGAGAGTTTGGCTTTTGATTTTCTTAAAGAGCTTTATAGTGAAGACAAAGATTTTCAGAGTTTTTGGGAAAAGTGTAGTTCTTCTACAAGAGGTGTTGATGATTTCTTCATACAAGATGGTTTTCTTTTTAAGGGAAATCGTTTGTGCATTCCACAATGCTCTTTACGTCTTCATCGATCATGGAATTACATGGAAGTGGTCAGGTGGACATTTTGGACGTGATAAAACCATTTCTTTAGTTGAAGAACGTTATTTCTGGCCTTCATTGAAACGAGATGTTCAAAGGTATGTACAAAGGTGCATGGTTTGTCAACAATCTAAAGGAACTGTTCAAAACACAGGTTTGTACACTCCACTCCCAATTCCAGAGGCTCCTTGGGTAGATATTAGCATGGATTTTGTGCTTGGTTTACCTCGTACTTCTAAAGGGAATGACTCTATTATGGTGGTGGTGGATCGTTATTCAAAAATGGCTCATTTCATAGCTTGCAAGAAAACAACAGATGCTTCACATATTGCTTACTTATTTTTCAAGGAAGTAGTACGTTTGCATGGGATTCCAAAAACTATTACGTCTGACAGAGACACTAAATTTTTAAGTTATTTCTGGAAATCATTATGGATGCGTTTGGGAACTAAACTTCAGTATAGTACAACTGCTCATCCCCAAACTGATGGACAAACTGAAGTAGTCAATCGTTCTTTGGGCAATCTGATTCGAGCTAAGATTATTGGAGGAAAAGAAAAACAATGGGATACTCTCCTTCCTCATATGGAATTTGCTTTTAACACTTCAGTTAATAGGTCTACAGGTAAAACACCCTTTGAGATTGTTTATTCTAAAGTCCCTAACCATATTTTGGATTTGGTAGTTCTTCCTAAGCTGCAACAATCTAATGCAAAAGCTGATACTATGCTTGAGAAAGTTTCACAGATCCATCAAGAAGTGAAAGCAAAACTTACAGATTCCAACACCAAATACAAAGAAGATGCAAATCAACATAGAAGGCTTAAGATTTTTCGTGAAGGAGAGTTGGTTATGATTCATCTCAGGAAAGAACGTTTCCCTACTGGAACTTACAACAAAACAAAGATGAAGAAATTTGGTCCATTCAAAATACTGAAGAAAATCAGTGATAATGCTTATGTTATTGATCTTCCAACAGATTGGAACATCTCTAATATTTTCAATGTCCAAGAAATTTTTACGTTTCATGAAGACAATGAAGTTCTTTTTATTAGCTAACTCGAGGACGAGTTTCTTTCAAGAAGGGGGGACTGATGTAGGACATCCTTTGTTTCAAGACAAACATCAACTATGACAAGTTGATCCCTTTTTTTTAAGGCAACTATGACTAGTTGCCTCCATTCTAGTGAAGCAAACTCGACAAGTTGTTCTCATTCCTTTATTTCGTTTGCTTGCTTTGCAAGTCTTTTAGCTTTCCTAGTTTAGTTAGCTTTCCTGTTTTACGATTCTTGTGAACCTATTTAAAGGCTACGCCTTCTTCTTTAGAGGGACACCTTATTATTATTATTCAATCAAGATTATTATCTTTATCAATTCTATCAATTCTCTTATTCTTAATCTTTGATTTCATCTTATTCGTATCTCTTTCGTCTCTTCGTATCACCTGCAATCTCCGCATTGCTTTCTTCCTTACAGGTTCTACATTACTTTCCAATCAATGAATTTGTCATTAAATAGAAATTTATAAGCGTGTAGAAAGTTTGCCTTGATAATCAAAGAAGAATGAATGATCCTAGAGATATAGAGTTATGGGATGGCTAATTGGATTTGAACCAATGACTCTTGCCGTATGAAAGCAATACTCTAACCGCTGAGTCAAGTAGGTCCTTACTATAACAAGTAAGCGAGTCAACAACCTTGTGAGCCAAGTCATCTTTGGGTCCGAGAACTCATGGTTAAGTTTTAGTACAATCAGGGAGAAATTAGAACTCATTGGTTTTGTATATTCACGAACTCAAGATATAGGTTCGTGAAATCAAATGCAAAATAAGTTACATGCGCATATAACCTTGTAATGGGTTAACGAACTCACCATGATAGGTCCGAAGACTAAAATACGAAAATATTTCAGAAACAAATATTTCCTTTGGGTTCGTGAATTCTCCCATTTAGGTTCGCAAAGTAAAATGCTCAAAAATCTCAGGAGGATTCTCTTGTACTAAGTTGGAACTCACCTTCTTAGGTCCGTGAAATCACATGACATTAAAACTCGGGATAATTTTTTTCTTTTATAAGTTGGCGAAGTCAACGTAATAGGCTGACGAACTCAAAAGACAAAATTTCTCACACAAATTCTTTACAGTAGGTTCACAAACTCATCCTTGTAAGTTCGTAAACTCAAAGACTTTACTTTTTTTTTTTGAGTTGTACAAGCTAGGTTCACAAACTCAGTTCTTAGATTCGTGAACTCGGGTAATTTAAAATCATTAGTATTAAACTACCAAAACGAATTCACTCAAGAGTGAATTTGCAATCCTTTGAGATTTTCATTAACACTTGTGCTTTTCTCTTGATATTAGTTTGGAGTTCTCGAAAAGCATGAGCTTGAAAGTCAAAACACCCCCAAACAAATCTGTGACAAGATTCTCTTTGATTACGATTTTTTTTTGTAAAGTTCCAGACTTTTACTATGATAGATAGATAGATATATGAAAACAAAATTCAAAAGAAAAGAAAAGAAAAGTATTTGTTACTTACCTCGATGAAGTTATTTAAATTTATGTTGTCGTGTAATCTTCAAATCTGTCTTAAGTAATTCATAAAATCCCGAGACTCTACTACCTAATTTCTTCCAAACCAAAACTTACTTTAGAAGGATAAATCAAGAAATAATTTTGGATATAAACTTGACAACATACTTGACATACCTGGATATGTAGGTTCAACCGATCATTCGCTTTCACAAAGCCAAAGATATATGGAGGTTTAAGTTTAAAGGATTCAAAGTTATTCAACATTGTTATTCTCTCCAAATTAGTACGGAAAATGTCAAATGAACCAAAAGCCATGTGGGTCAGCGCGCTCAAAAGCAAGTATTTTCCAATAAAGGATCCTCTTACATATGATATTTTTGGTCTGACATAACATAAAAATGGTATGCAAATTATTAAACAATATTACATATAGGAAATTGTACATGATACTTCTGTAACATCTCTACAACATACTTGGATCCCCAAAGATGATCATAAAATAAACTACAACCAATATCAACAACGATGTGACAAGAATACCAAAGTCTCTAAGCTCATTGATGAACATAGTAAAAGTTGGAATGTGAATAAGTTAAATCACATATTTAAACAAGATCAAGTAAAGAAAATCTTATCCATAAGAATTCCCAGTGTAAATCAAGACAGACTGAGGTGAGTACTTACAAAATGTTCTTCAATCTTCTTAGTAAATATCATAGTCAGTTTTCACATACCTATGTTGATTAAGTTTTCGTTGACGTCATTGCTTTTCCGTCTCCAATCTTCAAGGTAGATTGGTAAATTTTGATACTCAACTACCATGCTTTATCCCTAGTTTGAGATCGACTGTAGTAGACTATAAATCAAGATGTAATTTTGATCATCTAAATTTGATAACAAGCTTGACATACCAAAACTTGTGAGTTTGATTAAGCGGTGCTCCAACAATCTCCTACTTTGTTAATTTTATTAACAAAACTACCAATTATATATGGAAGAAACCTGCAGGTTAGAAGAAACTTTGTTATCCATAGCAGAAATTATTCTAATCAATAGCGTGCTCACTAACTTATCGGTGTACTATATTTCTCACTTTCATATGCCTTGTTTTGTTGCTAAATCTCGAGAAGCTTATGAGAATTTTTTTGTGGAATGCAAAATATGAAGAAATTGTATTCGGTTAGATGGAAGATAATATGCAGAATAATAAGCATGGAGGTCTTGGTATTAAGAATTTAAAATGTATGAAAGCATGGAGGTCTTGTTATGAAAATCCATCTTATTGTAATAAAAAAAGAATTTAAAATGTATGAATGATGCTCTTGTTACTATCTGGATGTGGAGATATTATAAAGAAGACAATATGTACGACAAATGTTCAAAAATCCATAATGAAAAAAAGAAATAAAATTCAAATTGGTTAGGTTTTTATAGGGGATCTACTAAATTGCACGTTGGTTGGTACTCTAAGGTCCCAACGGTGATGGCTTACTTAGCCTGCAAAGAGAATGGGAAGATGGTTGGGTTCTAAAGTATACAATCAAGAATTTGAGATCTTATTGATTTCCAATATCCTCTGACATGATTTATATGAAATGGTTTTTCGGAACTACTAACTACAATTGCATTATATAGATAATTACCATTTTAGCTGAAAATGCAGTCTAACAAATCAATATTGAAAAAAGATAGGGGTACTTTTAGAGAATGAATCACTAGTGAATGATGTGCTTAATATTAGATTCTTCATGTCAATTTATTCATCACGTCATTAATCATTTTATGAATTTTTTTGTACATTTTACTTCTAAAAAACTGGATTTACCAGTCTTGTCGAGGGAGAGTTTGTCACCAATGGAGAATTTTCATCACCTCCGTAGATCAAAGAGAATTAAATATTGCTAAATAATATTTACAAAATGTTCAACTGAAAGGGGAAGAGATCGACATCATTATTTGGACACCATCAAATAAAAGTCAATTTACTATTCGAACTTGCTATAATAAGATTACCACTACATCCGATGCTAATGTTTCTCATGAAAATTTCACCTTTATATGAAAGCTTAAAGTCCCTCCCAAGATCATTTACTTCCTACAATATATTTTCCATAATAGGATTTCTACAAGGGATAACTTACTGAACTGTGGTATAGATGTTCATAGCACTTCTTTGTTTTGAGGATAGAGCGAAAGTACTTCACATTTGTTTCTTCATTGTTCCGCTACAAAGGAATTGTGGTCATATTTTACCACACACCTTAAATGCTTATATACTATATCTTTCAATGTTGAGTCAACTATCTTTTTGGGGAAGCATCTCTCCGGTACTAGTCAGTTTAAAATTTTTGGAATCAATTCATCATAATATCATGTGGTGTGTGTAGGAGGAGCGCAATTCTCGTATCTTTAATGTAAAATATAAGCGAGAGAATGAAATCTACAACGGTTATATAAATAACCAATTAAAACTTGACGTTGTATTTATGAGTTGTATCACTTAGCATAAGATAAACAAACTATCTACAACTGCCTATGAAATTTAAATATTCAAAATCCCGAAATAAGTGGTGTGGGATAAAAACTAAAACGCGTGGATTGGATAAAATATACAAATATATTTCCTCACAAGTAATCTATAATACGCTTTCAATTTTCATAGTCCATGATGTAAAATAACATTTTGATATGGGTCTTCTGCTGCTGCCGACATTGCTATGGGACCACCATTTTATATCAGAGGGTCGTTGCACTGACACTTTGACTTGTTTACACAAGTATCAGGAAGAATTAGTTGCTCATGCAATCAATTAGAATGTCAGTCAACTCAAGTTTTTATTACAAAAGAATCTATGTTTGTTCTCATTTTAGTATAATTCCAGCTACTAACTAACTAACTAACTCAAGCACATAGGTATTGGTACATTTGATGTATATACAGTGGTCGACACCTGAAATGGTGGGCCAACGATATATGCGGTATTTACATAACACTTCCCTTTCTCACCAGTTCACATGTTCCAATTTTCTGTCTGCCCTCATATTCTCCCAATAAGACGTCGGCTTGTGATACCCGTTTCTTTCCCATATATTTACAGTTAGGTGATTTTAATTAATTTGGAAAATATAGTAGATTTTATTTTTGTAGCATATAAATCCATTGTGGAACCAAAGCCAAACCTATGTCTCCTTGTGAGGAGTGCGGCTGTGGAATACTTAAGCCAGGACAATACTTTTAAAAAACCTTTCCTATGTGATGTACTAAGTTGCGTCATGTTGTGGTATCATCGAAAATAGTTGGTATGAATATTTAGTCTTGATCAAGGCGTAATTCATTACGATCCCCATTCGAAACCTTTGTTAATTTATGACCAAAAGGGGAGAATTATTTTGTAGAAATCTACTAAGACATATGGTTTTTTATAAGCATTGAGTGAATTACATAGACGAATGTAAACTTCAGATGTAGCAAAAAGAGACAAGTAAAGACTAAGGGGGAGAACATGTCACCATAGCATTGCTTTGAAGTTTTGGTATAATGGACTTTGAAATATGTAAAAGTACTATACCCTAGCAATAACAACCATTGGGTAGATTGATTATTCATTTTAAATGCTCTAACTTGAATATTCTCATAAGTTGTTATTAAAGTATGTATCTTTGATGCGTGTCGTAGGTGCAATCAAATTAATCAATATTTCCACTCAATTAAAAATAATATAATGGAAGTCAAGTTCGTTCCCACGAGGAGCAAGAGATTCTAGTTGTAAAAATTGTCACGAAAGGGGGATGTAAAAAACAAAACAAAACAATTAAAAGATAAAGTTGAAAGTAATAAGAGAGACAAGATCAAGGAATCCTTCTTCGTTGCAAAACAATGATTAAAGTTATGTTCTTTTCTACTTGTTATGAGTTACAGATTATCACCAACCGTAGGATAGCAGGTCCGCTTAGCTAGCCCCAAAATCCCTAATTTCACCGAGTAACAGGTCCGCTTAGTTATCAGATTCTATCCAAAAGAACCACCCTGAGGTTCGCTTACAAGATGTAATTCCCTGAATGCATTAAGATTTATGAATTTAGGTTTAGTACTAGTAGTTAAACTCGGTTCGCTTGGTCCACTTTCTAGCGTTGTTTTTACACACAATCGCTCCACGGAATCCTCCGCAAGGTCTCGTGTTTTATACTTGTGTAAAGTGTCGAGAACGATTACTTATTCCCTAGCTTATACTAGATTTAGATTAAACTAACAAATCAATTTAGCATGCATTCTAAACAATCTATCAATCAATCATGAATGTATAAACATTCCTATTAGTAAAAACAAACGATAATCATGTGAAAAACTTCAAGAAAGAATTGAAACAAAACTCAAATCATATATTAAGAACTAGGAATTCATCCTCAATCAATAATAAAATTAGCTACTCATGTTAAAGAGTTCACACAAAGAATAAGAAAAGAAAAGAATTGTTGTGTGTGTAGAGATGTGTGTAAAAGATGTAGAAAACTTCTCTATTCATAGGCTTCAATATTCTCCAAATCTTCCAAGGAATAGAACCCTTTTCCTTTAGCAATTCAACTTCCAAATTCAAGTCTTTCTCAACTCTTCATCTTCTCTTTCCAAATTTGAGTCCAATTCTCCATCCAATTCCTAGTCCAAGTCTTCACACCCATGAGAGAAGTCCATAGAAAATTCTGGAATTTTTGGCTCGCTGGGAAAATCGGGATTGTGGCGGAATAGTCGTAGGAAAATATCTCGGTGGACCGCAAAGTCCACCCGACCACCGGTCAACGGGTCGAACGGTCGTGGTCCTTGAAGTCAGCTCGGGTCAACTCGGTCGACCAGAAGTCGAACGGGTCAAGTCGGGGTGAGTCGGTGGAAGTCGGGTGAGTTGGCCGGGTTAATGGGCCAGGATGAGACCATTGACAAAGCAGAATTTGTGCAGCACAATCATTGTGCTTCACCAGTCCTTGGCCAGCCAACTTGCTATCATTGTGCATCACCATCTCACATTCAGCCAAAATGGTTGTGCATTCTACACTTCAGCTCTGCAATCTGAGCACATTACACCCTGCAATCCATATCACCACTTCCCTGACTTCTCAGCTGCACCAACAATGTTGTAAAACTTTCCACCTAACAATTTCATATCCTTTTGCACCAACACCACCTGCCATGACACTCCATTGCTCATCTCCACTCTAATCGCGAACTCAATAGACTTGAGTTCAATAATGCCTTTGCTTCACCAATCAATTGAGCCTCAACTCTTCTTCCCCTGTGACAAAAATACAAATCACCACCAATGACTCAATTTTATCTCCACCGAACCACAAACCACAATCGCCTTCCACTCATAGCCACCACAAAGATTCGATTGCAAAACAATTGCTTCTCAACAAAGACCAGCCATCTCTACCACCGCCAACATCCCTTGAACATCTGCAGCTCTGCAATGCCTCAAATTCATTACCAGAACAATCACATCTCTGCCCAGCTGAAGACAACAACACCACTACAACCTATTAGCTCAAGCCTGTCATTCACCAACATAAGTTAAAGCATCATTCCTTCCATCTCTTGTTCTTCTCTTGGTTCAAATCCAACTCAAACCCATGAAGCAGTAACAGCACAACCTATCAATTCTCCATCTTAATCACTTAAACCCTCATTCTTAATTCCACAGCATAACCTGAGCACCAGACCCTTGTTTCTTAAATCCAGCAGCATCTTCTCCATGTGCACATCACCCTCTGCACAATCTATTCCTAACATACATCTAGTACCATTCACTCCAACTTCCCTGTACAGAGCTTCAATCGTTCTTCCATTCTTCCCTGCAACCATCTCAGAACTCATACACAAACCCTGCATCACCGATTCTTCACAATCTCTTCTGCAACTGACCCAACAATTCTTCCTCTTACTGCTGCCAGATTCAATACCCATCAGCGCCATCAGAACCCATTTATGGTTCAAATTCTCTTCTTCGATCTTAGTCACAGACATGACATCAAACCCATTTTCGCCGAGCTTCAAAAACACCATTAATGGCAACACAATAAACTCTTGTCAATTCACCACCTTACCCATCTCACAACACCACCATTTCCAATCTCGAGCTCATCTTGAATCCAATGGAAGCTCCATCGGTTCCTTCTCATCAACTCAGAGAACAGCACCGTCTCATTCCCTCATTCCTCTTCACTGGGTTTCGATTTGCTTCTCTCTCTTTCATCTCAGGACCACAGATGCAGCTTCAGCCATCATTCCCAATCGATCTCGATTCATCAAATACCCTAATTTCATCAGCTACCTCCATCTCCTTTGTTCTTTCATCAATCCATAGACCCATAACAGCAGGAACAAGTTCTTCTATTGCCCGCAACTTAACCTAACCTCCATTTCTCTCTTATTTCTCGATCTCGGCTCCATCTCTCAATTTGTTGGATTTAATAAGAAAGAACAATCAAGCACTTTTTCAGTGAAAGAGAGGAGAAGATAATCTTCTCGATGGATTTAGGATAAGTATAGGGTAGGATGGTACACCCTAAGGTTGAGGACCACCCGATTGGGTGCCCATAATAGGATGTCACTTCGATAAGGGCTAGCTTGATTGTGACCCCTTAACTACGGCTAGTCTGTCTTTAATAATCCTCCAAAATAGAGATGCCCCTTAACCTCAATGGGCTCCATATATCAATCGCCCGTAAAAAATGACCTTTTTGCCCTTTTGGCTCAAATTGGGTGATTTCTTCTTCTTTCCTCCGTGTGACTCCATAGTAGCTATAAAACTCAAAACAAGCGTAAAATACATAATTTACAAGAAAAATAGCAAAGAAAGCATAAACTACTAGATAGTAAATTAGGTGTATTCTACACCTATCAAATTCCCCCACACTTAGACTTTGCTAGTCCTCGAGCAAATCAAATTAAAAACTCACAACTTCAAAGCGTTCAAGCGTCCCAAGCATCCAAAGAGTTATGAGGACATAGAGTTTTCGCATTCTAGTAATAAGAAGTTAGAAATACTAAAGAACATATTCTCGTTCTTAAATGTTGAGTGAGAAATAACCACACCATAATGAGAGAATGCGTGTTTGAGAAACGATCAATAAGCATTTCGCCTCGACTTCGCCCTCACTAAAAAGGATTTTATGATAATTGCACTCAAAAAGATCGCTTTTTTATGGTTCTCACATGTGTGCAGGTAGGAATGAAGAGAGAAATCCTGCAACACGTTGAATGGTGGGAAGGACAACTTCCGAAATATTTTTAAAAACCCACATCTTTTAATATTTTGAAAAAAACCATTTTTCTAACGATCTCTACGAAAGGAAATCAATCATTATTATTGAGGATGAGATTACTTACTCACCTTCACATCCGATCGCCAATTATGATAACACCACTCTCACGGCATCCAATAGAAACGTCTTCCGCTCCTCGTCTTTAACTTCTTCGTCTTCGTCTTCGGTTTCAACTATTGATGATAAACCCTCGAATTTCGTAAATCCTTGACAATTTTTAACTCTTTTACCTTAAAAATCCTTGTCGCTTGAAACTTCCTTATAAATTTTCCTTCCCCACGGCTCATTAAATAAAAATAAGAACAAATTTTTTCTTGTTTTTTCTTTTTTTTTTCCTTTTCTTTTCTTTTTTCAATTTTTTTTTTCTTTCAATTTTTTTTATTTTTTTATTTTTTTTTTTTTTTTTTTTTTTGAAACAAAGAGAAAATAAACCATGGCCGTGGAAGAAGTATTTTACCACTTGATTCTTCACAACTTGTATCGTCTTTGAAATCATAAACTTTCAAAAATTCTCACCTTTTGATTTTCTTCGCTTTCATGAATAAGTCTTCATACTTGGATATAGAATTACCTCATTGTATTGTAAGTCCTCAACATATATGTAAAATCCGCCATTTGTATGTTGCTTTACTTGTATTTGAAATTTGCTCTTTTTCTCGTTCCGTTGCTTGTAAACCTTAAACTTTTCCAACTTTTCTTGTAGATTTTGATGTCGCCCCTTGTTGATGATGAATGTGTTTCTATGGATCCGTTGTTGTCGAGAGAGAGAATGGTGCTAACTGCAAATCGAACTACAAGAAGGAGGCTTTCATCTATAGACGTCACCCTTATGATTGACAAAATTAGCACTCAAGAGATCAAAGAGTAGTGCTTCTATTGGTGGGAGGTTGGGTAGCTCACCATTCTACCCGGAATTAACGTACGGTGACACACACTCAAAAGAAGCTCTTTAGTAGATGGAAAATTTACTCGGGTGGGGTGCCTCACATGATATGAATACGGGTAGTCTCCACTAATGATTGATCAAAGAACTCTAATAACGCACTTCTCCCTGCACCAAATTCGCATCACCGGCATGATTAAATCCATTATTTAACACTCTAACAAACAAGAAATCCGAATGTAGTTCTCTAACATTTCCAAGTTCAATTATGTCGGTCAAAATCTCTATGTAAACATACCTAGAAGTATGCTAGTGACTCTAAAATCTTTAAAAGTTGAAGTTTTAGGTAAAATTTTTTTTTTTTCAAATTTTTTTTAATTTTTTTGTAATTTTTGTTTTAAAAACATGCTTAACCACTCCCCCACACTTAAACCTTACATTGTCCTCAATGTAACTGAATCCTCCTAGTAAAGTTAAGGTGGGAAATTTTAACATGATAAGGAACAAGAAAAAGAAATAACAAAAAGCAAAAAGATAAGAAATACAAAACCTATGGGTTGCCTCCCATTAAGCGCTTGTTTTAAAGTCGACGGCCCGACTTAGCTCTTGCAAGATTCATTCCCCATATACTAACAATCTGAAAATTTGAGGATCCACCCATAATACCTGTTTTGCAAACAATAACTCCATACAAATATTAGCACAAGAAAACAATAATGAAATTATTGCTCGATAGAAATTTCCCCCACACTTATTCTCGTCCACACTCGGAAGTGTATAAAGAACATAGAATTTGGGAATTTCCATGTATTCCTCTTGGCAAACCTGCATAGTGTTAGCATCAAGTGTTTCCAATGGTGGATATCTAGAAACAAAATCATCCAAAAATACTTTCAAGCACATACATTCAAACCAATAAGAGGTAAAGGAGAAGAATCAATATGCAAAGGGTTAGACAAACCTTGCACAATCTCTTGTATTATAGAATCCTCTTCATCCTTAAAAATTCGAGTGAATTACTTACCTCTTGTATATCGTGGTCCTCTATTAAACCTTGCAACCATTCTTCGTCGTTTTCTACCTTAACCAAAGTCTCGGCATCATTAAAATCATTCGCAAGTTCAATTGGGTCTTCCACAAAATCAATGAATGTGGTTTCATCCTCTAGCATCATCTCTTCAACATTCTCATCATCGGAATCGGGCCATTCTTCCTCATATAATCTTCCTCGGTATAAATTGTAAGATCTTCTTGTGAGGGTGTTACTTGCTTACAACAATAGGTAAGTGATATCCAAACTCCTCCTTTTGAATAGGTGAAGGATCTTTATTATGATCCGGAGTTGGAATAACTTCCTCATTGTTGCAACGTTCATACACTTCCGCTCGACTCCCATCTTTCCCTAAGAAATTTTTTCCAAGCACTATATGCATCATCCTCAAGCTCTACCTTTTGAATAGGTGCTTGATCATTAATAAGATCAAGGCTCGAGTAATCTACACTAGCGTCATCAAAAGTCTCCAAAGGTTGGTTAATTTGTTCGTATATTTTCTCCGAATTCCTTTGAATTTCTCGATGTGATTCTTGAAACTTTTGTTGAAGATCCCCAATCATGGCGTACATCTTATCTCGCAAAACTAGAGAATTTCGATCATAAACAAAACTATCCTCCCATCCTTGTGATTGTCCACTTACATACCCGTCATAAGGTTGTTGATATGTATGAGAATATCCATAAGGTTCCGTAGGAATTTGATCATAGCCAAAAGATTGGTTTTGATTGTATCCTAAGGATGGTTGGAAGTTGTCATAATGTTGAGGTTGAAAACCGTATTGATTGTTGTAATATGCTTGCTCTTGTCCACCGTACATGGAAAACTGGCACCTGAAATAAGATTCAAAAACCAAGTTAGATACGAAATAGAATCTAACAAAGCAAGAATAAAGCAAAAAGAAAAATAAAAACAACTAAAATCATCCGCTGCTCCCCGGCAACGGCGCCAAAATTTGATGCGTGTCGTAGGTGCAATCAAATTAATCAATATTTCCACTCAATTAAAAATAATATAATGGAAGTCAAGTTCGTTCCCACGAGGAGCAAGAGATTCTAGTTGTAAAAATTGTCACGAAAGGGGGATGTAAAAAACAAAACAAAACAATTAAAAGATAAAGTTGAAAGCAATAAGAGAGACAAGATCAAGGAATCCTTCTTCGTTGCAAAACAATGATTAAAGTTATGTTCTTTTCTACTTGTTATGAGTCACAGATTATCACCAACCGTAGGATAGCAGGTCCGCTTAGCTAGCCCCAAAATCCCTAATTTCACTGAGTAACAGTCCGCTTTAGTTATCGATTCTATCCAAAAGAATCACCCCGAGGTTCGCTTACAAGATGTAATTCCCCGAATGCATTAAGATTTATGAATTTAGGTTTAGTACTAGTAGTTAAACTCGGTTCGCTTGGTCCACTTTCTAGCGTTGTTTTTACACACAATCGCTCCACGGAATCCCTCCGCAAGGTCTCGTGTTTTCTACTTGTGTAAAGTGTCGAGAACGATTACTTATTCTTATACTAGATTTAGATTAAACTAACAAATCAATTTAGCATGCATTCTAAACAATCTATCAATCAATCATGAATGAATAAACATTCCTATTAGTAAAAACAACCGATAATCATGTGAAAAACTTCAAGAAAGAATTGAAACAAAACTCAAATCATATATTAAGAACTAGGAATTCATCCTCAATCAATAATAAAATTAGCTACTCATGTTAAAGAGTTCACACAAAGAATAAGAAAAGAAAAGAATTGTTGTGTGTGTAGAGATGTGTGTAAAAGATGTAGAAAACTTCTCTATTTATAGGCTTCAATATTCTCCAAATCTTCCAAGGAATAGAACCCTTTTCCTTTAGCAATTCAACTTCCAAATTCAAGTCTTTCTCAACTCTTCATCTTCTCTTTCCAAATTTGAGTCCAATTCTCCATCCAATTCCTAGTCCAAGTCTTCACACTCATGAGAGAAGTCCATAGAAAATTCTGGAATTTTTGGCTCGCCTGAAAACTGGGATTGTGGCCGGAATAGTCGCCGGAAAATATCTCAGGTGACCGGCAAAGTCCACCCGGCCACCGGTCAACGGGTCAGAACGGTCAGGGTCACTGAGTCAGCTCGGGTCAACTCGGTCAGACCGAGTCAGAACGGGTCAAGTCAGGTGGAAGTCAGGTGAGTTGGTCAAGTTAACTTGGCCAGATGGAGACCATTGCACAAAGCGAATTTGTGCAAAGACAATCATTGTGCTTCACCAGTCCACACGCCCAACTTGCTATCATTGTGCATCACCATCTCACATTCACCAAAATGGTCAAGGCATTCTACACTTGACTCTCCGCAATCCTGAGCACATTACACCCCGCAATCCATATCACCACCCCGACTTCTCACCGCACCAACAATGTTGTAAAACTTTCCACCTAACAATTTCATATCCTTTTGCACCAACACCACCGCCATGACACTCCATTGCTCATCTCCACTTCTAATCGCGAACCGCACTTCAGTTCAATAATGCCACCGCTTCACCAATCAATTCGTGAGCCTCAACTCTTCTTCCCCGTGACAAAAATACAAATCACCACCAACACTCAATTTTTATCTCCACTGAACCACGTGCCTACAATCGCCTTCCACTCATAGCCACCAGCAGCAGATTCAGTGCAAAACAATTGCTTCTCAACAGCACCAGCCATCTCAGCTCACTGCCAACATCCCTTGAACATCTGCAGCTCTGCAATGCCTCAAATTCATTACCAGAACAATCACATCTCTGCCAAACCAAGACAACAACACAACCGCAACCTATTAGCTCAAGCTTCCGTCATTCACCAACATAAGTTAAAGCATCATTCCTTCCATCTCTTGTTCTTCTCTTGGTTCAAATCCAACTCAAACCCATGAAGCAGTAACAGCACAACCTATCAATTCTCCATCTTAATCACTTAAACCCTCATTCTTAATTCCACAGCATAACCTGAGCACCAGACCCTTGTTTCTTAAATCCAGCAGCATCTTCTCCATGTGCACATCACCCTCTGCACAATCTATTCCTAACATACATCTAGTACCATTCACTCCAACTTCCTTATACAGAGCTTCAGTCGTTCTTCCATTCTTCCCTGCAACCATCTCAGAACTCATACACAAACCCTGCATCACCGATTCTTCACAATCTCTTCTGCAACTAACCCAACAATTCTTCCTCTTACACGCCGCGATTCAATACCCATCAGCCGCCATCGAACACATTTATGGTTCAAATTCTCTTCTTCGATCTCGATCCACGAGACATGACATCAAACCCATTTTCGCCGAGCTTCAAAAACACCATTAATGGCAACACAATAAACTCTTATCAATTCACCACCTTACCCATCTCACAACACCACCATTTCCAATCTCGAGCTCATCTTGAATCCAATGGAAGCTCCATCGGTTCCTTCTCATCAAATCGGAAGAGAACAAAGAACGTCTCATTCCCTCATTCCTCTTCATTGGGTTTCGATTTGCTTCTCTTTCATCTCAGGACCACGAGATGCGGCTTGACCATCATTCCCAATCGATCTCGATTCATCAAATACCCTAATTTCATCACTACCTCCATCTCCTTTGTTCTTTCATCAATCCATAGACCCATAACAGCAGAACAAGTTCTTCGGTGCATCGCAACTTAACCTAACCTCCATTTCCTCTCTTATTTCTCGATCTCTCGGCTCCATCTCTCAATTTGTTGGATTTAATAGCAAGAATAAATGCTTTTCACCTGGTGAAAGAGAGGAGAAGATAATCTTCTCGATGGATTTAGGATAAGTATAGGGTAGGATGGTACACCCCAAGGATGGGGACCACCCCAAATTGGGTGCCCATAATAGGATGTCACTTTCCGATAAGGGCTAGCCGGTTGGCGACCCCTTAACCACGCCTAGTCTCGTCTTTAATAATCCTCCAAAATAGAGATGCCCCTTAACCTCAACTGGGCTCCATATATCAATCGCCTGTAAAATGACCTTTTTGCCCTTTTGGCTCAAATTGGGTGATTTCTTCTTCTTTTCCTCCGTGTGACTCCATAGTAGCTATAAAACTCAAAACAAGCGTAAAATACATAATTTACAAGAAAAATAACAAAGAAAGCATAAACTACTAGATAGTAAATTAGGTGTATTCTACACCTATCAAATTCCCCCACACTTAGACTTTGCTAGTCCTCGAGCAAATCAAACTAAAAACTCACAACTTCAAAGCGTTCAAGCGTCCCAAGCATCCAAAGAGTTATGAGGACATAGAGTTTCGCATTCTAGTAATAAGAAGTTAGAAATACTAAAGAACATATTCTCGTTCTTAAATGTTGAGTGAGAAATAACCACACCATAATGAGAGAATGCGTGTTTGAGAAACGATCAATAAGCATTTCGCCTCGACTTCGCCTCACTAAAAAGGATTTTATGATAATTGCACTCAAAAAGACGGCTTTTTTATGGTTCTCACATGTGTGCGGTAGGAATGAAGAGAGAAATCCCGCAACACGTTGAATGGTGGGAAGGACAACTTCCGAAATATTTTTAAAAACCCACATCTTTTAATATTTTGAAAAAAACCATTTTTCTAACGATCTCTACGAAAGGAAATCAACCATTATTATTGAGGATGAGATTACTTACTCACCTTCACATCCGATCGCCAATTATGATAACACCACTCTCACGGCATCCAATAGAAACGTCTTCCGCTCCTCGTCTTTAACTTCTTCGTCTTCGTCTTCGGTTTCAACTATTGATGATAAACCCTCGAATTTCGTAAATCCTTGACAATTTTTAACTCTTTTACCTTAAAAATCCTTGTCGCTTGAAACTTCCTTATAAATTTTCCTTCCCCACGGCTCATTAAATAAAAATAAGAACAAATATTTCTCTTGTTTTTCTCTCTTTTTTTTTTTTCTTTCCTTTTCTTTTTTCAATTTTTTTTTTCTTTCAAATTTTTTTTTTTTTTTTTTGAAACAAAGAGAAAATAAACCATGGCCGTGGAAGAAGTATTTTACCACTTGATTCTTCACAACTTGTATCGTCTTTGAAATCATAAACTTTCAAAAATTCTCACCTTTTGATTTTCTTCGCTTTCATGAATAAGTCTTCATACTTGGATATAGAATTACCTCATTGTATTGTAAGTCCTCAACATATATGTAAAATCCGCTCATTTGTATGTTGCTTTACTTGTATTTGAAATTTGCTCTTTTTCTCGTTCCGTTGCTTGTAAACCTTAAACTTTTCCAACTTTTCTTGTAGATTTTGATGTCGCTCCTTGTTGATGATGAATGTGTTTCTATGGATCCGTTGTTGTCGAGAGAGAGAATGGTGCTAACTGCAAATCGAACTACAAGAAGGAGGCTTTCATCTATAGACGTCACCCTTATGATTGACAAAATTAGCACTCAAGAGATCAAAGAGTAGTGCTTCTATTGGTGGGAGGTTGGGTAGCTCACCATTCTACCCGAATTAACGTACGGTGACACACACTCAAAAGAAGCTCTTTAGTAGATGGAAAATTTCTCGGGTCGGTGCCTCACATGATATGAATACGGGTAGTCTCCACTAATGATTGATCAGCAACTCTAATAACGCACTTCTCCTCGCACCAAATTCGCATCACCGCATGATTAAATCCATTATTTAACACTCTAACAAACAAGAAATCCGAATGTAGTTCTCTAACATTTCCAAGTTCAATTATGTCGGTCAAAATCTCTATGTAAACATACCTAGAAGTATGCTAGTGATCGTAAAATCTTTAAAAGTTGAAGTTTTAGGTAAAACTTTTTTTTTTTTTTCAACTTTTTTTAATTTTTTTGTAATTTTTGTTTTAAAAACATGCTTAACCACTCCCCACACTTAAACCTTACATTGTCCTCAATGTAATCGAATCCTCCTAGTAAAGTTAAGGTGGGAAATTTTAACATGATAAGGAACAAGAAAAAGAAATAACAAAAAGCAAAAAGATAAGAAATACAAAACCTATGGGTTGCCTCCCATTAAGCGCTTGTTTTAAAGTCGACGGCCCGACTTAGCTCTTGCAAGATTCATTCCCCATATACTAACAATCTGAAAATTTGAGGATCCACCCATAATACCTGTTTTGCAAACAATAACTCCATACAAATATTAGCACAAGAAAACAATAATGAAATTATTGCTCGATAGAAATTTCCCCCACACTTATTCTCGTCCACTCTCGGAAGTGTATAAAGAACATAGAATTTGGGAATTTCCATGTATTCCTCTTGGAAAACCTGCATAGTGTTAGCATCAAGTGTTTCCAATGGTGGATATCTAGAAACAAAATCATCCAAAAATACTTTCGAAGCACATACATTCAAACCAATAAGAGGTAAAGGAGAAGAATCAATATGCAAAGGGTTAGACAAACCTTGCACAATCTCTTGTATTATAGAATCCTCTTCATCCTTAAAAATTCGAGTGAATTACTTACCTCTTGTATATCGTGGTCCTCTATTAAACCTTGCAACCATTCTTCGTCGTTTTCTACCTTAACCAAAGTCTCAAGCATCATTAAAATCATTCGCAAGTTCAATTGGGTCTTCCACAAAATCAATGAATGTGGTTTCATCCTCTAGCATCATCTCTTCAACATTCTCATCATCGGAATCGGGCCATTCTTCCCTCATATAATCTTCCTCGGTATAAATTGTAAGATCTTCTTGTGAGGGTGTTACTTCGTTTACAACAATAGGTAAGTGATATCCAAACTCCTCCTTTTGAATAGGTGAAGGATCTTTATTATGATCCGGAGTTGGAATAACTTCCTCATTGTTGCAACGTTCATACACTTCCGCCGACTCCCATCTTTCCCTAAGAAATTTTTCCAAGCACTAAATGCATCATCCTCAAGCTCTACCTTTTGAATAGGTGCTTGATCATTAATAAGATCAAGGCTCAAGTAATCTACACTAGCGTCATCAAAAGTCTCCAAAGGTTGGTTAATTTGTTCGTATATTTTCTCCGAATTCCTTTGAATTTCTCGATGTGATTCTTGAAACTTTTGTTGAAGATCCCCAATCATGGCAAGACATCTTATCTCGCAAAACTAGAGAATTTTCGATCATAAACAAAACTATCCTCCCATCCTTGTGATTGTCCACTTACATACCCGTCATAAGGTTGTTGATATGTATGAGAATATCCATAAGGTTCTGTAGGAATTTGATCATAGCCAAAAGATTGGTTTTGATTGTATCCTAAGGATGGTTGGAAGTTGTCATAATATTGAGGTTGAAAACCGTATTGATTGTTGTAATATGCTTGCTCTTGTCCACCGTACATGGAAAACGGGGCACCTGAAATAAGATTCAAAACCAAGTTAGATACGAAATAGAATCTAACAAAGCAAGAATAAAGCAAAAAGAAAAATAAAAACAACTAAAATCATCATTTGCTCCCTAAGCAATGGCGCCAAAATTTGATGCGTGTCGTAGGTGCAATCAAATTAATCAATATTTCCACTCAATTAAAAATAATATAATGGAAGTCAAGTTCGTTCCCACGAGGAGCAAGAGATTCTAGTTGTAAAAATTGTCACTAAAGGGGATGTAAAAACAAAACAAAACAATTAAAAGATAAAGTTGAAAGCAATAAGAGAGACAAGATCAAGGAATCCTTCTTCGTTGCAAAACAATGATTAAAGTTATGTTCTTTTCTACTTGTTATGAGTCACAAATTATCACCAACCGTAGGATAGCAGTCCGCTTAGCTAGCCCCAAAATCCCTAATTTCACCGAGTAACAGTCCGCTTAGTTATCGATTCTATCCAAAAGAACCACCCCGAGGTTCGCTTACAAGATGTAATTCCTCGAATGCATTAAGATTTATGAATTTAGGTTTAGTACTAGTAGTTAAACTCGGTTCGCTTGGTCCACTTTCTAGCGTTGTTTTTACACACAATCGCTCCACGGAATCCCTCCGCAAGGTCTCGTGTTTTATACTTGTGTAAAGTGTCGAGAACGATTACTTATTCCCTAGCTTATACTAGATTTAGATTAAACTAACAAATCAATTTAGCATGCATTCTAAACAATCTATCAATCAATCATGAATGAATAAACATTCCTATTAGTAAAAACAAACGATAATCATGTGAAAAACTTCAAGAAAGAATTGAAACAAAACTCAAATCATATATTAAGAACTAGGAATTCATCCTCAATCAATAATAAAATTAGCTACTCATGTTAAAGAGTTCACACAAAGAATAAGAAAAGAAAAGAATTGTTGTGTGTGTAGAGATGTGTGTAAAAGATGTAGAAAACTTCTCTATTTATAGGCTTCAATATTCTCCAAATCTTCCAAGGAATAGAACCCTTTTCCTTTAGCAATTCAACTTCCAAATTCAAGTCTTTCTCAACTCTTCATCTTCTCTTTCCAAATTTGAGTCCAATTCTCCATCCAATTCCTAGTCCAAGTCTTCACACCCATGAGAGAAGTCCATAGAAAATTCTGGAATTTTGACTCGCCGGAAATCCGGCCGGAATAGTCGCCGGAAAATATCTCAGGTGACCGGCAAAGTCCACCCGGCCACCGGTCAACGGGTCAGAACGGTCAGGGTCACTGAGTCAGCTCGGGTCAACTCGGTCAGACCGAGTCAGAACGGGTCAAGTCAGGTGAGTCAGGTGGAAGTCAGGTGAGTTGGCTGGGTTAACTTGGCCAGGACAGGCCATTGCACAGGCCAGAATTTGTGCAGCACAATCATTGTGCTTCACCAGTCCTTGGCCAGCCAACTTGCTATCATTGTGCATCACCATCTCACATTTAGCCAAAATGGTTGTGCATTCTACACTTCAGCTCTGCAATCTGAGCACATTACACCCTGCAATCCATATCACCACTTCCCTGACTTCTCAGCTGCACCAACAATGTTGTAAAACTTTCCACCTAACAATTTCATATCCTTTTGCACCAACACCACCTGCCATGACACTCCATTGCTCATCTCCATTCTAATCGCGAACTGCAGCCTTCGATTCAATAATGCCACCGCTTCACCAATCAATTCGAGCCTCAACTCTTCTTCCCCGTGACAAAAATACAAATCACGACCAACGGCTCAATTTTTATCTCCACCGAACCATGACCCACAACCGCCTTCCACTCATAGCCACCACCAGCAGATTCAGTGCAAAACAATTGCTTCTCAACAGCACCAGCCATCTCAGCTCACTGCCAACATCCCTTGAACATCTGCAGCTCTGCAATGCCTCAAATTCATTACCAGAACAATCACATCTCTGCCCAGCTGAAGACAACAACACCACTACAACCTATTAGCTCAAGCCTGTCATTCACCAACATAAGTTAAAGCATCATTCCTTCCATCTCTTGTTCTTCTCTTGGTTCAAATCCAACTCAAACCCATGAAGCAAGAATAAAGACAACCTATCAATTCTCCATCTTAATCACTTAAACCCTCATTCTTAATTCCACAAAGATAACCCGAGCACTGGACCCTTGTTTCTTAAATCCAGCAGCATCTTCTCCATGTGCACATCACCCTCTCCACAATCTATTCCTAACATACATCTAGTACCATTCACTCCAACTTCCTTATACAGAGCTTCAGTCGTTCTTCCATTCTTCCCTGCAACCATCTCAGAACTCATACACAAACCCCGCATCACCGATTCTTCACAATCTCTTCTCGCAACCGACCCAACAATTCTTCCTCTTATCTTTGCCGATTCAATACCCATCAGCGCCATCAGAACACATTTATGGTTCAAATTCTCTTCTTCGATCTCAGTCACAGACATGACATCAAACCCATTTTCGCCGAGCTTCAAAAACACCATTAATGGCAACACAATAAACTCTTATCAATTCACCACCTTACCCATCTCACAACACCACCATTTCCAATCTCGAGCTCATCTTGAATCCAATGGAAGCTCCATCGGTTCCTTCTCATCAACTCAGAGAACAGCAACGTCTCATTCCCTCATTCCTCTTCACTGGGTTTCGATTTGCTTCTCTCTCTTTCATCTCAGGACCACAGATGCAGCTTCAGCCATCATTCCCAATCGATCTCGATTCATCAAATACCCTAATTTCATCAGCTACCTCCATCTCCTTTGTTCTTTCATCAATCCATAGACCCATAACAGCAGGAACAAGTTCTTCGGCTGTCTGCAACTTAACCTAACCTCCATTTCCTCTCTTATTTCTCGATCTCTGGCTCCATCTCTCAATTTGTTGGATTTAATAGCAGCAACAGCTGCTTTTCAGCTTCAGGTGAAAGAGAGGAGAAGATAATCTTCTCGATGGATTTAGGATAAGTATAGGGTAGGATGGTACACCCCAAGGACAGGGACCACCCCAGTTGGGTGCCCATAATAGGATGTCACTTCTGATAAGGGCTAGCTAGGTTGCAGCCCCTTAACCACAAACTAGTCTGTCTTTAATAATCCTCCAAAATAGAGATGCCCCTTAACCTCAACTGGGCTCCATATATCAATCGTCCGTAAAATGACCTTTTTGCCCTTTTGGCTCAAATTGGGTGATTTCTTCTTCTTTTTCCTCCGTGTGACTCCATAGTAGCTATAAAACTCAAAACAAGCGTAAAATACATAATTTACAAGAAAAATAGCAAAGAAAGCATAAACTACTAGATAGTAAATTAGGTGTATTCTACACCTATCAATCTTCAACAACAAGGTGTTGAATAACACATGAATAACCATAAAAAATCGAAAAACGAAAAATTAAAGATTTGTTGAAGATTGAATAAATCAAGAAGCATTATGGAGTTGGAGCTGAAAGTTTATTGTTTTTTGACACTTGATGTTGATACCTTTGGCGGCCTACCCCTCTTCTTTGGAAACTCCGCTAGATCGACTATGGGTATGGCTTCGGAATGCTCACATTGTTGTTCTTTGACACTTGATGTTGATACCTTTGTCGGCCTACCCCTCTTCTTTGGAACCTCCGATGAGTTGGCTTTTGGTGTGGATACGGATTCCTTCGTTTGTTGTTGACTTAGCGGTTCCTTCATCGGCCTACCTCTTTTGTTTGGAACTGCGCTTCCACGAACCTTTGTTCGAAATCTCACATGCGGTTAGATCTCGTTTCTTACTTGCCGCGAGTTCTTCTTCACGTTGAGTCATTTATTTCAATTCTACCCTTTGTTTTTTCCTTTTTGTTTTAGTTTGTGGTCTTCCTGTTGGATCTCCCTTTCTTGGCTCTTCGTTTTGTGCGACCCATGGACGAGTAATTAACCTTAGTTGGCTCAACAAGACTTGTCGGCTTACCGAGGTGCCACGTGAGTAAGCTTCGAAGAATTCCTTTGCTTCGTGCATATCCCATGGAGATTGTCCGGGATCTCCAGAAGGGTGAGGGTCGAAAGATAGTTGCTTCCAAAATGGATCAATAACCTCAATAGGTATCATTTCTTCATACTTCACAAGCATATGACGACACGGAAGCCCCAATGAAGACATGTCGGGACAAATACACACATCACCCGGTTTTCCATAATTTTTCTCATATTCCATTTGTCTTATCATATGTTTTATTGCCCAATGAGAGACGTTGAATTCTATTCCTTGGAGAAACTTACCATAACGAAGAAATGGAGTCATCCTTTCCATTGAGATTTTCTCAAAAGCCTCCTTGATCCTATTGATATCTTGCTTAAAGTATTGCTCCATTTCCTCGGTGACCGTAACCACATTGCCTTGACCGGACTGGATGAGATCTTTAAATCTCCCATGAGCGGCCACATCTACACTAGTTGCTTCAGTCTTGAAGTGTCTATACCGGTTTGTCCATGCACGTACAAATTTTTCCTTGAACTTATCCAACCATTGAGTCCGACAATACCAGACGGCAGTCGGATAAACTTTGTTACAATCGGCAATAAACTTCTCCAATCTCTTTTCGTACATAACCTCGGTAAGAGACCAATAAACTTTCTCCCAATCTCTTAGAAATTCCAACCACTTTTTATGATTTTCCGCATGTTCTTTTTCCACTCGCTCCTTTATCTTTCCTCTCTCATCTTCTTCTTCTTCGGGGGATAGTTTGTTCTTTCGAACATCTTCCTCTAGTTTTACCATCATTCTCTTCTTAATATCCGCTTTTTGGGTTCAAACAAGGCATGGCAAGTTTTTATCACATTATTACGTATATGATATGTACATAGGAAATTTTGTGCGTCCGGAAGACGTTGGATATTGCTTTCATTAATGCGTCATCGTTATCGCAACGATGACCCTCGGAAGTTGATTTTCCGGAAGAACAATTTCAATTGTCGTAATGCCCAATGATAATTATAGTCCCTCTCGTTTTCCATTAAACACCAAGCCAATGTGAATGTTACCTTGTCCGAGGTTTGCCCCAAGATGTTGAACAACGACATATTGTATTTGTTTGTCTTGTAGGTGCAATCCATCAAAAGAACACCACAACATGTATTTGCCAACTGTGAAAGCAAAGGATGCGAATGAATATTTGAAGGGGCTTCTCGTCCGGTCCTCTTTTAATGATACGCGTGTAGTTGTGATCCCAAACTATCTTCTCAAATTCTTGCATAACGCTCCTCCCTTCCCATTCCACCCTTCTAATAGTTGCTTGTGCGGCATAAATTGTACGTAGAGAAGACACGTTAGTCTTGTCCTTTTCCTTGAAGCCTCTGAGAATTTGTCTCGGTTTGATAAGTGCTTTGGTCAATCTCTTTACATCCTCGAACTCGTCAGGTTTTAGCTTCGCAACTAAGGAGTGACCAACAAAATCTTTCGGATCCCGGTGGTTATGACAGCCACACAAAACCTCACAATCCCAATTTTTCATGTCATTTAAACGGAATACAAGCTTAAACGGGCAATTATTCTTCCTCGTACGAGTCTTGTATACCCTATTAGTCTTCTTTGGATATACATAATCCTTTCTCTTGTGGCTATTCTTCTCCTTGTATTTCCCACTTCTCTCGCAAGCCATCTCAAAACGCCTCTTCGAACCTTCGGTATTCCTCACCAACACACACATGTTCTTAAGGGCCGTCTCTTTAGCCCAAACGATTGCTTCCTTTCGATCTGTTATTCCCTACATAAGAACAATTTCGCATTCATTATAAGGTTCATTACTAGCAATCCATTAGTAATGTTCAAGATACTAGGTGAAAAGTATTATTTGGTCACATACCGGAGGGATTTTATAGTATTCCGACGTATCCCGATAAAGCGGCTCTGCATTTGTTGGATTAATATATGGCACCACCTAAAGATCGAATGAAAATTAGTTCCAAACACAATTACAACACTATGTCGGAAACCCGTACCGGCATGCTCGACCATTGTTCCGGCATTGTCTAAGTTAACCAAAACGGAAGACCAAATTTAAAACCTATTCCGGCATATGTGTTTCATAAGAAAACAACGCCGGAAGCAAGGATGCCGGCATTATCGTAACCTATTGTTCCAAGCCGGTACCCAATTCCGGCATTGAAAATAATTGATATTGAATGCCGGAATTTAGCTTTGGAAAACATTTATTCCTGCATGTTTTTTTGTAAGTGCCGGCATTGTAAAGTGGTAACTGAACAACACCGGTTTTGTTGCCGGCATTATCGATATTGATGGTACCACGCCGGTACCAAGTTCCGGCGCTGATGTTTTTTAAGTTTCAATGCCGGTTTTTGGTTTGAGATGGAATTGTTTCCTGTATGTTTTTCATTCAGTACCGGCATAGTAACCGATCAATAAAACCATGCCGGTTGAATATTCCGTAGTATATTCCTTGTTAGGTAAAAAGGTTAACTCTGTACCGGCATAGTTGTTTGGTAGAATTCTATGCCGGTTTATTATTCAAAATGGGGGATATCAGTTTACCGGCATGGTCGTAGTATGAATACAATGCCGGTATCGTGACTACCGGCATGGTATTCATACAACTACCATGCCGGCATCGAGGTTTTTCAGTTGAAAAAATGGCGGGTTTAAAGAAAAAATTCGATTTTTCGACATCTTAGCAACTTTACCTCGTGTGTTGGGGATGCTAGTATGTTGTGCAAGTTTACTTTCTTGTGTTGGTTCTTCAAGAAACTCTCCATACTCGTCAAAATCATCATTCAAGGGTGTTGGATCAACAAAGAGTTGCAATTGAGAGTTGTTGTCGTTAGCTGAAGATTCAAGACATACTCCTTGTTGTAGTTGAGCTAAAGATTCAGCAGCAGCTTTTCTGTCTTCACAATCATCCTCCATTTTTCCCAAAAAAATTTCTCTCTCAAATTTTTTTCCCTCCTTCTACTCTCAACTCACTAACCCAATTCAATAAAACACACACTAATGATTTATAAAAAAATCTTATGTTTTTACTAATTATTATTAATCACTAAACCTGATTAGTGAGGGGTAGATTAGGATTTAAAAAATACTTAGATAAGGGGTGACCCTGAATTGATATCTGGATCCAGTTTTCGTCCTTTTCCTATATCCCCCAATTCCTTTTTTTATCCCCCAATTTCGCGTTCAAAAAAAAGTACCACCCAAGGTGGAAGTTACAGGAAAAAAAAAAAAAAATTTTTATGGTGGTTTAAAATAAAACTTTTTCCAATTTACCATCACACTTTGATAAAAAATTGTCCGTGAAGTCTTCAAATACCAAAGCCCATGAGTAAACAGTGTATTTAACCATATCAATAAGACGAGCTGTCATATGAAAAACCAGAGCTTCATCTTCATCAATAAACAGAGTTCTAAAATCTACATTAATAAACAATTCTTAATAAAGAAAATCTTGTTCTGTTGAGTTCATAAAACAGATGAATCAACTAAAAATATCTCATATCATAATATAAATAGGATCTTGTATGCCGTGGTGTGAAACATAAAAACATACCAGGCCATTACAAGATCTAACGATTGGGTGTGACATGTTTTCATCATAGGATTGGATAATATTCCAGGTACCATTGTTTCCGAATAACATCTGATAGAAATCTCCCATCATCGTGTAGTAATCTTCCTCCTCAATTTGTTCTCTGTAGAAGAGTTGCGTAACTTTTTCTTCTCTCACTTTTTGATTGAAACCGAAAAGGAGCCCAACTTTTGTCTGCAAGGACAGAATTCCACTCTTTGCATACACATTTGCTTGCCAAAATACTTTATGTACTTGGGAGGAGGTGTAGTATCTCGGGAGTTAAATCAGACAACATTTCCATTACTATTACTGGTGAAATATTATTTTATTTTTAAATGTAGAAGCATTTAGGATTTCGTTTTTGTTGAATGCTACTAGCAGATACGAGTAAAGCTTATATAGACATCCAATGGATGCAATATGTGTCCCCACACAACACACCTGTTGGAATTTTCACGTCTTTTGGTGTTTCAAAATAAATAAATAAATTTTACAATAACCATTTATATTTTCGGAGCCATTTTACTCTTGATTTTCAAACGCTTCTTGTGAGCAAACGCGTACCACTAGAAGCGAAGCAGCTTAAACCCTTGAGTTGATTTAGATTTCATTTTCTTCTTTGAACCTTTTGTGAGAACATTGAAAAGATCAAGTTTTATATGTAGAGAATGGTTGAGATAATCAGCCAAGACCCTGAATACATGAACAATTACTTCGTGAAATCAGAGAAAAGGCCTTATCTCATTTTCCAATTCATGGTGAAATCAATGGTAAGAAACAAAAGTACTAGATCAAACTTTGACCCAGCTACTTAGTAATTAGCTCGTAACACCAATTTGTTCTGCCCGAAAGAAAAACATTTTTTTATGAACAAATAAAGATTTTCAAGAAGTTAGGAGTGGTTGGAAATTCTTATACTAGTATTGGTAGAAGGATTATTGGATATTCAGGATGGATGATTTGTTTGGAAGTTGGAAAATCTTATCAGGTAAATGGTTTTCTCCTACAAAAATTAAATCTTTGTCTTCCATTGGTTTCGGGAAACACTAAATATTTGCATCTTCATCGTCATAACATATCACCATTAACAATTTTTTTAAAGCAAAATAATCGACACTTGTAAGCCAAAATATCAAGACCCTAACCTGTAACAAACAAAACATCTAAAACACTCTACCTATTTTGAACAAATAATCTTCATCAATATTCTTCATAACAAATTTTTCCACCAAAAATATTTTTTCATTTCACTGAAAAATATCTTTATTATAATAATTCTCCTTTCAAATTTTTCTTCACTCATGAACATTAAATAACCCAATTTTTTATTTTTATTTTCATCATAAAAGTTTTCTTCCTAATATAATTTTTTTCTCACGAAATAAATTAAAAACGTATTTTTTTTTAAAACAATTGCCTTTAGTAACTCCCTCCTTAACTTAAACTCTTTGCATCGGCTCTGATACCACGTGGGATTCCCAACATGATACAAAATAGAGTGAGATAGAGATTGAACACAATAAAAATTAGAATTACATTGATAAAACTTTGCATATTATCATGAATACAAATCTGCCTTATATAGGAATAACAAAAACCTTAACCCACTCATATTAATTCCCTAACTTTTAGCCATTATTTCACTAATTTTAACAAGATCAAGTAAAGAAAATCTTATCCATAAGAATTCCCAGTGTAGATCAAGACAGACTGAGGTGAGTACTTACTAAATGTGATTTTTTTATAACTAAATCAGTGTACAAAGAGCTTGACATGAATAAACAGACACAACAATTCTCTAACCAGATGAAAGAAAGGAAGCGCTCAAACTTTGGCATATAGAAGTTTCTCATAAAATCCAACAATTTTTATGGAAGTGCAACATGATATCCTTTTTGTCAATAAAAATATGAGTCAATACATAAGAGAAATCTGCAGTGTTTCCCCATGTGTTACTAGAACGAAGAAACCAACTCTCATCTTCTTCTCCACCGTCAGTATACTGATGTCATTTGGTTTGGTATATCTACATCTTTTCATCTTTCCAAAAAGGACATTAGTTTTTTTAAAGGATTGATCTATTCATAGTTCTCCAATAACAACTCTGTTGAATCTATTAACCGTCGCTTAACTAATATTGTTGAATGTACTATTTGGCATATTCAGAATACTAGGTGTGGGGAGGTGTTTGAAATTAGGATGCATCACCTCCAACAACATCATTTATAGAATTAAAAACTACATAAATCTCTTAAATCCATTTAATCAATACAGTGACATGCAAAAGTTTAAAGAAATAGAAAAATAGTAAATACCTAAGTTGACTAGTTAAATAGTAACATTGATTCTTTCATTGTGTATGAATACTCTAATGTTCGATTTGCTTTGATAATTCATAACTGTGCGAGGAGGTTCACGGGGGCAATGGCTTTCTCAGCAAGAGCCAGAGATATGATGCAAGCTTAAGATATATATGGTTTTCCTTAGGGCTCTGAGATGGATTAAAAAGTTGCATGATGAGCACGAAAGTGCGACGCATTTTCACCCATAAATATATTAGCTGGGACTCATTTTATCACTAATAAACTTGTTTGTAGGTGTTTTTGTGAAATAAACTCTTATGGAGAAAGTTGGTCGAAAAGTGGTTTTTGTACCCCGGAGTACACATGTTATTCGGACTCTAAGTTTTGGATAAGGGACACCCTAATTGCTATTCGCACCCCGGATTGGATAAGGGGCAGTCATCTTCTTCATTTGAAATTCAAATTTTGGCGGAAAAATGGGTGCGTAATTAGGGTTGAAGATTTGGAGGTGTTTGATTGAGACTAAATGGTGAAATCAAATGGGTTTATTCTAGAGCCTAAACAGAGATGGTATTGTGCTCGATTTAGATTAAATTTGTTTGGATAATCACCGATTGATGAAAATATAAAGAGAACTTTTGGCGGGAAATATACTTTCAACTGCGTAAATTCCAGTAGATTAGTTACATTGCGTTTTAATAGGATATTTTGGTTGGTTTTGGATTGAGAGTGACATGTCATGCCTAAACAGGGAAGGTGACGTGTTTGAGCAACAAAAATAAAGACCAAATATCCTCGAATTTGTTAAACAGGGAGATGTTCTTCACAAACGGCGAGATTTATGGAAAAGATTTGGAAGAGATTCCATGAGATTTGTTCACTGGATTTGATTATAATTTACCTGTTTTCACTAAACAGGGGTGGTAATTGAATTGAAATCAAAAGAGGAAGGATATTTTATCGTTTGGAAGATAATCAGGGCAAGTATTTTTCAAGATTTTGTTTGTGTGATTTCAGAAGATATGTGCTGATTTGGAGGAGATTTGTTCTGCGTTAGAAGAGTTTGGAAAGATTTTCGAGCAAGAAAGAAGACGCGTAAAAATCAAACCAAGATATAAAAAGGGAAATAATATCCCGGGATGTTGCAAAGGAGTGAAGATAGGATATTTCGCATTAAACTCAATAGATTCGGGAGCTGTTGCGTATATAAAGTGTTGTTTGGGGTCATAGAAGAGATATAGAGAGTTGGGGAGAAGAACGAGGAGAGCGGCGAGCACTTTCTCTAGCTGCTGCAGAGAAGAGGAAGAAGAAGAACACAGACGGCACTTTTGGACCGTCGTTTATGAACGGTCGCATGTTTACATCTTAGCGACCGTTATTCTCGACATTTCCAAATATAGTTCTTCTCAGAATGTGAGCTTAAGTTTGTAGCGGTAGTTTGTAGCGGCCATTAACCGTTGCAAATTCGGTTTATTGTATTTTCACTTCTTTTCTTCATTGTAAGCACCATTTGAGCTATAAAAAATATTTTGAGAGTGTGGACAATATGAGTAGCTAAACCTCTACATTGGGTCGACGGAGGAAGCCGAATTTCATACGTGGGTAATTTTAATTAATTCTTTATTTGACTTTTGCACTAATTAAAATTGTTTTATGATTTGAAAAAATTAGTTATCATTTTATTAGATGGGTCATGCTTGCTTAGATGTTTGATGGCCCATGCTTACGATTTATAACTAATGTTTGGAGAATCTACCTTGGCAAAAATAAGAGTCCTTGTTGTTTTGTTTATTGAGCGATAATTCTTTGAAGAATAATAATTGAACCTATTAATATGAATGCGGTGGAATCCTAGACCCAAGTGACTCTCGCCTTTGTTTATTATTTTCTTTAAACCTTTAAATTTAATCTTCGCAAGTCTGAGAGAACGAATCTTAATTACTACTACGAAAACTAAGAAAAATCTTAAATCATTTTGGCGCCTTTGCGACGCGGATTTGTTTTTAGATTAATTTTTAGGTTTATTTTTTTATTTTGTACAATATTTTCTTTTTCCTTTTTATGCGTTTCTTTTTATATTTCTTTTCAGGGAATTTTTGCTTCTTCGAGGAGACGTCACCTACTATGTATTTGGCGGAATATATGCGTAGAAAGTCAAATTATCGGGAAAAACTCATCGAGATGACGCTTCTTTGAATATATGCGTAGGCAATGGTATGGAGTTTTGCTCCACATGAGGTAAGTGAAGAATCACATGAAACTATATATGAGAAGTATTACAAACACACACCGCCTAGTTTGGAACAAAGATTGAGAATTCTAGAATGCCAAAGATTATTTAATGATGATGATGATGATGATCAGTCTTATAGTGACTCTGTTCCAAACAGTAACGTATAGATGACCCCGTGGATGATTATGTGGATGATTCGCCTAATTCCATAGATGAATCTACCTCACAAGATCATTCACCCGACTTAGAGGTTGTTTCTAGACCACTAGACTTCCAAAAGTTGCCTAATTTAGGGTTAGAATTGTGTGCTTCTAAAGTATTGTTGGATTACTTTGCATCTAAGTACCCGTGAGGATTTGCCTATTTCTAATACCATGCATGAGCCAGGTTGAAATTTTCCCTGAATCCCCATACTTTGTTCTTTACGCACTTCCATGTGCAGTAAAAACTTAGTTTAGGGGTAAATTTTGTTTTCCGACGGTTTCCGGTGTTCCCATTTTTTCATAAAATAATTGTGAAGTTTTGTCATTTGTATATATTGTATTTTGGATCGATCCCCAAGTTTTCAGTTATTAGTGTATGGGGATCCGTTTTTGTCTGATCCAAAGTAGGTATAATTATTTATTTATGTTTGTTTACTTTTGTTTATTTTATTTTTAATTTCCCATCTTAATTTTTACGTTGGATGACTCAATTACATTGAGGACAATGTAATATTTAAGTGTGGGGGAGTGGTTATTAACTTTTTCTTTTAACTTTTCAGAATTTTCTTGCGTATTGTGACCAGCTCTTGAGCGGGTCTAAAAAGATAATAAAAATATAAATATTATGACCAGCTGTGTAGCGGGTCTAAAAATTTAAAAAAAAAAAAAAAAAAAAAAAATGTGTGTCTTGTGTATGTGGCATTTGTCATGACCCGGTTGTGTAGCGGGTCTAAGTCTCTATTTATGACCGGTGTGTAGCGGGTCAGTTTTGTTTTGCTCGAGGACTAGCAAAATGTAAGTGTGGGGGAATTTGATGAGCACGAAAGTGCGACGCATTTTCACCCATAAATACATTAGCTGGGACTCCTTTTATCACTAATAAACTTGTTTGTAGGTGTTTTTGTGAAATAAACTCTTATGGAGAAAGTTGGTCGAAAAGTGGTTTTTGTACCCCAGAGGACACATGTTATTCGGACTCTCAGTTTTGGATAAGGGACACCCTAATTGCTATTCGCACCCCGGATTGGATAAGGGGCAGTCATCTTCTTCATTTGAAATTCAAATTTTGGAGGGAAAATGGGTGCAGAATTAGGGTTGAAGATTTGGAGGTGTTTGATTGAGACTAAATGGCTGAAATCAAATGGGTTTATTCCTAGAGCCTAAACAGAGATGGTATTGTGCTCTGATTCAGTTAAATTTGGCTGGATAATCACCGATTGATGAAAATAGAAAGAGAACTTTTGGCGGGAAATATACTTTCAACTGCGTAAATTCCAGCAGTTAGTTCTGTTGCGTTTTGGATTGAGAGTGACATGTCATGCCTAAACAGGGAAGGTGACGTGTTTGAGCAACAAAAATAAAGACCAAATATCCTCGAATTTGTTAAACAAGGAGATGTTCTTCACAAACGGCGAGATTTATGGAAAAGATTTGGAAGATATTCCATGAGATTTGTTCACTGGATTTGATTAGAATTGACCTGTTTTCACTAAACATGGGTGGTAATTGAATTGAAATCAAAAGAGGAAGGATATTTTATCGTTTGGAAGATAATCAGAGCAAGTATTTTTCAAGATTTTGTTTGTGTGATTTCAGAAGATATGTGCTGATTTGGAGGAGATTTGTTCTGCGTTAGAAGAGTTTGGAAAGATTTTCGAGCAAGAAAGAAGACGCGTAAAAATCAAACCAAGATATAAAAAGGGAAATAATATCCCGGGATGTTGCAAAGGAGTGAAGAGAGGATATTTCGCATTAAACTCAATAGATTCGGGAGCTATTGCGTATATAAAGTGTTGTTTGGGGTCATAGAAGAGATATAGAGAGTTGGGGAGAAGAACAGAGAGCGGCAGAGCACTTTCTCTGCTGATGCAGAGAAGAGGAAGAAGAAGAACACAGACGGCACTTTTGGACCGTCGTTTATGAACGGTCGCATGTTTACATCTTAGCGACCGTTGGTCTACGACAGTTTCCAAATATAGTTCTTCTGTAACAGTAGCTTAAGCTGTAACGGTAGTTTGTAGCGGCCATTAACCGTTGCAAATTCCCGGTTTATTGTATTTTCACTTCTTTTCTTCATTGTAAGCACCATTTGAGCTATAAAAAAATATTTTGAGAGTGTCTACAATATGAGTAGCTAAACCTCTACATTGGGTCGACGGAGGAAGCCGAATTTCATACGTGGGTAATTTTAATTAATTCTTTATTTGACTTTTGCACTAATTAAAATTGTTTTATGATTTGAAAAAATTAGTTATCATTTTATTAGATGGGTCATGCTTGCTTAGATGTTTGATGGCCCATGCTTACGATTTATAACTAATGTTTGGAGAATCTACCTTGGCAAAAATAAGAGTCCTTGTTGTTTTGTTTATTGAGCGATAATTCTTTGAAGAATAATAATTGAACCTATTAATATGAATACGGTGGAATCCTAGACCCAGTGACTCTCGCCTTTGTTTATTATTTTCTTTAAACCTTTAAATTTAATCTTCGCAAGTCTGAGAGAACGAATCTTAATTACTACTACGAAAACTAAGAAAAATCTTAAATCATTGCACTTTCAAAGAGTTGTTCTAGAAGGTGATAACCGAGATGTGGTGAAAAGCTATAAGGTAACAATGTGAGTTTTATTTGGGAAGGTCAAAGTTTAGTGTTGGAGTGTCAGAATATTTTTAGTAGTTTAAGTCAGTGTATTGTCTCTTTTTCTAAAAAAATTATCTTGCAACCATGCAACAGATAGTTAAGCTTGTAAAAAATGCTAGGAAAAGATTAGAAGTATAGTATGGTGGAATGAACTATTTAATATCATTAACCATGTCATGATACATGAAGGTCTAATTAGTGTTTGAGGTGGTTTGTGCTTGTTGGTGACTCTTTTAGAGTTTTTGTCTTATATTTTCCTTTCTCTTTCAATGAAAATTTCCTTTGGAAAAGCAAAGGAGACAAAGTGGTGAAAGCTTAAGGAATATGCCTTACAGGTGTGTAAACATAATGTTTTGGTGTAAGGGGTATGGAACGTAAAAGGAGAAGTGGCTAGTATGTGTAAAGAGATGGAAACTTGCATTCAAAAGGTGGATGCAGAGGTGTCTAGAGTAACGATATGAAATAAACATTGTTAGAGCACTGCTCGGGCGAAATCGCAAGTTTTTTCATCTCAAGTTTGTTATCAAAGTTAGATGCACAAAACTATATCTTGATTTCTAGTCTACTAAATCCAAGTTCCGGACTAGGATTAGAGTATGGTAGTTGAGTGTCAGACATCACTGAATAACCCTTGGAGATTGAGGACTGAAGATCAAACGAAGACATTTGTAGAACTTCATCGACAAATAGGTATGTGAAGACTGAACCATTTTATTTACTAACAACATTACCATTCTATCTATATGAGACTATGTTGTATGATTTCTAGTACATTTAATCCTGCAACGAAGAAGCTTCGAGTCAAGTTTTCCTGTTAAACATCTCGAAATATGTTGCATACTTAGTTTGCATACTAGTTGGCCTAAGGTGCCCCTTAGACAGTTAGCTGAGTGCCTGAGTGTTTTACAGATATTCTGTTTTTAGATTCCCTTTGATCCGTTGGATTGGCTGCACATGTCTCGCCTGGATTGCGAACTGTTAGGGTTGAATGATTGGTTTATTTAAGTTTGGGAAGTATTTGCTTCTGAGGTTAGGAAGATTGTAAGAGAACTCAGTGGCTGCGCTGTTCATCAGCTCAGATTCTGGCCTAAATCATTGATTTGGGAGTTCCTAATTTCAGTTTATCAATCAATTTATCATTTTAGCTGTTAATTTGTTGTAAGCATACAACAATTGGCATCAGAGCCGTTCACTTCACTCAAAAAACTTCCAATTTTTTTTTTCTTTCTCAAATGACCTTGAAGGAGGTTGAATCAGAGGTCGAGAAATTGAGAGGATCTCAGGATATTCTTAATACTAAACTCACAGATCTCGGTGGTTCCGTTGCTGCTTTAACCACCAAGTTCGATAATCTTATGCAACTATTAGAGAGATCGAATTTCATACAACAAAATCCTGAGAGACCCACTGGTTCTCAGAATGAAATTCATGATACTAATAATGGCCATCGAGTGGCTGCACCTCCCTTTCACTATCTCCATGCTCGAATACCCAAGTTAGATTTCCCACAATTCGATGGTGATAATCCAAGGAGCTGGATCCAAAAGAGTGAGCGTTATTTCAAAATCAATGATACTGAGGAGCACATGAAGGTAAATATTGCTTCGATTTATTTAGAAGGTAAAGCGGAGAAGTGGTTTTTAAATTTCCAGGTCAATCGACCTCGTATTACATGGTCTGATTTAGCTGCTCATATTTGTGCTCGATTTGAAAATCCCATAGAAGAAAATTTTGTTGGAAGTTTCAATAAGCTTATTCAAAGTTCCACAGTTGATGACTATTATGAAGAATTTGAATCATTGAAAGCCTTGATGTTGAATATGAATCCTACACTTACTGAAACATATTTTATCATGAGTTTTCTTAGTGGTCTTAAAGAGGAAATTGGTAAATCGGTTTCTATGTTTCAACCAGAAACTCTATCTGAGGCTTTCTCTTTAGCTAGACTACAAGAGCAGAAAGTTAATATTGCAGCTGCTGCTACTAAACCATTCACTAGATCCTTTAATACTTCATTTCAGAGCAATAGACAATACTCTTCACCTAATTTTCCTCCTAAGCCAATACTCACTTCTCCTAAATCTGCACCCATGACACCAAAGTCCTTCTCTATTCCTACACCAAATCTACCTCTGCTAGCCCTACAATCAAAAGACTCACCCCAGAGGAGATGCAGAAGAGAAGAGATCAAGGGTTATGTTATAATTGTGATGCAGTTTATAGGCCAGGTCACTTCTGCAAGGGTAAACAAAAACTTTTTATGCTCCAAATGGACAATTCTGAATCTCAGGATACTGAAGAGGAGGAGGAGGTTTTTGAGGAAGCTGTTGAGTCTCCAATTCACTCTGACATAGAGATCTCACTTCATGCTCTCACAGGCACAGCCACAGGGGAAACTATACGAATACCTGGTCTTCTCCACAAACATAAAGTATCTATCCTGATTGATTCTGGTAGTACTACCAGCTTCATTGATAGCAGCATAGCTTCTAAAATCCAGTGCAACATTATTCCTAATGCTCCAATGTTAGTTACTGTGGCTAATGGTGATACAACTACTAGTACTGGCATGTGTTCTCAACTTCAATGGACTATGCAAGGCCACAAGTTTGTTGAAGACTTGAGAATCTTACCATTGGGAGGCTGTGATATTGTGTTGGGAACAGACTGGCTCAAGACCTTAGGTGATGTGCTTTTTAACTTCTCTAAACTCATCATTTCTTTTAAGTATAATAATAAGAAAATTACATTACATGGATCAACACCCAACCATTCCTTATTGATGATGAGTGGGGCAGCTGTTAAGAAATTTTTCTCAAAAACTTCCCATGGAATTGTGGGTCATTTATTCTTTATTTCTACCCCACCTACCCTACCTGTCACCCCACCAGAGCTCCTTCCTATTCTTACTGAATACCAAGAAATTTTTAAGGAACCCACTAAATTGCCTCCAAAGAGATCCTTAGACCACTCTATTCCTTTACAACCTAATGCTGCACCTGTAAATCAAAGAGCCTATAAATGTCCTTACATCCAAAAAGGAGTAGTTGAGAAACTGGTACAGGACATGCTCAATACAGGCATTATACAACCCAGTCATAGTCCATTTGCTTCTCCCATCTTGCTTGTTAAGAAGAAGGACAATTCTTGGAGATTTTGTGTGGATTACAGGAAGCTCAACCACATTACCATTAAAGATAAATTTCCCATTCCCATAATTGATGAGCTCCTGGATGAATTAAAAGGTGTTGTATTCTTTACTAAGATATATTTGAGGGATGGGTACCACCAGATCAGGGTGATCGATGCTGATATCTTCAAGACTGCTTTCAGAACACATCATGGTCACTATGAGTTTAAGGTCATGCCATTTGGACTGACAAATGCACCTGCAACATTCCAAGCTCTAATGAATGATATTTTCAAGCCAGTTTTGAGAAAATTTGTCTTGGTCTTCTTTGATGACATCTTGATTTATAGTCCAAGCCTAGAAGCACATATGGAACACCTCAATTATGTTTTTTCCTTACTCCGACAACATCAGCTTTTTGCTAACTTCTCTAAGTGTTGCTTTGGTCAATCTTCCTTGGAATATTTGGGTCATATCATTACAGCTGAGGGTGTGTCTGCTGATCCTAGTAAGATATCTTGTATGCAACAATGGCCACTTCCTACCACTATTAAGGAACTCAGAGGTTTCCTTGGCCTCACTGGCTATTATAGAAAATTTGTTCAAGGCTATGGGGCTATTGCTAGGCCACTTACTGAGCTTTTAAAGAAGAATTCTTTCATTTGGAGCCCAACAGCCACACTTGCATTCAATAAGCTCAAAGAAGACATGACAACTACTCCAATTCTAGCCTTGCCAGATTTCACCAAGCCATTTGTGGTGGAGAGTGATGCCAGTGATTCTTGTGTGGGAGATATTCTTTTACAGGAGAACAAACCCATTGCTTACTTTAGCAAACCCTTGGGGCCTAGAGCACAAGCTTTATCTACTTATGAGAAGGAATTTTTGGCAATTGTCTTGGCGGTCCAAAGATGGAGGCAATATTTGCAAGGTAACAAATTCATCATAAAAACTGACCATCAAAGCATTAAATACTTTCTTGATCAGAAGATTACCACTGCTTTCCAACAAAAATGGCTTATTAAGTTGTTGGGATTTACTTATGAAATCCAATACAAAAAAGGTGCTGACAATGTGGTAGCTGATGCCTTATCTAGAAGACCTCCTCATTCAGTGACTTGTAACTCAATTTCTGTCTCTACTCCAACTTGGATGCAAGATATACTTCTCAGTTATTCTCAAGATGCCAAGGCAGACCAGCTAATGTCAAAGCTATTACTTCAGGTTGATTCTGTTCCCCCTTTCACTTTCCAAGAAGGTATCTTAAGATACAAAAATAGGATTTATATTGGCACTGGAGGTAATATCAGAAACCTTCTTTTGAATTCTTTGCATGCTTCTGCTGTTGGTGGCCATTCGGGTATGCAAGCCACATATGTTAGAGATAGAAAACACTTTTATTGGCAGGGAATGAAGAAAGATATTTTTCTTTTTGTCTTTCAATGTGATGTTTGCCAAAGATGCAAAGGTGATTCTACCACTCATGCTGGGCTTTTACAACCTCTGCCAATTCCCAATTATCCTTGGCAACACATTACTATGGATTTTATTGAAGGGTTACCAATTAGTGACAGGAAGAGTGTTATTTTGGTCATTGTTGATAGACTTACTAAATATGCCCATTTCATTGCTCTACAACATCCATACATAGCTGCATCTGTGGCCAAAGTTTTTCTTAGCCAGGTATTCAAGCTCCATGGGTTGCCTGCATCCATTGTATCTGATAGGGATAAGGTCTTCACCAGCAACTTTTGGCAAGATTTGTTCACAGCTTTGGGCACAAGTTTGAACCTCAGTACTGCATATCATCCACAGACTGATGGCCAAACAGAAAGGGTTAATGCTTGCCTAGAAAATTATCTCAGATGTATTATTGGGCACAAACCAAGTAAATGGGTTCAATGGCTTGCTCTTGCTGAGTGGTGGTACAACACCAGCTTCCACAGGGGCTTAAAAATGTCTCCCTTTCAAGCGCTTTATGGATACTTACCACCACATATGGCCATTCCCTCTTCTGCCACCACTTCTGTTGCTGCTGTTGAAACATACCTAGCAAAAAGAGCTCATATGATAGACTTACTTAAAGAAGCCCTTCACAAGGCTCAGGATAGGATGAAACTTTATGCAGATAATTCCAGGGTGGAGAGATCTTTTGCAGTAGGGGATTTAGTCTACCTCAAGCTTCAGCCTTACAGACAGGCCTCTATCTCTGTCAGAAGGAATTTCAAGCTCTCTGCTAAGTTTTATGGCCCTTTCCCTGTTGTGCAGAAAATAGGTCAAGTGGCATACAAGTTGGAGCTACCATCACATTCACGCATTCACCCTGTCTTCCATGTTTCTCATCTCAAGAAGCACATTAGGGACAGTATTGTACCCTCATCATCCCTTCCGTTGGTGGATCTCACTGGTGATATCATCATGCTTCCAGAGAAGGCCCTTGACACCAGAACTGTCCTTATTGGTGACCAGCTGGTTCGGCAAGTGCTCATCCAATGGACAAACTCCTCTGCTGAGAATGCAACTTGGGAAGCCGTCTCCAACATTAAAGCTCATTATCCATGGTTTATCCTTGAGGACAAGGATGTTTCTCAGGGGGAGGTAATGTTGCATACTTAGTTTGCATACTAGTTGGCCTAAGGTGCCCCTTAGACAGTTAGCTGAGTGCCTGAGTGTTTTACAGATATTATGTTTTTAGATTCCCTTTGATCCGTTGGATTGGTGCACGTGTCGCGCCTGGATTGCGAACTGTTAGGGTTGAATGATTGGTTTATTTAAGTTTGGGAAGTATTTGCTTCTGAGGTTAGGAAGATTGTAAGAGAACTCAGTGGCTGCGTTGTTCATCAGCTCAGATTCTGTCCTAAATCATTGATTTGGGAGTTCCTAATTTCAGTTTATCAATCAATTTATCATTTTAGCTGTTAATTTGTTGTAAGCATACAACAAAATATGATTCAAGTAATGGATTTTCCTAAATCATTGATTTGGGAGTTCCTAATTTGGGCACAGTATACGATGGTTATCAATCAATTTTTAGACTTATCGTAAATAAAAATTTTAAAAAGCTGTTTGGAAATTATGGAAAAGGTTAATTTGTTGTAAGCATACAACAAAATATGATTCAAGCAATGGATTTTCATAGATCCTTAGCAATCTTAGTTTGAAACAATTTATTGTTGAATATTTATCTTTGTCTCAAACTTACCCAAACACCAATATTTTATTTCTATGGCAATTGAGAATATTTCAAAGTCACCTATTGATAAAAGATGAGTTAATACCAAGGACTCCCACAAGGTAGAAATAATTCCCTAACTAAACTCTATCACGTTGTTGTCTTGGTGTTGACACACTCCATCACGCAAGGTTCACGACAAAAATTGAGATAGAATACCCAAATTCAAATGAGTTCCCCTGTTTTCTTTCCAACGTGATTAACCAGCCAAACTGGATTGATTCCAACGACCCTACCACGCCTGTTAAGCTACATAAACTCTTCCCATGAAGTTTCAGGCATTAAGTCTCGTTAAATCTCCTCCACAATCCGAACCCTAATCTGCCTGTGATATTGTATAAGTTTCCCGCCAAAAGGATGGAGAAGGTATGCATACCCAATATGAGGTGCCCCTTATCCAAAGTAAGAGTCCGCATATCAAATGGCCCGATTTCATGATTAGCTTAAGGGTACTCATACTTGTTACACGTACCTTAGCTTCCTGAATTCTTGTTTTTGACTAAGTTAGCTCCCTAAATTCACGAGTTGGTTCATAAGTACGTGTACCCATACACATACCTACCCAGTACGAATTAAGCAAAAGTTCATAAACTATTTTCACAAATATGTTTGACATTGCTAGAACTCCCATGAATACCTCTTAAATATCTTAGATCACTAAATTAATTTGGTGTATGTGTATCATGATTCAAGTTTTAAGTGTTAAATGAACACGATTATGCTTATATGTCCACTAGGCATACTTTCCATGAACTATCATTATACATGGTACCTTGGACCATAGTTTATATTCTTCTATGTAATTTCAATAAAAACTTGTCACATGCTTACATGAACTCCTAACAAGAGTTCATCTGAACAAAGAAAGTTTTTGCTTGATTCTCACGTTATCTTAGCTTGAATTCAAAGCAACCTCTAGTCTTGAAGTATATAAATAGAGAGACTCAAACAAGCAGGTGTTGATGGTGGATTTTCATTTAAGGCTAAAATTGCAAAATCCAAAATTATGCGCTGACATCCTGCAAAGGATAAAGCCACTGATAAGTGATGAATACTTCTCCACTTTACTAATTCACCTAAAATGGAGCATGTAGCAAAAATCCCATATACCCTATGAATTTATAACATTATCAATTAATGCATGGCCAGCCTTGTATTTCCTGTGATGTTCCCGCTGAAATCTCATTATTGGTGCGGCATGACGACTGAGTGTTTCTCCCAGCAGAGTAACACGAATCTCCAAGTGTCACTAATGAGGCATGCACGAAATACCCGTACAGGCTACAACTCTCGGTGTGTTATACTAGCCTGATTGAGCATACATCTCTCGGTGTGTTATACTAGCCCGATTGAGCATACATCTCTCGGTGTTCTATACTAGCCCGATCGAACATTTGGACTGTCCATGTCAGTCTCAGAAATAATCACGACCACGCAAGTTGGCCGCATGATTTAACCAGCCTAGACGATCCTCAGCAGGAGCAGGCTACCACCTTAATGACCACCAGCGGGCCCGTTTATGCCCTGGTCGGTCGAATACATACCACGCCTCCCAAACGACCACCGAACACCAGCCTAGAGTAGGATGGTTGGGCTGGTGTGGAGTAACTTGGAAAACATGTACGCACAAGGCGCAATGACGGTCTCAAGCAGTTGCGTCCGTCCAACCTTCGCCGGCATAGTTGGACGGCATAGATCGTCCCATGGCCGGTTGGACAAGCATTGTCCTGCACGGATGGCCCCCTCTCTACCCTGCCCGGGTCGACCATCTCCCGACCTAGCCATAGAGCAACGTGCGTTTGCCCAAAGTATGGTCGGCGTAATGCTTAAAGGGTCGCAGGAAATTCCATTAAGGTCTCAAATTGATCACGACCATCCAACTTCACCAGCATGTTTGGATGGATTAGATCAGGCCTAGGACCTTCAGTCAGGTATCACCATGTTCACCACCGACCAAATGTGGGCCCCACATGGTCGGCCTCCCCAAAGGAGGAGCATAGCCTGCCAAACCGTTAGGTGAAGTCGTGTACACACGGCCAGATCCAAAACCCTAATTAGGGTTTGTGGCATATTACATGTGTCGCTAATCGATCACGAGCGTCCATCTTCGCAATCATAGATGGAAGGTGTAGATGTGGACTTAACAGGTCCTGAGCATGTCAACACGATCACAGTGGGCCCGTCTACACGCCTGACCAATCGGCCAATACCGACCATGGCTAGACGCCTCGATTCGTGCGCCCAAACTAGGCATGGACGCGCGGTCCCCTATTCCTTTGCGGCAACGTATTTCTGCCGCAAACCGATATCAACCACTCAACTTTGCCAGACAAATTGAGTGGCCTAGATTATATCTTCATGGGGGTAATGAGGTATGGACGTGTACACCGGCAAGCTGTCTACACGCATGCCCGGTCGGTCCTGACTAATACACCTCCCATGCTTGGTTTCGACCAAGCTGAAGAGTGATGCTTGCGCACCTCTTCAAGACCCTAAACTATATCAACGGTCGCAGCTGAGTGTCATAAAATTATCTCGTCCGTCCAACTCCACCAGTTTGGTTGAACAGCCCTGGCTAGGAGTCAAGCGACCAATGAAGAATTCCCATGATCACCGTCCACCACTCTTCCACATAGAGTGATCGGTCAAAGCATGGCTCGCCCATGAAGTCTCCAAACGATCACTCGTGGTTGGATGTGATGCTATTTTAAGACGCTTAATCGTGATTTACTCCATTAAGCCTTAAAATAGTGATGCTTCATACGTGCTGAATATATATTCGATGCATTACATGCATAAAATACACACAATATTTTATAAGTATCGACTTCCCAAATAACTTAGTTATTTAACCTAGCATTACATGCTACTCCCTGTGGGTCCCACGATCCACACGATTGAGACATCAATCATGTCACAAACTGGGGGATACTTACTGGGGTATTGGTCTGGCGGTTTACAGCGTGCAGCGCACAATGCGCCATCATAAGAGCGTGTTAGGAAGTCATGGACGGTTAGCGATGACGGGAGAAGTGGGCAAGACTGGTCGTGTGACACTAACACACAACTCCACTACTCCATCACTCCACTTCCTCCACTTCCCATGAGAGACGTGGATTAGGCTTAATGACTTGTATAAATAGGTTTTCCTCCGTATTTCCAAGGACAAGACAGGACAAGACAGAAAACCAAGTGTTGATACAATCGTATTCAAACACCAGAACTGATAGCTTACATCCTGAAAGCCAGTTCACCTTTCTGATACAAGTCATAAAACAGCCAACACCTCCACAATCTCAACACCTTCTTCGCTTCCCTCCCTAAGATTAACCCCATCTCCTTCACTTTGTGACCGAAGCAAGTCTGGAATGGCCATTTCTTGTTTTAGGCCATAGTTGTACAGATTGATTTCTCGAATCACAAGCACTCCCGTGCAGTGCATTTGTTTAGGGTTTAGATTCATTTCTCATCCACACACCCCAAATTACCAAAACCGGCAGAAATAGTTTTCACCCATAAACAATTGCGACCACAGTGGGAGGTTAATCTCTCGGTTGTAAAGTCAATTCCTTCAAAATCTAATTCAATTTTGTCAATTTCGAAGGGGTTGATATGAGATTCAATTCAATCATCAATCTGTTTCAAGATGGTAGAACTTAGGTCAGGATCAGCAATAAATTCTGATGGAGCTAGTGTAGATAACACTCTCGGTATTGATGTACCTGTCAGTAGATCTACTGTGGTCAATACATCTCGTGGAGACGTCTATTCTACCACCAACGCCAGCGGAGCAGGAGATGTTCCACTAAGTGTAACGCCTCCTATCACCAGAGCCAGAGCAGTCGCGAGTCCCGGCATCTCCTCAAGTGTAACACCTCGGCGATCACCAGAACAACAAATTCCATTCCTTCATCAGGAAGAGGAGCCGGAGGGACAAGAGGAGGACCATCTCCCATTACCATCGCAGACTTGATGGAGAGGCAGGAAGTTCTTGCTAAGACTCAAACGGATATGGCTGCAACTCAGAAAGAGGTACTCAGTTTTATCAAAACTTTAACTGAACGATTGCCAAAAGATTCACGGCAACCCTTAGAGCCAACAAGGGATGCCTTCAATACACCCGGAGCAGGCGTTTCCACTCGGACCCACATGAGTGAAGAAGCTCGTGTTGCTCCTGAACGCCCAAGGGAAAGGGACCAGCCATCCAACTTCATCACACGTGAGGACCTGGAAAGACTTCTCCAAAACCGAGGCAAAGGAAATCTGATGCATGCACACCAGCATCAGCCTCCGTACCCTCAAGATGTGCAACGAATCCCTCTTCCAAGAGGATACACCTCTCCTCAGTTCTCCCTCTACGATGGTACTGGTAACGCTCGTGAACACATCTCTCGATTTTTGGAATCCTTGGGGGAGCATGAGTACAATCATGTTCTCCGCTTTGAAAGAGTTCTCGAAGTCACTTACGGGAAGGGCGTACACCTGGTACAACAACATCGCACCTAACAGCATATCCAATTGGGGCGAGATGGTCAGTGTTTTCTACAGGAAGTATTTCTTCGTATCTGAGAAGATCACCTTTTCAGACCTAGGGAGAGTCTCTCAGCGGAACAACGATCATCCGAACGACTTCGTTAATAGGTTCAGAACTCAAGCACTAGATTGTCATGATCCTAACATCACTGAACGTCAGTTGGTGGAGCTGTGCATCAACGGGATGATACCCATATACCGCACTTTACTAGAGAATCTGGGATTTCAGACGTTCTCCGAACTCTATGAAGTTGCCAAGCGTTCAGCCACAACTGCCCCAGCGTTGCTAGAGAGAACCAGGGTTGTTCAAAACGAAGATCCACGTGAAAGTCGAGGAAGCAGGCGTCTCACAAACAAGCAATACAACACTGGTCCTTATGTGAGCGTGATAGGCGAAGGAGGAAAAAGGAAAGCTTCAGCAACGGAACAACAACCCAAGCGTGCGGCTCCAAAGACACACAACTTCTTCTCAAAGGGAGCGGGCAAGACTCCTACCCGAAGATGGAACTCGAGGCATGGATTCAAGACGATCTTATCAGCTTCTCATTCCCCATGAGTGAAGTAATGGAACTCTTGGAGGCATGGATTCAAGACGATGCTATCAAGCTTCCTCCTCTTAACCGCGACGACCGCCAATGAGTGAGAAAGACATGGCGGACCCCAAATCGAGATATTATCCCTGCCGCTACCATAGGTTTGTCCATCATCCGACCAAGCCGTATCATTTGAGTCGTTAGATGTGCTGCAACAGTCGAAACAAATCTTGAGAGAAAAGATAGAGGCGGGGAGAACTTACTTGGAAACGAAGAGGTGTTCATAGAGATCCTCTCCCTATCTAGTCATCTTTACCCTTAGGAAAGCTAGGGTTTCTGTATGATTTCCGGAATTAGCATTTAATTTCTATTTTAAAGAGAATTACGGTACAATCTATGATGGAGCATTTATGCGAGATCTTATATTTCTCCAAGGCTAGCAATACTCTTCTCTCACAATGCATGCCAAGAAATATTTGCAGCCCTTAACATAATAGGAGTTAGTGGTGGTTTGAAGACCTAGTATCCCCATTGCGTTGTCGACTACCAAGTTTTTGCGCCGTGCGGGGGCGGGCTTTTGGTCGCATCATCACATACGTAATTTTCCTTTTATTTTGTATCTAGAAAAGGAAGCGGTCTCGAAACCTCGGTATTTTCTTTGGAAGATGCAAGCAAGGGAAGAAGCCCACATATCCTTGGCTGCACATGGTAAAGCCCATCGTGCAACAAACCAAAACCCACACAAACCAAACAAAGTTATAAACCAAAACCGAGCCTGACAATTTGGCTTTGCATCATTGGGCTTACCTTTTTGTTTTGAAACATCATTGGTTATACATGATTTGATGTGCTATGCTTCTTTTGTGAGTTCAAATTGAGTTGCTAGATCATGTCGGGATTTTGTCCGCTTGGGGATACAAACAAATCCATTAGAGAGCTTGCTTACGGGCAGTATGAACTCCCCACATACCATAGTGATTTTAGGGAATACTATGAGCCTTCGGGGCCACGACTCCACATACCCTAATCATTATGAGCACATGTATCATCCACCACGGGTTGAAAATGAACACTTTTCTCATACCCGAGTCACTTCTCGATCAATTAGAAGCTCAAGTATTTGGGGACTCTTAGCTCTAACCTTGCTTCCGCCCGACATCCAGAGTAATCCCTTCCCTTTTCTCTATTCAACATACAAGACACCATTTGCATGTAGAGATGCTTTTGATTAAAAAAAAAAAAAAAAAAGCTTCCCATTCCCCATGAGTGAAGTAATGGAACTCTTGGAGGCATGGATTCAAGACGATGCTATCAAGCTTCCTCTCTGAGTGCTATTTTTGTCAATCATGAGGGTGACGTTTAAAGATGAAAACCGCGATTAACCGAGAAAGACATGGCGGACAAAAGAAAGAAAAGAAGATGAGAATTAATGAGGTTTGTGAAAAATTGAGTTTTATTGATATTTTCCCAAATGAAGACCGAAGGCCGAAGATTGCCGCTACCATAGGTTTGTCCATCATCCGACCAAGGAAGCGGTCTTTTTGAGTGCAATTATCATAAAACCCTATTGGTGAGGCGAGGAATCGAGGCTTATGTCGAAACAAATCTTCTTAAGGATGAAAATGCGTTCTTTTGGAGAAAAGATAGAGGCGGGAGAACTCCAGTCCACTAGGGGAAACGAAGGTGTTCATAGAGATCCTCTACGTGTTTTCCTATCGCGGATTGGAACGCCCTTATCAATACTCTTCTCTCACAATGCATGCCAAGCGTTGTCTTAGAAATAGAAGCTAATTCCCTTGACTAGTTGTGCTTAATTAGACAACTAGTGCTGCAGGTTAGGCGTTTGTATCTAGAAAAGGAAGCGGTCTCGAAACCTCATAATTGTGTTACATTTATTTCTTTGGAAGATGCAAGCAAGGGAAGACCTACCACGTTTGTATCTAGAAAGAGACGGGGACTCTTAACGGGGATTCGTCACTCGTTTGAAGGATATCGAGTTCGATAGCACATTGATTGATACAGCCTCCGAATTTAACATCATCACTGTCAAGACTTTGAAAGCAGCAAGGATTTCAAAGCAGGGTGCCACTCGCAGCCCAACTGTGATTAATAATCCAGAGGGGAACTTGGAAATGCCTATGGATACATCGATCTTGAAGTTAAATTGGGAGACGCCCTAACGCAAGCGAAGTTCTACATAGTCAAAGAACATCCCAATTACGACATGGTCCTAGGACGCTCTTGGATACACGACAACAAGGCAACACCGGGAGTTTGCCCTCTACCAGCTACGACACCTGAAAGGATCTCTAACAAGCCGTCTGGACACAAGACTGTCTCGTTGCCGCACTTTGAAGCTTGCCAAAGTGACACAACTTCTGGAGAGAGCCCATCAACATACATTAAGAGGTTCCGAGCTCAAGTAAGTCTCATCACGCAACCCTTCTTGCAACCAATCACTCCTCACTCTGATAAGTCCTGGGGACTGGCTCCAACCAAAAACCAACCCCGGATAGGAGATGTGAATGGAAAGCCGGCCCCTTCAAACGTTTTATCAAGAGCTTAGAGGCTGTCTTGGTCAAAGACGATAAGGCCAAGGTCCAGGTATCTGCACGCCCAAACCCATTTGGAATTGGAGATCTAGTGACGAAGACGACTGCATTCAAGGTTGGGAGCATAATGGTGAAAGTGACCACTCCACCTGACTCACCCACCGAAAGGGAGGATGAACCGTACCTGGTAGCAGATGTTATCCTAGGCGGCTATTGCAAGCTCATCAACGCTGATAAACTGGAAGGCATAACAATTCACTCACGATGGCTCAAACCCTACCGAACTTAAGACATTGTGCTACCACTTTCCAGCGTCCTCCACACTTTAAAACGCTGTGCTATTTCCTCCAGCGTGTTTCTTTTACAATTACCTTTTCATGCCATATTTGTAATTCCTCCAGAAAATGATTGCGATACTTGCATTCATAATTAGGGTTCCAACTTTCAATTTTCAAATTAATTGAAATATTATTTCCATCTAGGAACTTCTTTACCTCCTAAAGGAAGACACAAAATTCTGAGTCAGTCTAAACCACCATTTACCCAGTAAGACCAGGGAGATCTCGCGTCAGGAGCATAGACAGGTCTGTGGTATTTCATCATGGTATTCTCTTTTTCTTTACAAGAACAACATATGATCACATTTGATATAGCCATGTTGAGATATTTACATCAAAAAACAATGTAAAACCTTTATTCAATCAAGCAAGCAAAAAAGACCTTAAACTCAGCCGCCACCGAGTGCAAGGAGAATGTTCACAAATCACAAGAAAGCCCGGAAAAGAAGAAAAAAGAAAGAACATGAAGATTTAATCGTCAAGAAGATTGGTTGTGTCTCCACCACCACTGGAGCGTGCTTCAACACCATCGCCATCGTGGACCGCTACTGCTTCTTCCTCTGGATCTGCCTTAGCTTCCACTTCGGATATTTCTGCAGCAACGCTATCCGCCTCGACAGCATCAACAGAGACAACTTCCACATCTTCCTCAAAAACCACGGCAGTGTTGGGAATTGTGTTGGTCACTTTCAGACGCTCAGGTTTGTCTATGTCAGAATCGAGGATTATCACTCCATCGTGGATTGGATAATCACATTTATCTTCACTAAGAGGCTGTTTGTGTTCAACCCTCCGCCTCTTTAACCGTGCTTCAAACCTCTCAGCTCTTGCGCTCGTTGGTACTCGCAACACTTCATCGCGCCTCCATTGCTCCTCCATGTCGATCGCAACTGAAAGGGCACAAATACGTCCCCTGGAAATACGCAGGTGCGGAATGGACATCCCCTGTATAGCATGGCCGACTTCGCGGAGTGGGAGATCAATCTTAGCCATTACCTCCTCATGTGCACCAGCCTCCTCAGGTTTGTTGACTTCGAAACTTTTTTCTGGAGAAGTTACAGAGTGATCATCACCAACCGCTTCCATGATAAACTGCGAAGAAGAAGAAGTTATGGTTACAAAAAATAAATAAATTATCATCATCGATCAATCAGAAGATCGGATAAGCGCGGAGAAGTACCTGGAATATAGAAGAAAACGATAGGAGGAGTCCTTAGAATTTTCTTTATATTTCACGAGCCAACATAATCCCGGGGAGAAAAGGAGTCTTCACTTGCCACCTATAAAGACTGCTAATTCAGGATAATGATCAACAATACTTATCGGATATATTTGAGAGAAGCCGCCGTATAATGGAAGGGAGTGCACCCAGTCCAAGAAACGGTCCAAGCTCTGTCCAGATATGTACGGAGGAAACCAAAGTGAACCGGCTCACCTGACCAAGTCCTGCTTCCTCCACAACCCTAATCGGGTTTGACCCGGCTCAGACAAAGACTTGACGATATCTATCTATGCAGTAAATGTGTATTTACTTTAGACTAATCATTTCAGTATACAAATTTGTCACCATCTCATGCCTACCCCACAATAGTGTAACCATTATGCGCTAGGCAGGGGACTTAATGTTGATGGTGGATTTTCATTTAAGGCTAAAACTGTAAAAGCCAAAATTATGCGCTGACATCCTGCAAAGGATAAAGCCACTAATAAGTGATAAATACTTCTCCACTTTACTAATTAAACTAAAATGGAGCATGTAGCAACAATCCCATATACCCTATGAATTTATAGCATTATCAATTAATGCATGACCAGCCTTGTATTTCTTGTGTTGTTCCCGCTGAACTCTCATTATTGGTGCGGCATGATGACTGAGTGTTGCTCCCAGCAGAGTAACATGAATCTCCAAGTGTCACTAATGAGGCATGCACGAAATACCCGTACAGGCTACAACTCTCGGTGTGTTATACTAGCCCGATTGAGCCTACATCTCTCGGTGTGTTATACTAGCCCGATTGAGCATACATCTCTCGGTGTGCTATACTAGCCCGATCGAGCATCTGGGCTGTCCATGTCAATCTCAGAAATAATCACGACCACGCAAGTTGGCCGGATGATTTAACCAGCCTAGACGATCCTCAGCAGGAGCAGGCTACCACCTTAATGACCACCAGCGGGCTCGTTTATGCCCTGGTCGGTCGAATGCATACCACGCCTCCCAAACGACTACCGAACACCAGCCTAGAGTAGGATGGTTGGGCTGGTGTGGAGAAGCTTGGAAAACATGTACGCACAAGACTGCCAATGACGGTCTCAAACAGATCGCGTCCGTCCAACTTCGCCGGCATATTTGGACGGCATAGATCGTCCCATGGCCGGTTGGACAAGCATTGTCCTGCACACCGGCGGGCCCCCTCTCTACCTGCCTGGTCGACCATCTCCTGACCTAGCCATAGAGCAACGTGCGTTTGCCCAAAGTATGGCCGGCGTAATGCTTAAAGGGTCGCAGGAAATTCCACTAAGGTCTCAAATTGATCACGACCATCCAACTTCACCAGCATGTTTGGATGGATTAGATCAGGCCTAGGACCGTAAGTCAGGTATCACCATGTTCACCACCGACTTAATGTGGGCCCCACATGGTCTGCCTCCCCAAAGAAGGAGCATAACCTGCCAAACCGTTAGGCCGAAGTCGTGTACACACGACTGATCCAAAACCCTAATTAGGGTTTGCGGCATTTTACATGTGTCGTTAATCGATCACGAGCGTCCATCTTCACAAGCATAGATGGAAGGTGTAGATGTGGACTTAAAAGGTTTTGAGCATGTCAACACGATCACCATCGGCCCGTCTACACGCCTGACCAATCGGCCAAGACCGACCATGGCTAGACGCCTCGATTCGTGCGCCCAAATTTGGCATGGACGCGCGGTTCCCGATTCCTTTGCGGCAACGGATTTGCTGCGCAAGCCGATCTCAACCACTCAACTTTGCCAGACAAATTGAGTGGCCTAGATTATATCTTTATGGGTTAATGAGGTATGGACGTGTACATCGTAAAGCTGTCTACACGCTTGCCCGGTCGGTCCTGACTAATACACCTCCCATGCTTGGTTTCGACCAAGTTGAAGAGTGATGCTTGCGCACCTCTTCAAGACCCTAAACTCTATCAACGGTCGCAGATGAGTGTCATAAAATTATCTCGTCCGTCCAACTCCACCAGCTTGGTTGAACATCCCTGGCTATGAGTCAAGCGACCAATGAAGCATTCCCGTGATCATCGTCCACCACTCTTCCACATAAAGTGATCGGTCAAAGCATGGCTCGCCCATGCAGCCTCCAAACGATCACTCGTGGTTGGATGTGATGCTATTTTAAGACGCTTGATCGTGATTTACTCCATTAAGCCTTAAAATAGCGATGCTTCATACGCGCTGAATATATATTCGATGTGTTACATGCATAGAATACACACGATATTTTATAAGTATCGACTTCCCAAATAACTTAGTTATTTAACCTAGCATTACATGCTAATCCCTGTGGGTCCCACGATCCACACGATTGAGACATCAATCATGTCACAAATTAGGGAATACTTACTGGGGTATTGGTCTGGCGGTTTACAGCGTGCAACGCACAACGCGCCATCATAAGAACGTGTCAGGAAGTCATGGGCAGTTAGTGATGACGGGAGAAGTGGGCAAGACTGGTCGTGTGACACTAACACACAACTCCACTACTCCATCACTCCACTTCCTCCACTTCCCATGAGATACGTGGGTTAGGCTTAATGACTTGTATAAATAGGTTCTCCTCTGTATTTCCAAGGACAAGACAGGACAAGACAGAAAACCAAGTGTTGATACAATCGTATTCAAACACCAGAACGATAGGTTACATCCTGAAAGCCAGTTCATCTTTCTGATACAAGTCATAAAACAGCCAACACCTCCACAATCTCAACACCTTCTTCGCTTCCCTCCCTAAGATCAACCCCATCTCCTTCACTTTGTGACCGAAGCAAGTCTGGAATGGCCATTTCTTGGTTTAGGCCATAGTTGTATAGATTGATTTCTCGAATCACAAGCACTCCCGTGCAGTGCATTTGTTTAGGGTTTAGATTCATTTCTCATCCACACACCCCAAATTACAAAAACCGGCAAAAATAGTTTTCACCCATAAACCGCAGGAAATTCAATCTCGGACACTTATACGTCCTAGTTGTTGCTAGAGTCGTCCTACTAGACATAAGTGTCCCCTGAGAAATATTATTATGTTTACAACTTAAAAACTTTATTTATGGATTCGAAAATCCATGTTCGAATATCATTACCTCCATAATTCATGTATCTAGATCTTGTTTTTTCAGTTTGTCGAGGTTTTCTCCAATCTTCTTCATGAACGAGATAGATATAAATCAAAAAGTTCTTTTCGTCTCAGAAATTATGATTCCTCAAGATATCTAAAACTATAATTTATTGATGGGGTTTTTGAGTTTTCCCCCCTAAACGAGTTAGTGATTGACATTTCCCCCCTAAATTGCTAACATTAGCAGCTTTCCCCCCCTAAAACGATATTTTGGTCAAAAATACCCTTATAATATAATATACGTGAGTGACCATTTCCAATGATCTTGATAAATTCTGTGCATTCTGTAAATCAATGTACATTTTTATTAGATAAATTAATTTACATTCAGTAATCAAAATGATAATAAGGAAAGGAAATGAATAACCTGATACATGAACTTCAATCTTGATTGGTATGTGTATTTGGCTACTCACAACTGATGGAAGGAGGAGTACTTCAATGGCTTCAAGAAATAATTCCTCAATGGCTTCTGAACCTTCTCATTTTACTGGCTTTATTATCTTGATTTGATGAGAATCCACTGTCATGAACACCATCAAGTCCATCACCATCGCCACCACGAGAACCTGATGGTTTATAACTTAGATGACGAGTATTGCCTCTTTTTATTCACATCCGACATTCCAAATCATCACAAAATAGTGATGCCAAGGAGTTTATTTGACAAAATTTTATATCCTAATCAGACAATCCATTTTTTATGTAGATACAAACTAAGAATTGAGCATGGAAAGTGTTATTAGTTATTACGCTAGAACCAGGAATATTTTACCAAATGCATACATGCGCTTGATCTCAACTTCTCTCTTTTATATGGACAAATTATATGGACAAATTTTGAAAAAGACGAGCAACTTTGTCTTATGGATTTCCCACTCTCAATTCCTTGCCATGTGATTTCACTCTTGATCTCAACTTCTCTCTTTTAATTTCAAGCCACTTTACTCCCATTATCAATCAAAGAGATACATAGATCTGGAACCACTACAAAAATAACCAGTGGGGCTTCATTTTGTTTTTGATGGTTTTTTTTGTTCACGGGGTGTTGAGAAGGAGGTATTAATGGTGATGGTGATTTACATGTAGTTGTAGGAAATCCTACAATACATCCCTCACAAGAATTCATAATAATCAACCTATCTTTAAGATCAACAATCACACTTTTTATTAATTGAGTTAAAGAATTTTACAAAGGGGAAATGAAATCAAGAATACAACTATTGCTCTAGACTTTCTCTCTCCTCAAAACTTTCCCTATACTCTAAAAAGATCCCTCTTTTCTTAGGCCTACTCGGCCCTTTATATAACACATTACATAATGGATGACAGCTAAGCTATCCTTTATTTTCGGATCTGGCTTGCGACATTCTCGCAAGTATTCAAATGTTAAATCTTGCAACGCTCCTAAATCTCGCTAGGTCCTCACACCTTTCTCGTGTTCAGGCTGCCGTCATCCGTTGCGTCATTTTTATTACCAATCTGCGATATCTTCGCAGTGTGCTTTTTAACTCTTTCGCAAAGGTATAGATGTTGCGATATTCTGATCCTACATCTTGCCTCTTCTCATGTCTTCTCTACGAAGGAGAGAATGATTTGAGAACCAATGCTTCAAATTGCCGCAATTGTTCATTTCTTTCCTTAAATTTTCTACCGACAAGATCCCATGAATTAAGCATAACCGCTTACACGTGTTAAATATTCCCCATTCACCGGCACATTAAATGCTAACCGGTCATCATTTTCTTGTCTATTTAAGAAAAGATCCATCATTTTCTTGTCTATTTACATTCTTTGTGAAAAGATCCATCATAAGAATATTTTCTTTCTTTTACTTTTCTTCTTATGGAGCCATCAAGGTTTACATCTCTTTGGGATTGAATCTTTTTGAAATTGTCTTATTTGATTTTGTTCATCTTTTTTACTACTTGTTTTTGTTTCATCTTTCACAATCTTCTCCATCTTTGCGAATAGTGATGGTTATTTTCAATTGTTTATGGAGCCATCTTGATGGGATTGAAGGTTTTAATGATTTAAAGAAAATATATATACAAAAATTGTCACGGGATGAAGAGACATTTTGAAACTGATCTTTTTGGGATTGATCTCTTCTAGCTCAAACAAAAAATTGTCTTATTTTGATTTTGTTCATCTTTGAATAATTCCCAAATAATTAATGAAATCATTTTGTTTCAAAAAGTCATAAAAGCACCTCTGAAAAGCACCAAGTTCACAATCCAAAACCCTAATGTCCCCAAGGGATAAATAGTAATTGTCGTTGCAAGCAAAAGAATCGTTGTAAACAAAAGAAAGCATGCGCAACTCGATTTTCTCGCTCTGTAATGCTCTAAAAATCTCTCCATCCTCCATCTTAGTTCCTTTACACCATTTTATACTCTCGGAACCCCCAAAATCTTTGTAATAAAGGTCTCGTGTTGAAATGATTAAGAAACATCTCTTATTCTTTTAATAACAATATTGTTGCCTCTACGGGAGGAAGTACACGATGCGAAATTCCAATTGCTGTACACGAGTTTGCACTCAAGCATACTGTTTCTTACTTTTTTTTCACTTTTTTTTTTCACTTTTTTTTTTTGTATCTCAATCACTCTAATTCACCCTAGCATTGGTAACAACTTGATTCGTGGGCCCCACCTAATCACTTAGAGAAACATAGTTTACAAAGAACAAAACAAAATAAAAACAGCAGTGAAAAGGACTCAACGAGATATGGTGAAACTATCATGTTATTTCTAACACATGAGCTCTGTGCTTTTATGAATAGACTCTTTAGATGTTGCCATCTAATCAGATTGGTTCCTCAACTCCTACAACCAAAATGCTTCCATCCACTTAGATTGGTTAGTGCCATCCTTAATAAGCATAAATTTTTGACTTGAACTTCTTCTGGACATCATTAGGTTCGGGAAAACGTGTATGAAGATAATCTTGTAAAATGGTTGAGGCACATATGTCAAGTCCCAAGTGAGGGATCTACGCAAAGAGATAGAGGTAAGGCGCAAGGAGAATGATAATCACCCCCAAACTTAGAGTTTTGGGTGTCTCTAGATAGACTAGCTACAATTTCCCTAATTTCTAGATCGTCGGAATCACGAAAATGGTCAATTGTTTCTTCTAGGTTATACTCGGGTGATGCATCCTCACTCATATTTGATTCGCATTACAAGGCGGCGCAGTTGCATTCAACTCACGAAACCATCATGAACTTCGAAGTATGCTTTAAGAGTAACCAATATTTTCGAATGACTTTCCTATTAAGCTCGTTACCCTATCGGTCTCGTTCTAGTCGGTATTTTAAGCTTAGGTTCGTGTTTGGTTTCGTTTTCCTAAGGCGGGCAAGAAGAGAAACGGTGATGAAATCCGAACCCTTATCTTGTATGGCAGTCCTTGCCCTTTACTAGGAATTTAAAAGGATTCGGGACATATATTCACACGAAATCATCCAAGTAAACCCGCCCGGCGGGGATTCGCGGGTGTTTAGAATTCTTACCTCCCATTCCGGAGGGGGATGAACCGTTGAAGTCGACTCGGGCCACGACTCCTATGTCATGTACGAACCCGAGGGGCCGAGGTGATATCGTAATCACGAGTCCTTCCTGTCTTGATTTAAATTTAAATAACCCTTCCTTAGGGTTTTTAAAAAAAAATGTCCATGGTCCAAAAATAAAGTCCAAAATTAAGAAGTCCAAAAAAAATAAAAATAAAAATTACAAAGATAATTACCTGAACAAATAATAATAAAAAAATAAAATAATAAAACCTAAAAATAAATCTATACACAAGTAGCGTCGGCGCGCCAAAAATTGATGGTTATTTTCAATGATGTTGTAGAAAGTGGTAGTAAGGTTGTCGTTCACTCGGACTTGATGGGATTGATTTTAAGTTTTAATAAAAGAAAATACTAAAGATAAAGAAAATATATATACAAAAATTGTCACGGGATGAAGAGATCAGGATTTCACTACTTTTCATATTGTTGTGGTTTGAGTCATTAACTCTAGACAATATAGCTCAAACAAAAGAAGTTGTGACTCTAATTCCTTGCCAAAAATAGATTTCATAAAACATTATATGTAAGTCGTAAGCATGACGCATCAAAAGTAATTTAAACTAAGCATGCGACATCGAGACAAAATAACAAATAATTAATAGAAATCATAAAACAATTAAATCTATGCAAAAAGTCATATGAAGAATTAATTCATTTACCACAATCATGAAAAGTTGCTTCCTCCGTCGTCCCAGGTGATGGGGGTCTAGCTCATCATGTTAGAATCACGCTCAAAATATGATTTTATTGCTGTGACGATAAATAGTAATTGTCGTTGTTTTGAATGTCAAACAAGTCCATGCAATAAGTTTCAAGCGATTGAGTCTCATTAAAACGCCTTGAATTCTCGAACTCTAAAGCGCCGGGGAAGAATACTTTTCGAGCCGATTTTTCCAAAAAATATTTATTTCCAAAAATACCTAAAAATACATAAAAACACAATATTAGTACAAAATCGAGTTCCAACAATAACAGCACTGAGGACAATTCAGACACAAAAAATGTGTCTATCAAATAGCAAGGTATTAAGAAACACTTATTCTTTTAATAACAATATTGTTGCCTCTGTTTCTTATTTGACTTGTGATTCGCAGGGTGATGGAATGTCGATAGGCCCACCAAAAGATCTCGCCACCTTAAAAATGTTGAAACTTATGTTCCATTTCCTATGTTTAAGCTTTCAACACCTCCTGCGATACCTTCGCAAGCTGAATCCCCTCTCCTTATTCGCGAAAGTGTCGCCGCAGACTTATCCCCCGTGACTGACCTTTCTATAAATGAAATTCCTCGTGATAACCCTGTTGCGAATGAACCCTTCTCTTCTTCTGATGTCAATGCCTCTTCTCTTGACACACGCCTCGCCTTGATCATTAACCTTCATCAAATTTCATCCTCGGATGACACATCTATGACGAAAGATGATTCAACTCTCCCATCTTCTGTCATCGTCAGTTCTTCATCCGAATCTCTCCCTTTTACTAAAGAAAATCTGGAAGGGATGGATATTGCTTTCAAGGTTTTATCAGATATTTTGGATGATGTCAAGAAAGCTTCCACTGATCCTATCAAATCTGGTGTCTGCAAAATTTTGAGTAAATATTTTGGCTCTGACAGAATGGTTTCGCAAACATCCTTAGAAAAGGAAGTTGAAACTTTGAAGAATAACCTCCAAGCCATGACCTTGAAATGTGACACTCTTCATCTTGAAAATCAAAAGCTTCAGAATGTTTCGTTGGATCATGACAATCTTTGCAAGAAGAACGAGGAATTAAAAGGTATAATTTTTTTTATTTTTTTTTGAAATCCCTTGTTCGCCCTTTAAGCTTTAAACCAGAAATGAAAAATGGAAATATATCAGTTTGAATCCGTCGCTGAAGAAGCTCGAATGGATAGAGATGCAATATAACCAATTAGATAATCTTCATACATACTCTGTTGATCAAGTAGATAATCTTACCAAGGAGAATGCTCAATTAGTTCAGAAGCAAAACTTGTTAAGTAGTGAATTATGTCGCCTCTCTTACTCTTTGACTAAAGCTAATATGGAGTTGGAAACTTTATCAGATGAGAATGAAACCCTATCTCAAGATAAGCGAGTTCTTTTAAATAAGGTGGCGATCTCTTCGCAAAAACTTACCATTTTTCAAAAAGTATGTAATGAGCAAGAACAATCTCTCTGTTCGTTGAGAAGTAAACATAAAGGAGTTACTGTTGAGAGGGACAAACTTATTCAAGGTAGAATAACTTTAAGTGTAAAGGCAAGCCAACTCAAGGATCAATATTCCAAGCTAGAAGAATCTTACTCTTCTCTTGCGAAGGAAAACACCTTACTCATTTCTAATGAAAAGAATTTGCGATCTCGACTGAAAGGTTTGGTTGGAGATAAGTTTGACAATGCCATGGACCACTTGGAGAATAGTTGCTTGGCTTTAACCCAATATCTTATCTCGCAAAAGGAAGGTAGTCATAAAATTTGACTGCCTCAACCATTTTTTTTTGTTCAGTATTTTTATGATATCTTCCTTGCAAATTCTTCGCCTGAATGATTTTCTTTATTCTTTGTTTTTGCAGAATCTGAGAAAAATCTTCGCTCCTCCCTTTCTACTTTGGAATCTAGCTATGCCAAGATTCGCAAATAGAATGCATTACTTGCCTCTACCCTTGCTCGTTCTCGCGATCGGGCAGAAAGAAGATTTGATTATCTTGCTTACTCCAAAGATACACAAAGTAGGAATCACCAGAAAGCACTCCTTCGCCAAGTTCATCTCAGGGCTGAAGTTCTTGTGAATGATATCTTATTGTCCAAATATCTTGCTCCTATATCTGTCGAACCTTTGGAAGTAGATGATGATGAAGTTCCTTGTTCTCCTGATAGTGATTATCATTATGAAAGTGGCGAAGATTTCGCAAATGAAGAGGAAGTTCCTCCTAATGATGAAACTGTTGATAATAACCCAAATGAAGAAGAAACTAGAATAAACCGAGGAATGAAGGAAGGTGGCGAAATTTGAAAAAGTCAGCGAAAGTGAGAAAGCTTGTGAAAGTGATAAAATTGGTGAAGAATGTCCATTATCTCCTTCTGGAGAAAAAGTTGATGTTGAGGCTTGAACTTCTTTTGTAATTTTACTTCTTTGGATTACTTCATCTTTATAACTTCTTGCAAATGGTGTACTTCAGTCATCTTTGAGATGTATTTACTCTTTTATTATTCTGCTTACTAGCGAGGAAGATAATGCTTGTTGTTTAACAATTCCCATACTGCCTCTCATTATCTTTCTTGCGATGAAAGATCTGCATAAGTAATAGTTAATTTTTTTATTTTTTTTTTATTTTTTTTGAATCATGTGGTCTTATTTTGCCTTCCTAGTTAAAGGTCTTATTGTGCCACCTCTTGTCATTGCGACAAAATCGCAGGACGTCTTTGCATTTGCATGCAAAAACCCATTGATCTTGCCTTAACTCTCTCTTTTTTATTGAAATTTTGTTGCGACAATATGACATGCCTAAAAATTCTTGCGAAAATAAAGCCCCATGACATTGCCGTATTGCGACGAAATCGCAGGACGTCCTTACACTTTCATGTACTGACCCATTGATCTCGTCTTATCTTTGTCTTTTGTATTATTGCCTCTTCAGGATTGTCGCACAAATATGACAAGCCTAAATTTTCTTGCGAAAATAAAGCCTCATGACATTTGCGTCTTAAGACACTTATCGGCTCCCTAATGGAGGGTGTCTGCCCTTATCTTCCCCCGGTTGCCCCTTCAAGGAGACGTACCTCTACCATACAAGGTTGGCTCCTCCCATCCGGTCTTAACAACAACCAGTTGTTTTCGCAGCCTCTTATCCCTTTTGCCTATAGGGCTTATGGTTCGTTGCACCCTAAGTGGAGTTTTCTTCGGGCCGAGTGCAACATAAGCCAAGACTTGCCAAGAATGGCCGAGACGCTTCAAACGCCCCAGGCACTCTTGGCTCAACCGTGTACCTCGGCGCCTTGATCAGATGCTGACTCCTTAGAAGAGACCCTCAGTCTTCCAACCTAAGTCATAAGCTTGGGTTGAAAATCCGAGGTACCTCTCCTGGATGGGCTTTATTGACCCCAAATCTTCATGACTCAGGTTCCAGGGGCGGTGTAACCTTTTCCCTGAGCCATGCAACAGGTACCCCCTTTTATGACGCACTTTAGGTCTTACATTTGCCTCTTGCGAAATTTTGATTTCGCGAACTAGGGTGTACGCCATAGCAGGTTCGCCCCTTTCTATTATGTCATTGATCTTCGATTATCTCTTGTCATTATCTGTGCGAAATTTTCGCATGTTCTTTCTTTGTTTTGTATAATCTCGCAATAATTCTTTCACAATATTTTCATATAGATTCATTTTGCTTCAATCATACATCATTTCGCAGTCTATTGTTTCCCCACAATCTTTTACGGGTAATATCTCTTTAAGTATAACCTGTTCCATGGTCTATCGAGTATGCGGCCCATATCTTTACCCTCAGGGTCCATCAATCTATATGCCCCTGTTCCAACTATATTCTTAATGATATAAGGTCCATCCCATTTTTTCGCAAGCTTTCCACCACTTTCTCGCTGATATATTGGTGTTTCTCGCAGCACCAAGTCACCTGGTTTAAATTCGCGTATTTTAACACGTTTATTATATTCTCGGGCTAATCTTCGCTGGTAATTTTCCATATCTTTGTAGAGTTCTTTCTCTTTTTCTTCTAATTCATCTAACTTGGTTAAAATAATACCCGCACTAAGATTTTTCTCCCAAGCTTCTCTCTTTGTTGTTGGAATAATAACTTTTGTTGGTAGCACAGCCTCAACTCCATATGTTAAACAGAAAGGTGACATTCCCGTAGCTTCTCGCCTGGTTGATTTGTAAGCCCATACTGCATTATGCACCTGTTCGCACCATGCTCTATTATGCCCTTCTAATTTCTTCTTCAATATATCTGCGATTGTCTTATTTGTTGCTTCTGCGTGTCCGTTGGCCTGAGGGTATAAAGGAGTTAACTTCCCACATTTTATCTTAAATGCATTAAGTAACAGTTCTATATTATGTCCCTCAAACTGTTTCCCATTATCAGATACCAATTGTGCGGGTATTCCAAATCTGCATATGATATTCTCAAATATGAATATAAAAACGTCTTTGTCGCGAATGTGTTGTACTGCCTTTACTTCTGCCCATTTTGTGAAATAGTTTGTAGCGACAATCAGATATCTTCTTTGTCAGGACCGGTAAAACGGTCCCACAATATCTAAACCCCATTTTCCAAAAGGCCATACACTTGTTGAAGATGTTAATGGTGCTCCGGTGCATGTATTTTCTTTCCATGCCTTTGGCAATCTTCGCAACGTCTTGATATTTGTTTCGCATCTTCATGCATATATGGCCGATAATAACCTTGTATTTTCGCTTTGTATGCCAAATATCTTCCTAGTTGTGATTGCCGGACATCCCCACTATGTAACATCTTTAACACTTCTTCTCATTCTTTTCGTGTCAAACATACGAGTGAAGGTCCGTTAAAGGATCTCGTACAATATCCCATCTCTTAGTTCATAATTTGTCGCACGGCTTTTTAATTTGTGTGCCTCCAATCTATTCCTTGGTGTTTCTCCTCTCATCAGATATGCATGAAGTTCTGCTCTCCAATCTTCGATATTGGGTGTTTGTTCTCCATCTTCTATTATCATTACATCTACCTCTTCTTCTTCTTATTTATTGATTGATGGTGATAAAAGTGTCTGTATCTTTATGCATCTCGCAGGTGGGTCTGTCATCATACTTGAGATAAAAGCAAAAGCATCTGCGAGTCTGTTATCTTTTCTTGATATGTGTCTCCATTTTATTTTTGGGATTCTCGCTGACAATTCTTCAACAAGTTTCTTGTATTTCTTCATGGATGATTCATTTGTAGTGTATTCTCCTTTTATTTGATGAATGACTAGCTGCGAATCACTGGTGATTCTCACATTTTCCAACTTCATTTCTATTGCGAACTTCAGGGCATGTATCACAGCTTCATATTATGTTTCATTATTGGTGGATGAAAACTCCAGTCTGATGGAAAAAGCCATTTTGTTGCCCTCTGGCGAAATCAAAACAATTCCAACTCTGTTACCTTCCCCATTTGATGATCCATCCACCAATATTTCCCATCTATTTGGCTATGTTAATAGATCTCTCGGATTTCCATGTTCTTCTTCTACATCCATCATTTCTTCCACAGCTTCATCATCTTCTAAAGGAAATTCTGCTAAGAAGTCTGCAATAACTTGCGATTTGGGTGAAGATAATATTTCATGTTTGATTTTGAAATGTCCAATTTTTGCATTCCATCTCTCAACTCTGCCTGATCTTTTTGAATTCTTCATTATTGACTCGATTGGTATTTTTGTCAGTACCCTTATTTCATGTGCCTGAAAATATATGCGAAGTTTAAATGCTGCATAAACTAATGCCAAAATTAGCTTTTCAATTTTTGAATAATTTTTCTCTGTGGCATTGAAGGTTTTGCTGATGTAATAAATTGGTTTTTCAACTCCTGCGTCTACTCGTAATAACACATCACTTAATGCATGCGAAGTTGTCGCAAGATAGATTAATAATTCTTCTCTTGGTTCTGCTTTTTGCGAAATAGATATATTCGTCAGATGTTCTTTTATTCCTTGAAAAGCTTTCTAGCATTCATCTGTCCATATAAACTTCGTCCCCTTTTTGAGTATGTTGAAAAAATGTTTACATTTGTCTGATGATCGCGAAATGAACCTTCCCAGTGAAGCTAAGAGCCCATTTAACTTATGTACATCTTTTACCGTCATTTGGTGTTGGCATATCACGAATCGCTTGCACTTTTCTGGATCAACTTGTATTCCTTCTTTTGATACGATGTAGCCTAAAAAATTTTCCTGACGTAACCCCAAACATGCACTTTTCTGGATTTACTTTGATGTTAAAATATCTCATTTGTTCAAAAATTTCCCTCAGATCTTGGACATGATCTTTTGCTTCTTTACTTTTTATTAACATATCATCCACATACACTTCTAATGTTTTGTGTATCCATTTCTCAAACACCTTCTCTACCATCCTTTGGTATGTTGCTCCAGCATTTCGCAAACCAAATGGCATTTTTGTATAACAATATAACCCTCTTGGAGCGAAAAAAGCAGTATGCTCCTGATCTTCTTCAACGAGAGGGATTTGATTGTAGCCTTTATATCTGTCTAGAGAAGATATTATATCATTTCATGCTGCTGATTCGACCATTTGTGGAATATCTGGTAACGGAAAACTGTCTTTCGGACATGCTTTATTTAGATCAGTAAAATCTATACAAATTCTTATCTCCTTTTTCTTCTTTGGTACCACAACCATGTTTGCTATCCACTCTGGATATTTTTCTTGTCTTATGATTCCTGCATCAAGCATCTTCTGCAACTCTTCTTCTATTTGAGGATGATATGTTGTTGCGATTTTTCTTATCCTTTGTTTGAATGGCCTCGCATTTTTGTCAATCTCCAATCTATGACACGCCCACAGACGGGTCTATTCGAGCATCTCATCCATGTTCCACGCGAAAATATCTTTAAATTCTCGCAAATGCAGACCAATAGTTCTTTCTTCTTCATCTCGCCTCCATCTTAGTCCCAATTTTTAGTATTTTGGGTTCTTATTCGGTTCCAACATTCACTTCCTTTGTTGGTTCCGCGGTGTAACCTGGTCTTAGGTTCTCCCATAGGTGTGGGTTCTTTTATCTCCTTCGCAGGCTCATTCCCTTCTCCCGAAATTTCGCTGGGTATTCCTTTTCCTTCCTCTGCTCTTATCATATAAGCTCTAAATTCTTCTTCTTTCTTTGCCTCCTTCGCCAATTTTCTGCGATTTTTTCGCTTCTTTGCACGTCCTTCATACTGTTTCTCTTCAATTTGATAACATAATCTCGCTTTATCAGCCTCCCCTCTAATTTCACCAATCCCACTTGGCATAGGAAATTTAATGCATTGATGTAATGTTGATGCTACAACTCTAATTGCATGTATCCATGGCCTTCCCAACAGCATGTTGTACGGTGATTCCATATCCACTACGCATAGTGCCACTTGTGTTTCAATCTCTCCTAGCGAAATTCGCACCTCTATTTCTCCTTTTGGTTTTGTTGTAGATTTGGCAAAGCCATGAATATGATAGGTTGAAGGAGACATCTCTTAATCTTTGTATCCCATTCCTCTGTATGCATGGTAAAATATTATATCGGCCGAACTCCCTGTATCAACCAGAGTTCTGTTTACCGCCCATTCTTCTATAGTTTTTTGATTTCTCCTTTTCTTTCCGTGTAGTTCTTGTGATTACCAAAGGATATGTGTGGTTTAAATTTTCTCTTGGTACCTCTGCTGCTGTGAATGTAATCTTCTGTTTTTCTCAATCTTTCGAGGGTGATACCTTCTCCATCGTTGTGATTTTCCTTCCTTCAAAATCTCGTTTATGTATTCTCCCTCTGATATTTTCATGGAATTCATTAATCATTGTTTTTGTAATCAAGCTACACTCCAACTTTCTATTACATTCCTTGATTTTAATTTTCTCTACTTTAACTGATTTATTAATTTGTTTCATCATTTTCTTGATTTGAACAATCTTAATAGTAATCTTTAATCTTTAATCTTCATTCCCTGTTTCTAGCGCCATTATGTAGTTGCGGGAAATCCTACAATACATCCCTCACAAGAATTCATAATAATCAACCCATCTTTAAGATCAACAATCACACTTTTTATGAATTGAGTTAAAGAATTTTACAAAGGGGAAATGAAATCAAGAATACAACTATTGCTCTAGACTTTCTCTCTCCTCAAAACTTTCCCTCTACTCTAAAAATATCTCTCTTCTCTTAGGCCTACTCGGCCCTTTATATAAGACATTACATAATGGATGACAGCTAAGCTATCCTTTATTTTCGGATCTGGCTTGCGACATTCTCGCAAGTATTCAAATCTTAAATCTCGCAACGCTCCTAAATCTCACTAGGTCCTCACACCTTTCTCGTGTTCAGGCTGTCGTCATCCGTTGCGTCATTTTTATTCAAAATCTGCGATATCTTCGCAGTGTGCTTTTTAACTTTCGCAAAGGTATAGATGTTGCGATATTCTGATCCTACATTACACTTGCACAGTAAGGGTATTTCTGACCGAAAAAATATTTTAGGGGGCAAGTTGCTAACATTAACAACTTAGGGGGGAAAGCTCAATCACTAATTCGTTTAGGGGGGAAAACTCAAAAACCCAGTTTAGGATTTTTGTTGAGATGTGGTTAATAATCCAGGCTTCTCATCTAAATGAGTGTAAGTGTTTCGGATTTGTGAGGTTTGTTAGCTTTATCTATTGCAAATAGATTTCCAAGCCTTGATATATTTGATCCAATGGAAAATCAAATAGGGTTATCTGTTAGAGGTAGATTGGTATCAAAAGTCTTCACTAAGGCTGAAGCAACTCTTAGGATGTAAAGGACGTTAGTTAAGGGAATCAATTGTAAAGCCTTGCGAGGCTCAAGAGACTTAAGGAGCACGACTACGACTGAATTGCTTGGAGGGTGAATTCAGTCTCAAGTCTCAACTACATTCAAGGCCGAATATGATAGCACATAGGCTAGTGTCTGTAGCAACTTAATACAATTTGGTGTTCAAATTTGAACGAGGTCCTGGGAGTTTTATGCATGTGCAATTTTCTTCGTTAACAAAACTTCTGGTATCTTGTGTTTTTCTTTTTTCACGTTATATTGTTTTATATTTATAATAGGAATAATACAGGTAGTACGTAATCAATCTTGGTAGATAAGTCCATGGTCAATTAAGAAACCCGCTCTTGTAAAATTTGTATCTTAAAAGTTAAATAACAAGTTTCATACTTGGTAGAATTTGGATCATCTTTATTTGGATACGACTAGATTGATCTTGGATATTGATTTTTGATATTGTCCAAGTACTCTTCTGTACAATTAGGTTCACAAACTTTATAATCTTGACTTTCTAATTGCAAAGAGAAAGAGATATAAACTTTATATGCATTGTTCAAGGATCTTTAGTTAGATCTACTTGCAATTTTATTAGGTTTTGTCCATACAGCTTGCTGAACGAAAAAGTTTGTGGTATACTTGGCACCCTTTCTTTTTATACGTGAACCGAGAGATACTTGGTGGTGGAATGAGAATGTACAAAGGCGATCAAGGATAAGAAGGAGTGGTACAAAGAATTGCATCATCACAGGAGTGAGGAGAACATACAAAAGTACAAAGCTGCAAAAAAGATTGCAAAGCGAGCGGTAAGTGAAGCAATGGGTCGTGCATATGAAGTTTTTTACCAGAAGCTAAATACAGGGGGGGATAACGTTTATAGGATAAATAAACTATGCGAGGGAAAGACGAGAGACTTCAACCAAGTCAAATGCATCAAAGATGAGAACAATCGACTTATGGTATAGGACGCCGAGATAAAGAACAGATGGAAAAGAATACTTCAACAAGCTTTTCAATTGAGAAGAGGAGAACACCTAGATCGAGCAAAATGACTCTTTTGATGACACAAACGTAGGATTTGTTGGGAGGACCCAAAAATCGAAGGTAAAAGAGGCATTAAAAATGATAAAAATAGGGAAGGCGTCGGGGCCTGATAACATGCCTATTGAGGTGTGGAAATTCTTTGAAGATTTGGGGATAAATTGGCTAACCAAATTATTGAACAAGATTTTCCAATCAAACAATATGTCGGATTAGTGGAGGAGAAGCGCTTTAGTACCAGTATTCAAGAACAATGCATAATTTAAAATTTCACAAGTTATAGGGGAATCAGGCTTATGAGTCGTGCAAGGAAGCTTTAGGAGAGAGTAAATTAAGCATCGCTTGAGAAATGGGACAAGCGTCGCATATAACCAAAAAGATCTACACATGGTATTTAACTATTTATCGACTTCGAGAAAGCGTATGCCAAATCCAGATTCATGTGGTGGGTTCTTCAAAAGAATAAAGTCCCTAGTAAGTATGTCAGCCTCACCGAGGATATGTGACTAGTGTTCGTTGATGCGACGACGAAACTAGTGATTTCCCTATTAAGATAGGATTACATCAAGGGTTAGTGCTAAGCTCTTACGTTTTCACCTTGGTGATTGATAAAGTTACAAGAAAGGATTCGAGAAAAGATTCCTTGGTGCATACTCTTTGTCGATGATGTGGTTCTAATTGATGAAGGTAGAATAAGAATTGATATGAAACTGGATTTTTGGAGGCGGACTCTAGAATCTAATAGTATAACTAAAACCGAGTATATGAGATGTGGGTTTAGCGTTGCTAGTCGAAGGATGGGGAGGTCACTTTAGCAGGATAAGTACTGCTTAAAAAGGACACCTTTCAATATTTAGGGTTGATGCTGAAAGATGATGGTGAAATTGATGAGATGTTAACCATAGAATTCGAGTTGGGTGGGTTAAATAGCGACATGCATATGGCATCCTATGTGGTAGAAAAATTATGCTAAAGTTCAAAGGTAAGTTTTATATGACGGGGATCAGATCTGCTATGTTATATGTTGGCAAATGTTGGCTACCAAAAAACAATACGTCCAACAGATAATAAGTGTAACAGAAATTCGTATGTTGCGTTGAATTGTGGCAACACGAGACGTAACCGAATTGAGAACGATGATATACGTGATAAACTTGGATTAATGCCAATAGAGGAAAAGTTTATTTAACATCGCCTGAGATAGTTTGACATCTCCAACAGAGAGCCTACGAGGCACTTGTGCACACATGAGCTATAAGTCGCATCCCATATACGACGAAGAGCAAAGATCGACCAAAATTGACGTGAAAGTGAAAAGAGACTTGAAGGAACGGAAAATATTGAAATAGACTGCTTTAGATAGGAGTGCGTGGGAATCCACGATCCACATACCAGAACCATAATATAAGAAAGATAGTTTATGATTTGGGTTTCGTTTCCAGCCTATCCTAACGTGTTACGGGATTAGAGGCTTAGTTGTTTATATTGTCCTTTGCTATTATCAGGACACTCCTTATCCCTCTAGTACTCCAGAAAATAAAAACGGTCCTCAAAAAAATATGACTGCTAAAGATAGGTACCAATATTACAGAGACATATATCTTTGGGTGCATTATTTATATGTCCCTACTTTTAGAACCCAACAAATATATCCTTTCCCAAAATAAATATATCCCTACTAATTTTAAGAATTAAAATCCGGAATTGTTAGATTACTGAAATACCCTCCCTATATATTTCACTTAATACTAGATCGGACACATTAATTCTGCCCTTCTTCATTTTCAGTTTCTCTGGTTCAGGTCTTCACTCACTCACTCTCGAAATCACCTGGAATTGATTGCTAGCCGTTATCTTCTCGAAGATCAACTGAAAGGGGTATTAATCAACTATCCGCTGAAAAATTGATTACTAGCCGTTATCTTCTCTCTACGATAATCAAGACCACGATCTACAAAAAAAACCGAAAATAAACCGTATAATCAATCAAATCGAAAAAGAAACCAAACGATTTCACTTTCCTTTGCAGAGAAACTGAAAATAAAACATATAAATTAGGTTTCATCGAGAAAACCTAACCGATTTCACTTTCCTTTCATCATCAACGTTTCATCATCAACAACATAATTGAACGATTTGAAGATTACAAATTGAGCAGGTAAAACCTAAATTTTGATGTTAGATTTAATTGATGCATGTATGTTTTGGTCTTGATTTTGTTAATGTAATGATTTTGAATGTTTGTATTTGGTTTGATTTTCACACTTTGCAATTTCTTGATTAGGTTTGATTTTGGTCTTGTTTAGTTATTTTTTAGTTTTGGTTAGTGTTCTTGGGATATTTGTGGAAATGATATCTCGTCAAATCTGTGTAGGTTATATATACTAATCATGTTGAAAATTGATATTTCTATTCAAACTTTAAGTATTGTTTTGCTCGAGATGCAAATTCGATCTAATTGTTGATAAGTATTGATGGGTGAAAATGTGATTCGAAGGAGTTTTAGATATTTTTGTATAAACAATTGTAGTTGATCCAAATAAAAATTGGATAAACAATAGCAGTTGATCCAATTTAGGGTATAAACAATAGCAGGTTGATCCGGATAAAAAAGGATAAACAATACAAGTTGATCCATTGTATGAAAATTTGTTCTCTTGTTAATGGGTGAATATGTGTTTTCAAGGATTTTTAAATATTTTTTGTATCAACAACATTAGTTTATCCAAAAAAAAACAATGGATCAACAACGATAGTTGATCCAGTGTAGGGGATAAACAACAGCAGTTTGTCCAAGTAAAAAATAGGATAAAGAATAAAAGTTGATCCAATGTATGGAAAGTTGTTCAACTGTTATGTTTTTCTGAAGGAATTTTAGATATCTTTGCAAATGAAAGGGATCAACAGTAGAAGTTGATCCAATGTAGGGATAAACAACAACAGTTGATCCAAATAAAATCATAAAACAAGAGTAGTTGATCCATAAAAAAGTTTTTTATAATGGTTATGTACATTTCTACTATGAAAATATGAATGCTAACTATAATAAGTGTTGAACTCAGGTTGAGAAGACATAATGCATAGAAGATCACCAAGGATAAAGAAGAAGCAAGATGAAAAGGGCACGAAAGAGATTGAGAAAGTTCTGAACCAAAAGAAATGCGAAGAACAATAAGATAATTGAAGAAGAGGCAACAAGAAAGAGGAAGAACAAGAGTGCAAATGAAGAAACACAAAGAAAGGTGAAACACAAGAAAATAGTTCATGAAGAACCGGAAAAGTCGGAATCGAATCCGAAGAAGAATCGAGGATGATGATGATGAGGAGTTGGAAGAAGAGGAAAAGATGCTAAAAATGGCAAACAAATAAAAGTCATCAAAGGAAATACAAAGAAAAAGAAAGAGACAACAAGAAAGAGGAAGATGGCATTTGGGAATAAAGAAGCACAACAAAAGTTAAAGGCGAAACTCGGGGAAGATAAGGAGGAAAAATCTGAATCAGAATCCGAAGAAGAAGCGCAAGGAGAATCAGATGAAAATGACAAAGAAGAGGAAAAAAAAGCAAAAAAGAACAAACCGAAGAAAGTCCTCAAAGGTAAAAACATACATTGTGATATATATTTGTGATGGTATTATTACTAGGTTACTTAAAACAAAATGAAAATGAGCGAGTTTCATGTATGCGGGCGAGGTCAAAGGAGAAAGAAATCACACTCAAAGAAGAACAACAAAGACTGAAACAAAAGAAGAAAGTTGAGGAAGAACCAGAACAATCAGAATCCGAAGAAGAAGGGCAAGAAGAATCAGATGAAGATGACCGAGAATCGGAAGAAGAAAAACAAATTGTAATATATGAAAAAAAAGCAGAAAAGGGCAAACCGAAGAAAGTCGTCAAAGGTAAATACATAGACTGTAATATTTGTCTTTGATATATATAACTATATTGTTTGAAATATTGAAAACAAAATGAAAATGATTGAGCTTCACGTATGCAGTCGGGTCAAGGGCGAAAGCAAAACCACAACAAAAGGAGAAAAACAAGAAGGTAGTTGAGGAAGAATCAGGAGAATCAGAATCAGAGTCCGATGAAGAGGAGCAAGAAGAATCAGATGGAGATGAAGAGGGCAACACAGAGCCAGAGCGCAAAGGTAAAAACATTGACTCTTTAATGGAAATATTATGTGTAAGCAATCATAGTTTTGGATCAACTCTGACTGTTGATCCAGTAAATATTTGTAAGCAAATCATAGTTTTGGATCAACAATCACATTTGATCCAACAAATATGTGTAAACAACCATAGTTGATCCAACATCACATTATGTGTAAAATATGACATAAGAGGTAGTTAAAGCATGAACCGTGATTACACATATTTATACGTCGCACCTCACTCGGGGGCTACGCCCCCTCGTGAAAATATATTATGGGTAGAATGCAAGAAAACAAAAGATTATTGTCAAAATGAAAAGGAAAATGATTTGAGTTTCATTTATGCAGCCAAGTCGAGAGCAAAGGAACAAAGAATCAAAGGAGGTCTACAACCATTGGCTGAAATGGGGAATTTTCTATGCAAAAAGTTTGAAGTGGACGATGCAAATAACAAGAAGAAACCGAATCTTGCAAAAGCACTGAAGGAATCTCCATATTGGGAATTAATCAGCCCATTTTATGTAATGAACACACAGTATGAGTGGTAAATGGATGAACAAGATTAATCTTGCAATGCAGTATTGATGAGTGCATTTGATAAAAAAACAGAAAATTCAAATTTGGAGAAAACGAAGAGTGCTCTCCGGAAGCAAGAGATTTCGCTTTGATATTCAAGATGAGACGACCGATAGAGAGTGAAGAATTGAAGAAAGAATCGCAACTGGAAGAAAGGACTCGACTACAGCCGAATTCTTAAATAAAAAGTTCGGACGAGAAAAACCAAAAGATTGTCCCGAACCAATATTGAAGGCGGGAAGTTGTACACAAACCGAAAAATGCGGCAGAAGATGAGTCGATCCGAGCATTTTGTAAGACTTTTCGGTATGTGGTTATGCACGGTTTTCTTATTCCCAAATCTTTGGTATGACAGAGCGTTCCCAAAGAAATGGTTGCCTCATATCTTCTTTGATGGACAAAGTGTCATGGCCGGATCATGTGGTGGAATGTTTGATTTCGAACCGGCAAACAAGAAGAATAACCAATTAGCTATCGGTGGCTGCACAACTCTCCTAGTGGTAAGAAAAACGTTAATTTTGTAAAACTAAAATGTTTATTGTTGTAGAGAGTGAAATGCATACTATTGGATAAAACTAACATTGTTGTTTATATTATGCGGTGTTGGTTCTGCGAACATACCGATAAGTACATAACGAAAAGGAGGAATTTCAAAATTCAACTCCAAGATTCCTACGATGGAACCAAAGATGCATTGTGCAAGCGACTTGCAAGTGACTTTGGCAACAAATTGAATAAGAAGGCAATTGATATGACTTGGTTCGACAAGACGGTAATTTTTTACTATATTTATCTTTACTATTACAAAGGTACCATTTTTTTAAGTGAATGGGGTCAACGACCAATTTTGATCCAGATTTTAGTATCGTTTTTGTGGATCAACGGTGGAAGTTGATCCATGTGAATGGGATAAACAACCAATGTTGATCCAGTTTTAGTGTGTACACTATTTCCAGCTCCTCCAATTCTAAGTTTTTTGTGGATCAACAGTGGAAGTTGATCCATGTGAATGGGATAAAAAACCAATGTTGATCCACTTTTACTCTCAGTTCTTTGTGGATAAACAATGGAAGTTGATCCATGTGAATGGGATCAACTTAAAATGTTGATCCAGTTATACTAGCTACACTATTTTGACTTGTGTTGATCATGCTTCGGCAGTTTCATCAAGACTTTGTTGATCCAAAGGTCTCCGAGGAGAAATATTTAATTGACCTATCGACATCTGCAAGAGAACTGGAACAAGAGAGGACAAGGATAAAGGAGCTAGAGGAAGAAAACATCTTTCTTCACCGTGACAAGTATGAGATTCATTACATGGACAAGGTTGAAATTAAAAAGTTTGTCAGAGCACGTTATTCTTGAGAGAGTTGTATGAGAGGAACAAGGACAAAATAGAGTTGCAAGTTTGGAGAACAAGAGCGACTTGTCGACATTGACAAGAATATAGAGAAATGGCGGGGGAGAGGAAAATATTTATCAGAATCAGAATAGGAATAAACCAAACGTATACGTGGAAAGAATTTGAAGGTTTGGAATTTGAAGATTTGTTCACACTGTAAGCAACAACAAGGAGAATCATCTCTGGGCAAGGAAATCAAAATGAAATGAACTCGCGGCAAATGATCAACCAACAGATGGGAATCAAACTAGAGTAAAAGAGAAGTCGAAGTTTCGGTGGGTCATTTGTGAACAATGAAGACAGTCAAGAAATGAACGATTCTTTGGGAACTCGTAGTACTTTGGTAACTCAAGAAGGCTTTAATGAAGGAAGAAAACTAAGGCAAGTCGATGATTTAGAGCTCAATACCGTTGTTGAAAACAATGCGAGCTTGATTCACTGGTTGAAAACATTGCAAAATGTCTTTGGAATATTAGAAGAAAAAGATGGCATACCAATGGAAGAGAAGAGCCCGTCCGTAGAGAAGAAGAATGATGACATACAAATGGAAATGGTTGTGCTTGACACTCCTCCACTTTCAGCAATAAAACCAGACGAATCTGGGTATGTGCATCCAAGTAGCATGCCGAGTTTCGGTGCAATAATGGAGGAGGTACATAGCATAACACAAGAAACAAAAGAAACAGAGAAGAGGTTGAAGAGCAAAGTGAAGAGGATGACAATACATTAGGAGCTGAAATACGTCAGGGTTGAATAAATTGTTTAATTTGGAAACGGTTGAGGAGCAAACCGAAGAGGAAACCGAATCGGAGGAACAAAGCCAGTCAGTTCTCTTGTTAAACGGGTGAAGAAGGGAGAAAGGCCAAAGAGAAAACCATATAAACTTCAAGTCGAAGTCAAACACCTACTGCTAAGCGTAGAAGGAGACAAAGGAAAGGTGGAAAAGGAAAAAAGAAGGAAATACAAATAATTGACCTCGACACTATCGACAGTCAAATTGATAACACACCTGCGGAAGCCAAAAAACTGTTGAAGCCAAAAAAACTAAAATTGTGGAAGAAAATGAATGACAGCGAAAAAGAAGTCATCGAGCCATTCTTTGAGAATGCAACTGAATGGTATGTAATAACATATTGAAAGTCAAACACCTCAGTTAACATAGTTTTTTTTTTTTGGGTTATGCTAGCTCTTTTTAATAACATATTCATTTGTTGGTTATTTTGAAAACGACAAAGCTTACGGTTTTATTTCGCAATCAAGATTTGAAGTAGTTATCATTGGGAAGTACATACGGTGTCTACTTGAATAATCAAAACATTCACGCCGAGATTGTTGATTACTACACCAACGTCTTTGAAATCAAAGATGGATTCGCCGTATAAACCAAGATTACAAGAACCACGTCATTCTCTCAACAAATGATTATGTAAGTAACCGATAAATCTTTGTTTGTTTTGTATGTCAACAACAATTGTTGATCCAAAATAAGTTGGATCAACATCCATTGTTGATTCAGATAGGTTGGATCAACAACAATTATTGATCCAAAATAAGTTAGTCCGATTATGAATGAATATTCTTCGGTATGTATAGCTTGAGGAGTTAAATTGCAAATACGATATGTTGTTCTCTCGGGTTACGATATCACAGTTTGCATTTTATTTTTGTTGACAAACTAATATATTCAAAAAAATATTGCAAACTAATATATTTGAAAAAAATATTGATGCAATTGATATTGGGGATCGCATTAGCCACGAAAAAAATGGAAAAGGTGGAGAGATGTGGATTCGGAAAAGCCGAGGAACGATTATTGGGGAATGTTGAAGACACATACCTCATTGTACCCAATGTGCTTGACAAGGACGGTGTTGGATACCATTGGGTGGTGCTAGCATTGGTAAAAGGAAAATGGATAGTGTACAACTCGCAAGGCGAAACGCAGCTTACAATTGGCAATATATGGTGATGATAGTACCGCTGACTCAATGGTTGAATGAAATGGGACACAAAGATCCAGAGACAGGTGGTGAAATACGCACAAGCTTTTCACATTGCACCGCATCAAAGACAAGACGGATGCTCGTGCATTGCACACTTGCATGTACATGAAGAATTTGGTGAAGCGTGGAAACCGTGGAACACCTAAATGAAATCGCTAACTTAGATGAGAAGTTGAACAAGAAGCGAGTGAAGATTGCAAAGAAGAATCTTGTCGGAAATGGGTTCATGGAAGAAACCGAACAACTTCCTCGATTCACGCCACCGACTCTATTCAAGAAATAATCCAATTGCAAGACTCGTTGAACCAAGTAGTTGATCCGGAAGTTGAACTAAAGGCTGAACCATTAGATCGAGCTTGATCTCATAGTCTTCATGGTCTGTAGAAGAAAATCTAAACCGTAGTTTTAAACATACTTATCTTAGTAAGTAAATCTTAATGATGTAGGTCTGATTATGAATGAATTATTATGAATGAATTTTCATGAATTATTATGAATGTCTTAAATTTATACAAGTCTAATTATGAATGAATGTTAAACAGAATGTATAGCTTGAGGAGTTTGCTAGTAAATACGAGATAGAACCATGCAATTTTTTTGTTTGTTTTGTGTGTAAACAACCAATGTTGATCCAAATAAGTTGGATAAACAACCATTGTTGATCCAGATTAAGTTGGATAAACAAACACCGTTGATCCAAATAAGTTGGTCTCGATTATGAATGAATGTTACATGTATGCATAGCTTGGGGAGTTTACTAGAAAATACAATTGGGACAATGCAAATTTTTGCTTTGTTTTGTGTCAACTATAGTGTAAACAACCATTGTTGATCCATTTTAGTTGGATCAACAATGGAAGTTGATACCATTTGTAAAAGTATGTTTTTCAGAAATAAATAAAGATGTAACCCTAAAACCGACATATACTTGAGAAAAAAAGAATAAAATTCATAACAACAAACTAAGAGTGTATATCATTTAAAAAAAATAACAATTGCAAACCTTAAAAGCATAAAAAAGAAAAAGAAAACAAGCCCAACTAGTAAGAAACCTAAAACAAGTTGTTCGTAATATGAATAAAACCAAAAACTTCGTGAACAACATCCTCTTCAAGAACTTGATCATCCCGGAATGAGACTCCTTGCGAAACGTTGGTGCGCGAGGAGCCAAAGGAGCTCGCGACATGTTCGACGGTTGTGAAAGGTGAGCATCCCACATTGGCCACACTTCCTCTTCTTACGCACCTTTTCACGACTACCCCTATACCTAACACCTTTAGGCCTTCCAGCCTTGTTCTCGACCGCCATTGGGAGGCAAAACATACCCTTTTTATTAATTCCAGGAGGCTTCTCAGTAGTCCGGAATAGGATATATGGGTCGAGAGTACAACTTTCTATAGTAGTCGAAGTATAGTAAAGGGCTAATGTATTTGTATGGTTCATCATTTCCAATCGCAACATGGCTTTCATTGCATGAGTGCAAGGAAAGCTATGTTTTTGCCACCATTTACAGCTACAGGTCCTAGAATCCAAGTCGACAGTATGCTTTCCTGTTGGAGAAATGATCTCAAATACTTTCTCACTTGATCTCCGAAACTTGTATGAACGGCAGTCGTTTATCCTCTTGTTAAACCTTGCTTGCATACGAGGAGTAAGCCTTGTAGTCCACTTGTTAGACTCCAATAACCTCTTGTAATTCCCGCTCCATTACCTTAGCACGAATACCATCGAGAAGCTCAATTCTGGAAGCGGCTTATCATGCTTAATAACGTTATTAAAACTCTCAAAGAATATTAGATGTGTTCTCACCCCACCTTTCTCCTAGGAATGCATGAGCAGCCCAATTCTCGAGTGGAATCTTCATCATCCAAGAAACCACCGAATCCAACTTTAGATTACTCAAACTCTTTGCAGTTACAGAAGAAAAATTTTTCCTTTGTTAATGCAAAGGTAGCACTCTTCGAATAACTTGATCGTAGTTTGTCCGTTTCTTGCCCTTTGGAACCGGAATATTTCCTTTCATATGGTACAAACAAGAGGGGGAATGGAAAGCATTTGGGAAGACTTTAGGAACATGCTTCAAAAGACCGATTCCACGATCCGATATAATGGTCAAAGTGGACGATCTCCACGAATAATACCCTTCAAATTAATTAAGAACCATTCCCAACTCTCACAATTTTCACAAGGAACAATTCCAAATGCAACTGGATAGATTTCTACAAAAACCAAAAACAAAAACAAAAATAAGTGACCAAGAACAGTGTCAACAAACAAAGTTGATCCATTTCAGCTTGGATCAAAAGTCTGATTGATCCATTTCTGGTTGGATCAACAGTAGAAGTTGATTCAAAAGAAAATATAGTTTTTGGATCAAAAGTCACAGCTTGATCCAATAAAATCTCGTGTAAGCAATGATGGTTTTGGATCAAAAGTCACGCTTGATCCATTTCGCTTGGATCAACAGTAGAAGTTGATTCAAAAAAATTATAATTTTTGGATAAACAATCACGGTTGATCCAATAAATCTGTGTAAAACAATCATAGTTCTAGATCAATACTCATAGTTAATCAACAATCACAGCTTGATCCATGCTTGAACAATCACATTTGATCCAATAAGAGGTAGTTAAAGCATGAATTTCAATGCAAAACCAAAAAGAAAGTAGTATAAAGTACCCTAAGCTACATATTGTATTATTCGCACTTCACCCCTGGGGCTACGCCTCGTGAAAGTTAAATACAATGTAGAATCTAAGAAACCTATAATAAAATCTACATTTATCAACCAAATGAATGCATAATAGTAAAAGGTTAAAAGTAAAAAAACATGGATACAAAATGAAAAATAGTAAAAGGTTAAAAGTCATACGTTGGTTACCGATTTTGCCGCAAGCAACCATAAGACCACCCTTGAACTTCCCAAGGAGAAAGGTACAATCGACAAATAGCATCGGACGGCAAAGAATTGTTGAAACCAAGTTATGGAAGCTTCAAAAGCAACAAAAACCTTTTGAACTGACACAGTCACACTATCATACTCAAAATTCACAACACTTCCAGTGATTGTACTGTTCAATTGCATCTTTATACCAAACTAAGTCCGAATAGGACTTGACGTCATCACCCCAAAGAAATGTCTTGGTGAATTGTAAACCGTGATATGCCCGACTATACGTGAGGTCAACTCCATATTCCATTCGGAGTAAATCTATAACATCAAGCGGTCTTCTTCTTCTTCGATGCTCGTAAATCATCCGACAATATATTCTTCATAAACGATTTTCTCATCCTAACTTTTGATGGATCCGAAGAAGCTAAACTACATGAATGCTCGCGATATATCTCTTGCATTTAAATACACCATCCGAATTGGCGAGAGAGAGGCGTGAAACCTCCGGCGACAATTTTCCGTCTTTTGAACTTGCACTCCACAAGTGTATCGTACAAAGTCACTCTTAACTAATTTGTATTTGCGACCACTAAACATTTCATACTTTGTAACAGAGTCCTTAACTTCCCGAATACCACCTTCAAACACCCGCCCTACTCCAGTTAAGATGTTGACCCAAGCATCGAGACTTCTTCGGGACCTTTTTGATCAAACACGCATCATCGCTGACGTCTTCCACAACAGCTACCTCATCGCTTGAAATACAACTTGATGATGACGAAGAAGCGGGAGCAGGAGCGTAAGAAGATGATGAAGAAATAGAATCAACACAAGTCCTTAACTCGGATTTCAAACTTCACCAAGTCAATCCCTTGTGAGCTGCAAGTAGTGAATGAAAAACCTCAAATCCAAATCATGATTGATGACATTTGAAATCCCTTCTACAAAGTGTAACCAAAGAGAATGAGGTCTTCAGAACATAAGGCCACTTTTGTTTCACCACACTTATCATCTCCTTGACGGTAGTTGATGCCGAAACGGATGCGAGACCGTCTCGATTGCAAAATTTGAACTCCGCAACTACCATCTTTGGCCCGCAACAAACCATAACATATAGTGTTTGTAGAAATTTGGATCAACAATCACACTTGATCCAATAAAATATGATTAAAGAGTCATAGTTTTGGATCAACAATCACAGTTGATCCAATAAATATGTGTAAACAGTCACAGTTGATCCAAAAATCTTTGTAAACAATCATAGTTTTGGATCAACAAACATTGATCCAATAAAAATGTGTAAACAATCATAATTTTGGATCAAAAAGTGACAAGTTGATCCAATAAATCTATGTAAACAAAGTGATGTTAATCCAATAAATATGTGTAAAATATCACATTTGATCCAATAAGAATGTCTAAAATACATCAACAACATTTTGTCGACGATCGAGTTATCATGTTGATTCTATTATTGTAGATTTATAGTGGTGTGTCTAGATTAAATGATTATCCTATTGCAAATACAAACATTTGTGTGTTCAGAAAATTTGGATCAACAACAATAGTTGATCCAAAATAAACTATCCATCATCTTATTTTTGTATCAACAAATAAGGTTGATCCAAAAATAATATCAACATCTCATCAAGCATAATCAATAGAGTGTCTAAAATACATCATCAACATTTCAACATAAATTTCGGATCAACAACAACAGGTTGACACAAACAAAATTCTTCAACATTTCAAAGATAACAAGTTGATGAGCGAGATTTAAGAAAAAGAAAGTGTAAATAACAGATCAAAAATTAAAACTACCTTTAATAGATGAATAAGGATCTCGAGATCAAACTAGATCAATATCAATCTAACGGAATAATCACTTAAATCAATCTTCCAACATAAATCACTTAACTCGCATCAACAACGAAAAACAAAAATTTTACACCGAACAATGAAAAAGAACATGCAATCATCAAAAACAACTATATGAATCTTCAAAATAACATCAACATTACCAATTTGTTTCAGAAAGACAGATCCAATGATTTCTGTTAAATGGAAATTTCAGTTAAACGGAGCTAAAAATCCAGTGATTTCCGTTGATTGATTGATGAATCTTCCTGCACAGATTTCGAAGAAGATGGAGGAGAAGATGAATTTCAAATTGTGAATCGTAGATTAAAACGAAAAAAATATTCTTCGAAATCTTTTCTCACGAGTTAACCGAGTTCTGTTTCTCTCTCTTTCGTTTTTTCGTTTCAATCAATGAATTTCAATCCGTTGATTGATTGATGAATCTTGCTGCAAAGATAATGAAGATGAATTTCAATCTGTGAATCGTAGATTGAAACGAAAAAACAAAATTCTTCCAAATTTTTTTCTCACGAAAGCGTAACTCTGTTTCTCTCTTTCAGCTTTTAAGTTTCATTTATAATCGAATTCCGTTTTTTGTTAATCAAATATATCTAGGGGGTATATTTGGAAGTCCAAAAATAGTTATTGGGCCCCTGATGGGCTTGTATAAGGAGAGGGATAGAATTATTATGTGATAAGGATATTTGTATAATCCATCAAAAGTAGGGATAATAATTCAATTACCACTATATCTTTTGGGTAAATTGTTATTATTTTTGTCTTGTACCAAATGATACCCGCCCAACTATTGTTGGTGGCAATCCTGCAAAAGTCCCTTCCACCCACTTCACCATGGCCTCCTAACTAGGGGTACCAATTTAGATTAGGGTGTACCATTTCACTGCCGAATGAAACTAAATTTAAATAGGTGTAAAACTCGTGTCTTTAGTTTAGGTATTTCCGAAGAACGCGAAATTGGGGATATAAAAAGGAATTGGGAGATATTGATTACTTCTCCCAACCCATGGTGTGTGTTAAGGGGTGATTTTTGGGTATGAAAATACTAAAATACCCTTTGGTTAATTTAAAAACATTATGAAAAGACCATACTACCCTTTCTACTAAAACTAAAAATCTAAAAACCAAAACATATCCCCCATTCTCCCCAAATCAGTTCCGGCACTCTTAGGGTTTTGAATTTTTTTTTTCTTCCATCTTCTTCTTCATCCGTTCTTCATCGTCGATTCAAAATTTCTTCGTCGATTAACCTACCCGAATCATAAACAATGCCTCCACGAAAGAAACCAAATGCCCAATCGAACTCAACATCGATTGCTCAACAAAAACAGGAACAAAGAATTGCTAAGATTGCTCAAGAGCAAGAAGACGAAGAAGCAACGTTCTCTGACGATCAACCCCTCGCAAGCATGGCTTCTTTGAGAAGGTAGGTGATTTTGAACTTGTTTATGAGTGTTTAAATCGATTTATAGAAATGGGTTTAGGTTAGAATCGCGAACCCTAACTCAAATAGTTGAGTTTCAGAGAGTACCGGCACTGAAATTTGTATGAACACAGTGCCGGTTTTGTGTTCCGGCATTCAATCTAGGATGAATACTGATGACGGTTTCCAACCCCAGATTCACCAGAAGCTGAATTTTCCCTACCGGCATTCAATCTAGGATGAATACAGTGCCGGTTTTTAGTACCGGCAGTCTTTGATAATAATTTGTGTATGCCGGTAGTGGACTTAAAACATACAGGAGAGTTTATGAATTTGTCTCCAGTACCGGCATAGATTTTTGGTTGCATTGTATGCCGGTTTTGGGTACCGGCATTCTTTTTTAATAATTCCAGCATGTCGGTAGTAGACTTAAAACATACAGGAAAATTGTCACCAATACCGGCTTAGATTTTGGGTTGCATTTTATGCCGGTATTTGATACCGGCACTGTCGATAGTCAATGTGTACTGCCGGAACATTGTACCGGCGTGATTTATTTTAAGGTAGTCAATGCCGGTACTAAAACTGAAGACTGAGTTGTCTTATATTCATTGCTTTCCGTGTGCTTACGATATAGGTCAAAAGCAAAGGAAGCTAACAAAAGAAAAACTAAAGATGATGTCACTAAGAGAAGAAGGAAGGACGGTCTTGATACTCCTCAGTCTCTGCCTCCTCGAGGGAAAGATGAAGGTCGTAAGATTCATTTGGGGGCTGGTACAAGAGGGATAATTTGGGAGAGTGGTGGTGACCGTAGTCGACTTGCAAACAGTGAGCACGATGATCAAGATAAGAAATATGAAGAGGAAATTCAATTAGCAAGCCAAAGCGAAGTTGGTGGGCCAAGTCAACAACCAACACAAGGCAATGGCAAGAAGGGCAACGTCAAAGTGAAAGTTAAAGGTTCCCACCTTCCTCATATTAATGACAAGATACCTGACCTTGAATGTGGTAGAATTTGGGGTGAAGCTCCGGAACCAAAAACACTATTTGGATACAAGCACTTGTGGGCTCATACTATCTATCAAACCTATGTAAGCATTTTCTATCTTGTACATATGTATTGTTGTGTATTTTTGTAAAATCTCTTAATTGTATTGTCTCTCCTAATTGTAGGATCATAAAAAGGCTGTGCGTGTTTGCCAAAACCAAGCCGCGGATGGTTGGAATTTGTCCGAGGAATGTGAAGAGGTCCAAACAATAGTAAAGGATTCTGGTCTATATGCTTTGGTTGAAAATTATGTGAAGCCTGATTATATGCTTCACTGTTTCGTTGAAAGGTATCATGGTGAAACCGATACCATGCACTTCCTTTTGGGGAGATGACCTTCATCCCGAAGATACTCGTAACATTCTAGGCTTGAATGTTATCGGCAAATAAATTGCGTAAGGAGTTGAGTCTTCTAACTAGAATGGTCGAAGTTGCGTATTTGCTCACCCTAGGAGTTTTGCTATTTACACCCTTCAAATAGATAAGGGGTACCCAATTTGATAAGGGGCAACCCCAGTGCAACTACTATTGGCACACTAGAATTGGATAGGGGAGGTCATCTTCCTTATTTGAATTTCACAAATAAGTGGAAAATGTTGCAAGATCCGGCGAGTTGGATTTGATTTTGGATATGTCCAACAGAGACTTAAGCACAAATTTGATTTCTTTAAGCTCCTGTTAAGGCTAAACAGAATGATATCTTATTTGGATTGATTGGATAGGGCTAGATATCAACTTGAAGCAAAAGGGGGTGAGGGTATTTCGTAAAGTTTCGGGATCGAATTGGTGAGATTTTATGGGAACTTTCGTTGGTATAGATCGGTGTGGGCTTGCTATGACTAGACAGGGTTAGTATGTGGGTTGTAATCGAAGAAAATCAAGTTTCCATATTTATCTCACGTAAACAGATAAGGAGAAAGCATCGGGAGTTTGGGGGACCGAACGAAGGGTTAGGAGGAGTTGCAGAGACGATTTATCATCAGCAGGGAAGAAGGGAAGAAGAAAAGAGAACAGCACATAAACACAGTCGCAGAATCCGTGGCCTATTCTTTCAAAATCAATAACCTTTGTCACAATTTATGTAACAATTATTCAAACTTTGTAACAGCTCTGTTATTGTTTCTCTGTAACAATGGGTTCTGTGATAATTATAACTGTTACAAACCCGATGCTTTGTACTTTTCCTCTCTTTTAATCAACTTTTGAGCTATGAACCGATATTTTGAGCAAGGGATTAATATGAAGAGCTAAACCCCCATACTGGGACGATGGAGGAAGCCATTCTTCACGCGTGTGGTATTTCTATTATTTCTTTTATGAATTATTGCATTGATTTTTAATTGATATATGATTTTTATTGAGTGATTGTGGTTTCAATTGATGGGTCATGCTTTCTTAAGTGTTTTGATGTCTCATGCTTTAGATATACAATTTTGTTCTCTTTTACGCTTTTGGTATTTTTTTTTGATTCTTTTCAGATTTGGAGCGAAGCTACAAGGAAAGAAAAAGTGCTATAAAAGGAAATCATCTCCAAAGAAGGAAAGAAAAGAGGAGTCCAAGGCGTGAAGAAGATTTTGTACATATTTATTTTATTTAGACTTTATTTCTTTTTATTTTTAGAAACTGTAAATAGGGTTTCATTGTTGGACTTGGACATTATTTTTGAAACCCTAAGGAAGGGTTAAAAATTAAATATAAACTATTTGCAGGGAAGGACGACAGTTACGATACTGTCTCGGCCCCTCGGGTTCGTACACTGACATCGGAGTTGGTGGCCTGAGTCGACTTCAACGGTTCATCGCCCGTCTGGGTATGGGAGGTAAGACTCTATCCACCCACGAATCCTCGTCGGTGGGTTTTATTTTGTGTGACAACTCACACCCCGCAATAGAATGTCGAACTGGTATTACAATAGCCAATACAACGAATATCTGACTGAGTTTCAAAATGGACGTTACTACTTTGACCATAATGTGAATAGTGGTTGGGAACATTAGCCTTTTGAAGGTTATGGTCCATACCATGGTGAGCCCAATTACTATCCATACGCCCACCGGTCATACGAGCAAAATTCCTCTCTACTAGAGTCTGCACGTAAGTTAGCTGAGTCGACACAAAAGTTACTTGAGTCGACACGTAGTTCAGCTGAGATGAATAACTTAGTTATGGACGAAAGCAATGCAACATGTGAACCTTCTTTCCTAGATAAAATCAGGAAGTCAAGTGAGTCGACTCAAAAAATATTGTTAGAGGCCCAGGAAAGTACTGCTCAAGATAGTCTTAATTTCCAATATAGTGTTTCCAATAGTACCTTTGAAAATGAAGATAGTTATTCACATAATCAAGATGATGAGGTTAAACTTGGTAACACTACTTTTTTAGATGGGGTTCGACCATTTTCATGTTATTATAATGATGATTATGATGAGGATAGTGCTGATGGAGAATTTGAAATAAGTAGGCATAGTGATCAGGAATTTGTTACTCCAATTGAGCTTAATAATGATAATTTTTCTAGTTCAAATACAAATAATTTTAATAATTATTCACCTATTCAAAAGGACGAGGATTTGTCTAGAGATACCCCCGTTTTAGACGATGTAGTATTTCCTTTTGATTACGAAGCTAATAATGGTTTAGAGGAACGAGTTTCTTCTGAGAATATTGTTTTAGAGTCTAGCAATTTAGAAACATTAGTCTTAGACAAAGAAAATGAACTCGTAGAGATGAGTGAGGATGAACCTGAATTAGAAGAATCAATTGACCATTTTCAGGAATCAGATGACCTTGAAATTAGGGAAGTTGTGACTAGTCTTTCTAGAGACACTGAAAACTCTAAGTTTGGGGGTGATTATTATTCTCCATGTGCTTTAACTCTTAGAAAGGTCCCTTACTTGGGACTTGACATATGTGCCTCAGCCATTTTACAAGATTATCTTCATACACGTTTTCCTGAACCTAATAATGTCCGGGACGAAATTCAGTTGTTAGAAACCCATCCTATGGTTGATGTGGTTTATCCAGGCTATGATACCCAGATTGACTTTGCTTTCCCACCAAATATTTTTCTTCCAAATGTGGGAACGTATGAGTTTCAAATGTGTCACCTATTAATTTTTAAGACTGAGCCTAAGTACTTTAGGAAATTAGTACCGACACATTTGCTTAAGATTGACCGCCAGTTTCATCGTGGTCAATTGTGTGACTCAAATTTGATTGACTTTAAGGATCCGCAGTTATTTAGGTTAATATTACGTGCTTCTAAGTTTTTATTTGAGTTTTTCCAGACTCTAATACCTGAATCGGATCTTAGCTACGAGGAAATGCAACCCATGAAAATATTTTATTTGGACCCAGTTATAGAGCCTGAACCTGAACCACATCTAGATGTAGTTTTCTTAAACAGGAAACTAGACAAGGGGGTGCTTTATTTGTTAATTTTCTTGGCATGTTGCAGATTCCTTTTACTTGTGATAGCTCTATTTGGTTTTGATGACCCACAGATATTTCGGCTATTACTTTATGATTTTATGAGGTGACTAATCCTTTCTTAGTCTGGCTGACTTAGCACTTCTTGGGAGGTAACCCAATCTCATGCAACACGGTAATATCTTTCCTTATTCTTTTTTGCTTCAAATTAATGGTAACAGTTTCTCCTTGTTCATGCTTTTAATTTCATCTTTAGAACATTGAGGACAATGTTAGATTTAAGTTTGGGGGTATGGGAGAAAATTTTAGTTTTTAGTTGCATTATTAAACTCCAGAGCCTAGAAATTTATGCTTATTAAGGATGGCACTAACCAATCTAAGTGGATGGAAGCATTTTGGTTGTAGGAGTTGAGGAACCAATCTGATTAGATGGAAACATCTAAAGAGTCTATTCATAAAAGCACAGAGCTCAGGTGTTAGAATTAAATAAAAAACATGGTAGTTTCGCCATATCTCGTTGAATCCTTTTCACTTCTTTTTTTATTTTTTTATTTTTTTTTTAAAATATGTTTCTCTAAGTGATTAGGTGGGACTCACGAATCAAGTTGTTACCACTGCTAGGGTGAAATAGAGTGAAGGAGATACAAAAAAAAAAAAAAAAAAAAAAATGAGACCAGACCACCAGACCAACCGGAATAAATTCAATAAAGTCGACCACTGGTACCCTTGTATATGCCAGCTGAGTTGACTTAGAGTTAGGATTATCGACCACTGGTTCCCTTGTATATGCCAGTGTGTTGATATTAGTCCAGACCAATATCTCAGTCCATTAGGATAGGTTCATTTTGGCAGTGGCCTTCAGACAGATATGGGAAACACCGTTCACTCGGTCAACATCAAAACGATCTATGTTTTTCTCTATATCCATCTCTTAATCTATCCATATGATTGGTTGACTCCGGTTATGATGTCCAGAAACTACCTGAGTAGAGCTCTGTCACTTATATATGAATTTTAGTATGCTTGAGTGCAAACTCGTATACAACAATTGGAATTTCGCATCAGGGTACTTCCTCCTGTAGTCAATAAGTATGCCAACCAAGGAGATTCTTTAGTGCCTTCCAAGGTTCTGCGTAGATAGCTAGGGTTTGGAGTGTAAAGGTTTTGTGGGTACATCTCTTGTAAAACCTCCCGAGACTATAACTCGGCCACTAGGGCCACCTAGGGGTTTAAAGGCTTATTGCATACGCTAAATGCAATCGACGATGCCTGCGGCAGTGAGTTAGGATTTTATTTTCTAGATTTGATTTGCTCGAGGACTAGCAAATAATAAGTCTGGGGGTATTTAATAGACGCATTTATGTGTCTATTTTGATCTCAATTATTTGTATTGTTAGTGCTCGATTTTATACTTATTTGATTATTTTATGTATTTGTAGGTGTTTTTGGAGAAATAAGCTTTTGCGGGAAAATTGGCTCGAAAAGTGGTATTTGCTCACCCTAGGAGTTTTGCTATTTACACCCTTCAAATGGATAAGGGGTACTCAGCTGATAAGGAGCAACCCCAGGGCAACTACTATTGGCACACTGGAATTGGATAGGGGGAGGTCATCTTCCTTATTTGAATTTCACAAATAGGCGGGAAAATGTTGCAGCGTCTGGCAGAGTTGGATTTGATTTTTGGATATGTCCGGCAGAGACTCAAGCACAAAATTTGATTTCTTTAGGCCTGTTAAGGCTAAACAGGAATGATAATACTGTTTGGATTGATTGGATAGGGCTAGATATCAACTTGAAGCAAAACAGGGGTGAGGGTATTTCGTAAGTTTCTGGATCAAGATTGGTGAGATTTTATGGGAACTTTCTCGTTGGTATAGATCGGTGTGGGCTTGCTACGACTAGACAGGGTTAGTATGTGGGTTGTAATCGAAGAAAATCAAGTTTCCATATTTATCTCACGTAAACAGAGAAGGAGAAATCATCGGGAGTTTGGGGGACCGAACGGAGGGTTAGGAGGAGTTGCAGAGACGATTTATCATCAGCAGGGAAGAAGGGAAGAAGAACAGAGAACAACACATAAACACAGTCGCATAATCCGTGGCCTATTCTTTCAAAATCAATAACCTTTGTCCCAATTTCTGTAACAATTATTCAAACTTTGTAACTGAGCTATATTCATTTTTTCTCTAATAAGATGGGTTCTGTAATAATTATAACTGTTACAAACCCGCTGCTTTGTACTTTTCCTTTCTTTTAATCAACTTTTGAGCTATGAACCGATATTTTGAGCAAGTGATTAATATGAGGAGCTAAACCCCCATACTGGGACGATGGAGGAATCCATTCTTCACGCGTGTGGTAATTCTATTATTTCTTTTATGACTTATTGCATTGATTTTTAATTGATATATGATTTTTATTGAGTGATTGTGATTTCAATTGATGGGTCATGCTTTCTTAAGTGTTTTGTTGTCTCATGCTTTAGATATACAATCACTACTTTCAAAATATACTTTCGGAAATAAATTAGAGTCAATTATGAATGTCTAGAATTATTAGTTGAACCACATGAATATAAGAATTGGTGGAATCCTGAGTCTCAGTACCTCTCGATACCGTGACAACCTTTTGTATATATTATCTTTATTTTTAGTGTTTTCTTAAATCAAATCTTTACAAGTATTTGAACGAACTTTATTTACCACTTTCAAAACTACATCAAAAACACAAAGAAAAGAAGTTTGGAGGATGGATGGGACCCTAAACAAATTCGTTATACTGCCGCTGCTTACCTGTTATACATCTTGGGAACTAGGGTATTCCCTGACACCAATGGCAACAGGGTTAATGCGAACTACCTTCAGTACTTGGATCCGTTGGAAGATGTCTATAATTATTCTTGGGGCACCGTCGTAATGGCACATTTGATGACGGAGATGAGAAGGGCCTCTAAGGCTAAAACCAACCAATTTGTCGGGAATTTCACTCTACTGCAGGTAATTTTGTTTTTAAACTTATGTTATTATGTATATTGTTCACATGTACCCTTATCGTGAACTTAGAAACAAAACTTATTGCTTCACATTGGAATAGGTGCGGGCTTATGAACACTCCCCAACCTTGTTCAAGGTTTACCCCTCCTTGAAGATCATAGACCTTCCAGAACCCGATACGCCTATAGCTAAGAGATACAAGTTCAACAATACTCCAAAGACAGGTAACATAGGTCGACTGATCGATATGAGATTGGCTTTGGACGCAATGAGTACCAAATATGTTGTGTTCGACCCTTACAAGGAGGCTTGAGGAAACCGCCAGGTTTTGAGGTTTGGGAACATTGCATTTTACCATGGGCCGTTGTTCCACCCAAAAGGATACGTTATGGCTAATCCTACACGTGTGATGCGCCAACTTGGATATAAGCAATTACCACATTTCTAGACGGCCTCTTTTCAATGTTTTGATCTTGACCTTTCTCGGTGCTTTTCAACTCCAAATCGGTTGCATGTAGAGTATGTTCCAAAACCGGACCCAACAGATTGGAGTGATAGGGAACCACTTCGTTTGGTAGATATTAGCCAGTGGGAGAAGTTGGAGATTGCTGAAAACGTTGATGAAGTTGATGCCGACTACATGGAAGATTACCTGCAATGGTCACATCCTTATGTCGTACGCCCGGATGACGTCCAAGTTCCTCCCCAGAAAAACCCTCCCGTTCCAACTCCCGCACAGGCACCACCTACGATGCCCCAACTTAATAAGACCGTTGGATTGCTAGTAAGTATTGTTAATTGATTCGTCGTTTAATGTACACATAATCTTATATGTATACTAATTATGTGTTTGATGTATTAAACTAGCGGCGTCGGCTTGGCAAGTTAAAGAAGATGTTGGGTTTCAAGTACCAGGAAGGAGAGGTGATATCCCTTGAAGAAATGAAGGAAGTCGAGGAAAAGCTTGATAGAATTGAAGAAACCGACCCTAGTGCAAAAGCTTTGTTCGGGGAAACTAAGAACAAACTGGCCCAAAAGAAGCAAAAGACCCAGTGATTAACTCTTTAGTTGTGTTTATTTTTTCGGATGGTGGTTGTTACGTCTTGAACAATTTAGAACTTGTTTTCGTTTGTACCTCGTGGTTAAATCTTTAGTTGTTTGGTTTACTTTTGGTTTATGATACCTGGATTAAGAACATTTAATAGCAGAATCCAGTTGTTTGGTTTATGTTGAACATGTTTTGATTTCTAGTGATTGGTTTATGTTGAACATGCTTATACTTGCAAGATTTATGTGCGACTGTTGCCGGCATAGATAATTTTAGGTTCAACAGGGCCGGTACCTTTTCCGGCATGCAAGATATTTATAAATCAATGTCGGTCCTTGATACCGGCAATGAAATTGTTTATAAATCCATACCGAAACACGAAGATTAAAAATTCCATGTTCTTGTATAGATATTGGAAGGTACCGGCACAGTAGTATTTTCTAAAATCTATGCCGGTTTTATGATATTTTCAAATTTTCATAGTTGTCAGAAAACCGGCACTGTAAGCTTGATTTCGTCTATGCCGGTACTCTGCTAGTTTTGAATATAAATCTATTTCGAATGCTCTTTTATTTTATTCCTAAGTAATCTATTACATTGGATTTGAAACTTTTAATTAAAACATGATAAAAAGCATGGAATGGATTACATTTGGTTAAAGATAATCTATTTCCATCCCTTTTCAACAATTGCGGAACCTTTGATCCTTTCCCGAATCTCTTCGAAGACATCGTCCGGGATAGGGGTGTCAAGGATCATCTTCATTGGTTCTTCTTCTCTTTCAACATATTCCTTTCCCTTCATATAACACCCATCACACCCATCGATAGGCTTGCATTGGCCCTTGTGGTTTTCTTGACTCGCTAGTTCAACAGCCTTTGTCAAACCATTGAAACTCATCGCACTTTGGGTGATTCAAACACCTTAGAAACATTCTTCCATTTTCAGCATCATCAGTTTTTGCAATCCAAAACCGGCGTGTCCCATCACAGCTTCTATACTTTGAATAAATAAAAGGACAGTCCATGGCTAGATGAAAAGGTGACTTGCAAATTTGACACTTGAAATGATGACTCTGTAAGAGAAGATTATATTAGTCATGCGTCATAGTAGTGAAGATCATATTGTTAGTAAATCTACTTACTTTGCAAATAGAGGTAGATGATGAATCCCCCATCCCTTGTGAAGCTTGAACCGTGCTTGCTTTCTTGAGAGAATGATTTTTGTTATTTGGTGGGTGGTTTATGTAGATTTTTCCAAAGGAATGGGGGTATTATATAGAAATAAATCTCCAACTATCTTATTTTTCAAAAAACTAGCCATTTTTTTTGAATTTAACAAATGCCGGCATAGTCGTTATTATAGATTTAATGCCGGCTCTCTGTACCGGCGTTTCATAGTTTTTTGAAACCATGCCGGTATTGGTTGCATATTTGGCCCCATCTCTGTAAAGAAATTCCCTTGTACCGGCATTGTCATCTTATGATAAACCGTACCGGAACCAATGTCGGTTCCCTATTTCACAGTTACTTCAATGCCGGTTTTGGTGATTTTCAAAAATACTAGTCGTTGACGTTTTTCTCTATATAAAGAGAGCTAATTCTTGGACCCAAAAGCCCAAAACTCGTGTTCTTATATATCTCCTTGAGCCTCTTAACTTAGAAACCCTAAACCCTAGAATAATCATCAATAAATAGATTAGTATAGTACCTAATCCCACATACAACAAATGGCATCGTTCGACTCGGAGGAAGATTTAGAAATCATCCAAGCATGGTACCCCGAAACTCGTCCTTCAACTATAGATAACAACACGCGGGATTCCATGTGGTTGAAGATTTTTAACAAATTTATTCACGATTACGGTAACCCGAAAGGAAGAACCGCTCAACAAATCGAGCAACGACGCGACATCATCCTAAATGCGGTGGTTGAGTATCTAAAAATGAAACACTGTATCGACCACGCTACCCACAAAAGATTGTCCCCTCAAAAAATGTTAAGTATCTTTATGATTAATTCGACACAATCTACTCTTTTTCAATTTTTATGTAACAAACAAAGTTTGTGTGTTGTTTTTGTAGCATGAAGCCGTGAAAACGCGTTACTTACAAGAAAATGGAGAATCTTTCATGTTTGAAGCCAACGTGAACCATATTGTAACCAAAGTCACGGAGTACCACCAGCTGGGTGAATCGGAAACAGATTCTTCTTAAGAAGATTGATAGTTTAGTGTTATTTGCTTAGGTTTTTAGGGTATCTGGTTAGGTATTTCGTAAGGTTTTGTGGGTACTGTTGATGGTGGTTTTTAGACAAAGGGTAAAATCGTAAAACCCCAAATAACCTAATGTCACCAGTGACACATTTATTAGAACATTCAATGTGTGTAGTCAGTAATTAATAGGGGGTATTTTTTCAAATTAGGGTTACAACGAACAAAACCCTAATTCACCTCCGTGCCAATGGCAAACCATGCCAGCCACACCTAGCCCGAGCTAGCCGCATCTCTATGCCAATGGCAAATCATGCCAGCCATACCAAACGCGCCGAAGCATGCCAACCATGCTAGCCGCACCTCCGTGCCAATGGCAAATCATGCCATCCACACCTAGCCCGAGCTAGCCGCATCTCTATGCCAATGGCAAATCATGCCAACCATACCAAACGCGCCGAAGCATGCCAACCATGCTAGACGCACCTCCGTGCCAATGGCAAATCATGCCAGCCATACCTAGCCCGAGCTAGCCGCATCTCTATGCCAATGGCAAATCATGCCAACCATACCTAGCCCGCATGCTAGCCGCACCTCCGTGCCAATGGAAAATCATGCCATGCCACCACACCTAGCCCATGCTAGCCGCATCTCTATGCCAATGGAAAATCATTCCAGCCATGCCAAGCGCATCAAGCATGCCAACCATGCTAGTCGCACCTCCGTGCCAATGGCAAATCATGTCAGCCACACCTAGCCCAAGCTAGCCGCATCTCTATGCCATTGGCACATGCCAACATGCGTCACTGGTAGCTTTTCCTACCAAGGCCACGGCCCTAACGGCCACGCATGCCATTGGCACATGCCAACATGCGTCACTGGTAGCTTTTCCTACCAAGGCCACGGCCTTAACGGCCACGCATGCCATTGGCACATGCCAACATGCGTCACTGGTAGCTTTTCCTACCAAGGCCACGGCCCTAACGGCCACGCATGCCATTGGCACATGCCAACACGCGTCACCGGGTAGCTTTTTCCTACCAAGGCCACGGCCCTAACGGCCACGCATGCCATTGGCACATGCCAAACACGCTACCATTTGGTAGCATTTGCCAACACCAAGGCCACGGCCACCCTTAACGGCCACGCATGCCATTGGCACATGCCAACACGCTCGCTCGGTAGCTTTTCCTACCAAGGCCACACCCTAACGGCCACGTACGCCATTGGCACATGCCAACACGCTCGCCGGTAGCTTTTCCTACCAAGGCCACAGCCCTAACGGCCACGCACGCCATTGGCACATGCCAACACGCTCGCTGGTAGCTTTTCCTACCAAGGCCACAACCCTAAACGGCCGCGCATGCTATTGGCACATGCCAACACGCTCGCTGGTAGCCTTCATCGCCTAGCCGTGCCCCTAATGCACGCCGGTATCCTAACTTGCAAGCCGTGCAACTTAGGCCAACTTGGTCGCACGCGCCATTGGCACATGCCAAAACCCACGCCGGTAGCCTAACTCGCAAACCATGCAACCTACCACCAAGGCACTCCGCACATGCCATTGGCACATGCCACACACGCCACTAGAAGCTCTGGCATTGCCACTTACACTCAACGTACAACCTACCACCAAGGTGTTCCGCACATGCCACACACGCCACTAGCAGCTCTGGCATTGCCACTTGCGCTCGAAGTACAACCCGCAACAAGGGCATTCCGCACATGCCAATGGCACATGCCACACGCGCCACTAGCGGCGCCACTTGCACTCAAGGTGCAACCAACACTCGAGATATCAACACAAACGGGGGATGCTTTCTAGGGTTTTGGTTTGGCGGTCACAAAGATGCAGCGCGTACACTACGCTCACATTAAGAAAGCGTGAATAGGAATAAAGCGGTCAAATAAAAGAGGAAATAATGGTGAAAACGTTTTCACCCATTAACACCATGCGGTTACCACCTCCTCCCATTATTTCACCCTTTACTCTCTTCCTTCATGAGGCCAGGGTACGTTTCAATCTCGAGTTGTATAAATAGGTCTTACCTATTTCCACCAGACACAAGTCTCGGTCAGGAGAAAAATACTACACTCTCAGAAAAGGCAACTTTGCAAGCTCTCCAAAAAGCTTTCATCTCTTGCAAGCTTCCGAATCTTTCACTTTCTGATACAAGTCGAGACACTACTCTCCTGCACTATTCTCGGTCTCAACACCTTTCTTTGCTTCCTCCCCAAATCAACCCTTCTCCTCCACTTTGTGACCGAAGCAAGTCTGGAACGGCCATTTCTTGGTTTAGGCCGGACTTGTACAGATTGATCTCTCGAATCTATAAAGTGCTCACGTGCAGCACATTTGTTTAGGGTTTGAACCAGTTTCTCACTCACCTACCGAATTTACCGAAATCGGCGAAACGATTTTTACCCATAAACAATTGGCGACCACAATGAGGATTGATCTATCGGCTACAATGTCAGACTGTCGATCTCGTTCTTCGAACAAGATGTCAAGATGGTAGGGGAAGGCGACTCAATCCGACACAACTACCAGACGACCCGGTTACTAGTTATAAAAACTACACAAGAAACTGGGGACTTGCCGAAGATGCTACCACTCGATCCGACTCAACTACCAGACGACCCGGTTACCAGTTGCAAAAACTACACAAGAAACTGGGGACTTGCCGAAGATGCTACCACTCGATCCGACTCAACTACCAGACGACCCGGTGTTGATGGTGGTTTTTAAACAAGGGGTAAAATCGTAAAACCCCATGACCTAGTATTACCCGCAACACATTAACTATGAGCATTTAACTCAGGTGTAAATAATTAATAGGGGTATTTTTCAAAATACCAGATTAGGTTTTGACACGTAACCCTAATTCCAAAACCAAGCCGCACACCGCGCACCATGGCAACAATGCCAAAACCAAGCCGCACACCGCGCACCATGGCAACAATGCCAAACCAAGCCGCACATCGCGCACCATGGCAACAATGCCAAACCAAGCCGCACACCGCGCACCATGGCAACAATGCCAAACCAAGCCGCACACCGCGCACCATGGCAACAATGCCAAACCAAGCCGCACACGCGCGCGCACCATGGCAACAATGCCAAACCAAGCCGCACACTGCGCACCATGGCAACGATGCCAAACCAAGCCGCACACCGCGCACCATGGCAACAATGCCAAACCAAGCCGCACACGCGCACCATGGCAACAATGCCAAACCAATGCGCACCATGGCAACGATGCCAAACCAAGCCGCACACTACGCACCATGGCAGCGACGCCAAAACCAAACTACATATCGCACTCATTGGCAACCATGCCAAACTAAGCCGCTACGCCATTGGCACATGCCAAATATAGCGCCCTAGGCTTGCAAAACGTGCAACTAGGTCAACGTGGCCGTACGTGCCATTGGCACATGCCAACACGCACCACAAGCCATATTTCCAAGCCGCTATGCCATTGGCACATGCCAAATGTAGCGCCCTAGGCTTGCAAACCACGCAACCTAGGCCAAGTCGGACACGCATGCCATTGGCACATGCCAACATGCTCGCTGGTAGCTTTTCCTACCAAGGCCACGGCCCTAATGGCCACGCATGCCATTGGCACATGCCAACATGCTCGCTGGTAGCTTTTCCTACCAAGGCCACGGCCCTAATGGCCACGCATGCCATTGGCACATGCCAACATGCTCATTTGGTAGCTTTTCCTACCAAAGCCACGGCCCTAATGGCCACGCATGCCATTGGCACATGCCAACATGCTCGCTGGTAGCTTTTCCTACCAAGGCCACGGCCCTAATGGCCACGCATGCCATTGGCACATGCCAACATGCTCGCTGGTAACTTTTCCTACCAAAGCCACGGCCCTAATGGCCACGCATGCCATTGGCACATGCCAACATGCTCGCTGGTAGCTTTTCCTACCAAGGCATTCCGCACATGCCATTGGCACATGCCATTGGCACATGCCAAACACACACGCTGGTAGCCTAACTTGCAAACCATGCAACCTACCACCAAGGCATTCCGCACATGCCATTGGCACATGCCAAACACACACGCTGGTAGCCTAACTTGCAAACCATGCAACCTACCACCAAGGCATTCCGCACATGCCATTGGCACATGGCACACACGCCACTAGCAGCCTTGGCATTGCCACTTACACTCAACGTACAACCTACCACCAAGGCATTCCGCACATGCCATTGGCACATGCCACGCACGCCACTAGCAGGCTCGGCATTGCCACTTGCGCTCAAGTACAACCCGCAACAAGGGCATTCCGCACATGCCAATGGCACATGTCACTCGCGCCACTAGCAGCGCCACTTGCACTCAAGGTGCAACCAACACTCGAGATATCAACACAAACCGGGGATGCTTTCCGGGGTTTTGGTTTGGCGGTCTGGCTTGCGGCGTACACTACGCTCACATTAAGAAAGCGTGAAAAGGAATAAAGCGGTCAAATAAATGAGGAAATAATGGTGAAAACGTTTTTCACCCATTAACACCATGCGGTTACCACCTCCTCCCATTATTTTACCTTTTACTCTCTTCCTTCATGAGGCCAGAGTGCGTTTCAATCTCGACTTGTATAAATAGGTCTTACCTATTTCCACCGGACAACAAGTCTCGGTCGGGAGAAAAATACTATACTCTCGTAAAAGGCAACTTTGCAAGCTCTCCCAAAAGCTTTCATCTCTTGCAAGCTTCCCAAGCTTTTACTTTCTCGATACAAGTCGAGATACTACTCTCCCGAATATTCGGGTCTCAACACCTTTCTTTGCTTCCCTCCCCAAATCAACCCTTCTCCTCCACTTTGTGACCGAAGCAAGTCTGGAACGGCCATTTCTTGGTTTAGGCCGGACTTGTACAGATTGATCTCTCGAATCTATAAAGTGCTCACGTGCAGCACATTTGTTTAGGGTTTGAACCAGTTTCTATCACTCACCTACCGAATTTACCGAAATCTAGAAACGATTTTTACCCATAAACAATTGGCGACCACGGCGGGAGGATTGATCTATCGGCTACAATGTCGACTCGTCGATCTCGTTCTTCGACCCGGATATCAAGATGGTAGGGAAGACGACTCAATTCGACTCAACCGCCGACGCCCCAATTACCGGTTGTAAAACTACACCCAAAACCTGGGACTCGTTGAAGATGCTACCAAAGCAATTGGGGACTTGTGACTTAGTCCGACTCAACTACCGAAAAACCCGGTTATCGGTTGTTAAAACTACACCCGTAAAACCGGAGACTCGCCGAATACGCTACCAAAGCAATTGGGGACTAATGGAGATGCTACCAAAGAAAGCCGCCTTTACACGGAGAGGGGCGTGTTCACAAAACCTATGAAGTGAGTAAATTTAGATCACACAAGATATACGATCTATTTTTAGGTTCTTAGTAAAACCGTCATACTACTGAGTCTTGTGCCTATTGCTAGCACACACTTTCATAAAAGCAATATTCCTTTCCCAAAACCTAATCAGAGTCATATTATCAAAACCATTCATCCCAGAAATAATCCAATACCCTAAAAAGCTACCAGCTGCCTATCAAAGGTCAAGCTTTTGAACCAGACATCCAATATGTCTTTCAAAAAAAAAAACAAAAAAAAAAAAACCTAAATGAAAGTTTAACAGAGAAACGTTCAAGGAAAATTATCCAATGTAAGTCCGCTCTTCTTGGAGAAAGTCAACTTTGCATCTTCAAGAGCCGCTCTCTTCATAGTCAACATCTTGGAAAGCTCTTCGAGTTCCACCTCCTGTCGTGTAATCTCCTCGGCGAAAAGGCTTTCGATTGCCGCATCTTTCAACTTTTGGATCTCAGCAAGGCCTTCGACAAACCACGAAGTGTTGAACTCCTTTTCTACGCACACGTCGCGATGGTGCTCCCAGTCGGCAATAACGTCTTCGAAACGGTGTGACCAGTCACCTCACGCATATCCTCGATGGAAGATAAAGCCTCTTCCACACGCTTAACCAAAGTGTAAATCGACTAGTGACTTTCTTGGTTGTGGCCATATGTCCGTATTTCTCCCAGATTCAGTGTACAACACCTCGTGCTTAGCCAAGCACGTCGAAGCCGCCAACCAAAGACATGACCTGGATAAGGAACCAAGTACGGAGGATCAAAAATGGCGCCGCACTGGCCTCACGACTCGCAGAGGGTCTTCCTCCATGTCTACGGCAACAACCATCGAGAATCATCCGCCGTTTGAGCCACATCTGTGCCCGCAATTGGCTAACGCCCATCTCCAAGTCACGGCGGTGGTCACCAAAGGCAAGTTTTCGTGTGCCTCTACCCCTTAATCATCCTCCGAATCGGATTCCTCCCGCGAACTCGAGTTAGACATTTTTCAAAAGAAGAAACAAAAGAAGAGAGAAAAGAAGCGCGAAACTCACCGAACCACTTCCGAAAAAGAACCGGATCGCCAGAGGAATCACTCTCACTTGTCGAACTTTCTTCTTTCTCCGACTCATCATCGCTATGAGAAGGCTCAGTGCTGCTGGAATTCTTTGAAGAAATTGCTTTCTCCTGGCAACGTGCAAGGGCAGCGAAAGCATTAACACTACCGAAGCCCTGGAGGATACAAGACACATGTTTTCAGCAGAAATTCACGTGTTTTGAGACAAACCAAAGAAGAGGCGACACATACCTGGTTATTGGAAGAACTGAAAGACACGAGAGCTGAGGGAGGGTCTTTTGAAACCGTCCGGAACCCGCCAGCACGATTCTTCGTTCTCCGTTCCTTGACCTGGGGACTTTCCGAGTTGCTAGGCAATTTTTGCTTGAGATCTCTCAACATTGGATACTTCTTCAAAACTGCTGGGGAAGGTTTGCAACGAACGTTCTCCACCACGCTATTCACAAAATCTTGGATCATAATAAACTCGTCGCCCCAGAACTCGTTATAGCCGAAGGTCGTCGAAGTTACTCTTCCCATTTGAAAGAAGGGAAGGCGGATACCCGGCTCAAGGGCACTGGCATTAAGGGCGGCACGCAATGAATCTTTAGGGATCACCGGCTATTAAGCAAGAGACACCCCTTGATCGAAACCCATGTGACGAGCAGCACGGTCAATATTGTAAGAAGCTATCTGGAAAGACCCCATGAAGAAAGACGGCATATAACCGGGCAAGCAGCTTTGAATGAACAAGTTTTTACCAGCGCTCAAATCGCCATCATAAGACAAAGACATGAGCGGAGCAGAAGCAAAGGTGTCAATTTGAGTCACTGACCTATGGACCGGCTCCCATGGGCGACAATTGATTTCATACTACTTATCAAGAAGACTAACCAAGCTCACGCCAACCTTTGGACGCCTGTTCACCCATCGAAGAATTGGGAACCCCCAACTCGCGGGAATCGAAGGCATCGGTTTCGGAGCATACTTCTCAAAGTGCTCCCATAGCCAGACTTGCAAAAAAAGCAACGTGCACATATGAATTCACTTTCATGAAACCATTCGAAACTCGAATGTTCGCAACTAGGTGATCCGGATGCACATACAGGGAACCGAGGAATAGCTTGCCAATGGGAAGAACTTCACCTTTTGCTAACTTCACAGCAACCGCTAGCAACTCGGGTCTTATTTCCTTCTTGCCAGAACCGTCGTCAAAAATGTCTCTAGACAACCAGAGAGCCAAAAATGCTGCAACATGAAGATCACTGCTTTTCTGTTCAGGTTCCAGCTCGTCCGGAAACCACTGAGACATCCACCAGCTATAAAAGCACCTTTCATCCTCTTTCCGGACAGAATCCTTCGATTTCGCAGTGGAGTCTTTCCGAGCGTAATCTCCCAACTTAGCGGCAAGGTCATCCCGCATCTTCACCTCACTTTCAGATAATTGGATTTTAAGATTCCCAGTTACCGGAAGATTCAGCAAGAGAGCCACACTCTCCAAGGAGAAAGTTATCTCACCCCATCTACATATGATTGTATGGGTGTCCGAACACCATCTGGAGATGAAAGCGACCAAGCCCGGGATATCCTTCCTAATGGAGGTTTATCAAGCTCGAAAGCATCAATAATCTGCGCTCGAGTCGGGTTGGTGTTTATGTGCTCCTTACTCACCATGAACTCAACCCATCTATCAAAAGAACGCAATGGGCTTTGACACATCCCCGAAATCAATGTTGGAAGAGGAATATACCCCTTTTGAAGACAGAACCGTATAGTGTTCTCTGGGCGAACCGAACGTGTCTTCCTTTCATCTTCACCACCGGTTAACAAAATTGGCACGAAACCCGGGTGATTTTTTCCGAGCGGAGACGAAGTTTTTGGCGAAGAACTCATCATCCGTGTTTGGTTTGGAATTATGGACATCCTTTGAGGAAGCGAAATTTTGTTGAGTAACATCTTGTCGGATCTCTTAATAACAACTTAGTAACAAGATACCTGCACACACAAAAAAACAAAATTATCTCCCTGACACATAACCGCGCCCAACAAAAGGAAAACCCGAAATAAATAAAGAGGAGGGCGTATTCTCTACGGGTTCAAAACTATATATGCAGTATTTTCTTCGGGTTCAAGACTATATACGCAGAATTTTCTTTGGGTTCAAGACTATATACGCGGTATTGGGTTCAAGTGTGTCTACAGTATCCTTCTTCGGGTTCAAAATTATATATGGAGCATTTTTCTATGGGTTCAAAATCGCACGCGTGAGATTTCTTTCGGGACCAGAAAATCATATATGCAATATTTCCTGCGGGTTCGAAGTCATATGGAGCATATATACAGTATTCTTCTTCGGGATTCATATATAGTATTCTCTACGGGTTCAGGGCTGCACACGCAGTATTTTCTTCAGGGTTCAAAATTATATACGCGGTATTTTATACGGGGTATTTTATACGGGCTCAAGTGCGTCTGCAGTAACGTTCTTCGGGTTCAAAATAATATATGAAGCACTTTCCTACGGGTTCGAATAATATACACATTATTTCCCTTGGTTGCATACATGCAATATTTTCTACAAGAGACACGCCAAGAAATTATATGCGCAATATATAAAGAAAAACGCCTACTCTTAGGGTTTACACCTACATAAAAAGGGAAATAAGAGAAGTACTTGGAAGACATACCCGGAAGTCGGTTTTTCTTTGTGACTTGCCGCTAGTAGGAAAGGATGAAAAGATGAAAGTGCAAGATGGGAGAAAGGGACTTTATATATATAGGCGTGAAGATTCTGAAATAGGGAGGGATTTCCCTTTACCAAAATCGTGCGTGAAAACGGGCCCACAAGGGCGCAACTTCCCAATGTCGACCAAGCTCACCGGCCCCACCAATTGCACCGACTTCCCTATGACCGCCCAAGTCACGCCTGCAATCCCGCACAGCTTCCACATTGCGCCGGTCCCACCAGCTAAGCTAGCACACTCAGTTTCCCAAGTCACGCCTGCAAGCACGCACAGTTTCCACATTGCGCCGGTCCCACCAGCTAGCACACTCAGTTTCCTAACTCACGTCAACTTCCCAACGTCTCCCAAGCCGCACCGGCCCCACCAATTGTGCCAGACTCCCGATTTGTGCAAAACTCCCAGAAGCAAGGATTCCAAATCCTATTTTTAAAAGGTCAGACAAGCCTCATCAATTCTCTTTACGGTTTGCTGTTGATAGTTTGTCACCATCTTATGCTTACACATGCAACAAAGCCCTGTTCCGAGCTAAGCAGGGGACTTAATGTTGATGGTGGTTTTTAAACAAGGGGTAAAATCGTAAAACCCCATGACTTAGTGTTACCCGCAACACATTTAACTCAGGTGTAAATAATTAATAGGGGTATTTTTTCAAAATACCAGATTAGGGTTTTGACACAGAACCCTAATTCCAAAACCAAACCGCACACTACGCACCATGGCAACAATGCCAAACCAAGCCGCACACTGCGCACCATGGAAACAATGCCAAACCAAGCCGCACACCGCGCACCATGGCAACAATGCCAAACCAAGCCGCACACCGCGCACCATGTCAACAATGCCAAACCAAGCCGCACACCGCGCACCATGGCAACAATGCCAAACCAAGCCGCACACCGCGCACCATGGCAACAATGCCAAACCAAGCCGCACACTGCGCACCATGGCAACGATGCCAAACTAAGCCGCACACTGCGCACCATGGCAACGATGCCAAACCAAGCCGCACACTGCGCACCATGGCAACAATGCCAAACCAAGCCGCACACTGCGCACCATGGCAACAATGCCAAACCAAGTCGCACACTGCGCACCATGGCAACGATGCCAAACCAAGCCGCACACTACGCACCATGGCAGCGACGCCAAAACCAAACTACATATCGCACTCATTGGCAACCATGCCAAACTAAGCCGCTACGCCATTGGCACATGCCAAATATAGCGCCCTAGGCTTGCAAAACGTGCAACTAGGTCAACGTGGTCGACGTGCCATTGGCACATGCCAACACGCACCACAAGCCATATTTCCAAGCCGCTATGCCATTGGCACATGCCAAATGTAGCGCCCTAGGCTTGCAAACCACGCAACCTAGGCCAAGTCGGCCACGCATGCCATTGGCACATGCCAACATGCTCGCTGGTAGCTTTTCCTACCAAGGCCACGGCCCTAATGGCCACGCATGCCATTGGCACATGCCAACATGCTCGCTGGTAGCTTTTCCTACCAAGGCCATGGCCCTAATGGCCACGCATGCCATTGGCACATGCCAACATGCTCGCTGGTAGCTTTTCCTACCAAAGCCACGGCCCTAATGGCCACGCATGCCATTGGCACATGCCAACATGCTCGCTGGTAGCTTTTCCTACCAAGGCCACGGCCCTAATGGCCACGCATGCCATTGGCACATGCCAACATGCTCGCTGGTAACTTTTCCTACCAAAGCCACGGCCCTAATGGCCACGCATGCCATTGGCACATGCCAACATGCTCGCTGGTAGCTTTTCCTACCCAGGCATGCCATTGGCACATGCACATGCCATTGGCACATGCCAAACACACACGCATGCCAAACAGCCTAAGCCTAACTTGCAAACCATGCAACCTACCACCAAGGCATTCCGCACATGCCATTGGCACATGCCAAACACACACGCCGGTAGCCTAACTTGCAAACCATGCAACCTACCACCAAGGCATTCCGACATGCCATTGGCACATGGCACACACGCCACTAGCGCTACGGCATTGCCACTTACACTGCAAACATGCAACCTACCACCAAGGCATTCCGCACATGCCATTGGCACATGGAACACACGCCACTAGCAGCTCTGGCATTGCCACTTACACTCAACGTACAACCTACCATCAAGGGCATTCCGCACATGCCAATGGCACATGTCACTCGCGCCACTAGCAGCGCCACTTGCACTCAAGGTGCAACCAACACTCGAGATATCACCACAAACTGGGGGATGCTTTCCAGGGTTTTGGTTTGGCGGTCACAGCTTGCAGCGTACACTACGCTCACATTAAGAAAGCGTGAAAAGGAATAAAGCGGTCAAATAAATGAGGAAATAATGGTGAAAACGTTTTCACCCATTAACACCATGCGGTTACCACCTCCTCCCATTATTTCACCCTTTACTCTCTTCCTTCATGAGGCCAGGGTACGTTTCAATCTCGACTTGTATAAATAGGTCTTACCTATTTCCACCATACAACAAGTCTCGGTCAGGAGAAAAATACTATACTCTCAGAAAAGGCAACTTTGCAAGCTCTCCCAAAAGCTTTCATCTCTTGCAAGCTTCCCAAGCTTTTACTTTCCGATACAAGTCGAGATACTACTCTCCTGAATACCCGGGTCTCAACACCTTTCTTTGCTTCCTCCCCAAATCAACCCTTCTCCTCCACTTTGTGACCGAAGCAAGTCCGGAACGACCATTTCTTGGTTTAGGCCGGACTTGTACAGATTGATCTCTCGAATCTATAAAGTGCTCACGTGCAGCACATTTGTTTAGGGTTTGAACCAGTTTCTCACTCACCTACCGAATTTACCGAAATCGGCAGAAACGATTTTTACCCATAAACACCCGGTTACCAGTTGCAAAAACTACACGAGAAAACTGGGGACTCGCCGAAGATGCTATCAGCGATTGGGGACTTGCTGACGATGCTACCAGCAAAGCCGCCTTTTACATGGAGAGGGGCGTGTTCAGAAAACCTATGAAGTGAGTAAATTTAGACTGCGCAAGACATACGATCTGTTTTTAGGCTCTTAGTAAAACCGTCATACTACTGAATATTGTGCCTATTGCTAGCACACACTTTCATAAAAGTAATATTCCTTTCCCAAAACATAATCAGAGTTATATTATCAAAACCATTCATCCCAGAAATAATCCAATATCCTCAAAAGCTACCAAATGTGCCTACCAAAACCGGTCGAACCTTGAACCAGACATCCAAGTATGTCTTTCAAAAAAAAAAAAAAAAAAAGAACCTAAATGAAAGTTTAACAGAGAAACATTCAAGGAAAATCATCCAACAAAGGTTTGTTCTTCTTGGAGAAAGTTAACTTTGCATCTTCAAGATCCACTCTCTTCATAGTCAACATCTTGGAAAGTTTTTCGAGTTCTACCTCCTGTCGTGCAATCTCCTCGGCGGAAAGGCTTTCGGTTTCTGCATCTTTCAACTTTTGGATCTCAAAGAAGGCCTTCGATAAACCACGAAGTGTTGAACTCCTTTTCTACGCACACGTCGCGATGGTGCTCCCGATCGGCAATAACGTCTTCGTAAACCGTGTGACCAGTCACCCCACGCATATCCTCGATGGAAGATAAAGCCTCTTCCACACGCTTAAGCAATGAAAATCGACTAGTGACTTTCTTGGTTGTGGCCATATGCCCGTACTTCTCCCGATTCGGTGTACAACGCCTCATGCTTAGCTAAGCACGTTGAAGCCGCCAACCAACACATGACTCGGATAAGGAACCAAGTACGGGGGATCAAAATGGCGCCCGCACTGGCCTCACGACTCGCAGAGCGTCTTCTTCCATGTCTACGGCAAAAGCAACCATCGAGAGAATCATCCACCGTTTGAGCCACATCTCGTGTGCCCGGCAATTGGCTAACTCCCATCTCCAAGTCACTGGCGGTGGCCACCAAAGGCAAGTTTTCGTGTGGCTCTACCCTGTAATCGTCCTCCGAACCGGATTCCTCCTGCGAACTTGAGTCAGACATTTTTCAAAAGAAGAAATTGAAGAAGAAAGAAAATAAGCGCGGAACTCACCGAACCACTTCCCGAAAAAGAACCAGTGCTGCCAGAGGAATCACTCTCACTTGTCGAACTTTCTTCTTTCTCTGACTCATCACCTCTATGAGAAGGCTCGGTCTTCTTTGGAATTCTTTGAAGAAATTGCCGTCTCCTGGCAACGTGCAAGGGCAGCGAAAGCATTAACACTACCGAAGCCCTGGAAGAAACAAGACACATGTTTTCAGCAGAATTTCACGTGTTTTGAGACAAACCAATGAAGAAGTGACACATACCTGGTTATTGGAAGAAGCGAAAGACACGAGAGAGCGGGGGATCTTTTGAAACCGTCCGAACCCGCCAAAGACGATTCTTCGTTCTCCGTTCCTTGGCCTGTGGACTTTCCGAGTTGCTAGGCAGCTTTCGCTTGAGATCTCTCAACATTGGATACTTCTTCAAAACTGCCGGGGAAGGTTTACAACGAACGTTCTCCACCACGTTATTCACAAAATCTTGGATCATAATAAACTCGTCGCACCAGAACTCATTATAACCGAAGGTCGTCGAAGTTACTCTTCCCGTTTGAAAGAAGGGAAGGCGGATACCCTACTCAAGGGCACTGGCATTAAGGGCGGCACGCAATGAATCCTTAGGGATCACCGAACTGGTAAGCAAGAGGCACCCTTGATCGAAACCCATGTGACGAGCAAAGACGGCCAATATTGTAAGGCTATCCGGAAAGACCCCATGAAGAAATACGGCATATAACCGGACGTGCAACTTTGAATAAACAAGTTTTCACCAACGCTCAAATCGCCATCAGAAGACAAAGACATGAGCGGAGCAGAAGCAAAGGTGTCAATTTGAGTCACCGACCTATGGACCGGCTCCCATGGGCGAAAACTGATTTCATACGACTTATCAAGAAGACTAACCAAGCTCACGCCAACTCTTGGACGCCTGTTCACCCATCGAAGAATTCGAGAGCCGCCCCAACTCGCGGGAATCGAAGGCATCGGTTTTGGAGCATACTTCTCAAAGTGCTCCCATAGCCAGACTTGCAGAAAAGCAACGTGCACATATGAATTCACTTTCATGAAACCATTCGAAACTCGCATGTTCGCAATTAGGTGATCTAGATGCACATATAGGGAACCGAGGAATAGCTTGCCAATGGGAAGAACTTCACCTTTTGCCAACTTCACAGCAATCACTAGCAACTCTGGTCTTATCTCCTTCTTACCAGAACCGTCGTCAAAAATGTCTCTGGACAACCAGAGAGCCAAAAATGCTGCAACGTGAAGATCACGCTTTTCATTCGGGTTCCGGCTCGTCCGAAACCATTGAGATATCCACCACCAGTAAAGGCACCTTTCATCCTATTTCCGGACAGAATCCTTCGACTTCGCAGTGGAGTCTTTCCGAGCGAAATCTTCCAACTTAGCGGCAAGGTCATCCCGCATCTTCCCTCACTTTCGAGATAATTGGATTTTAAGATTCCCGATTCACGGAGATTCAAAGAAGAGAGCCACACTCTCCAAGGAGAAAGTTATCTCACCCCATCTACATATGATCGTATGGGTGTCCGAACACCATCTCGGAGATGAAAGCAACCAAGCCCGAGATATCCTTCCTAACTGGAGATTTACTCGAAGCTCGACGACATCAATAATCTGCGCTCGAGTCAAGTTGGTATTTATATGCTCCTTACTCACCATGAACTCAACCCATCTATCAAAAGAACGCAATGGGCTTTGGCACATCCTGAAATCAATGTTGGAAGAGGAATATACCCCTTTATGAAGACAGAACCGTATGGTGTTCTCTGGGCGAACCGAACGTGTCTTCTTTTCATCTTCACGGTTAACAAAATTTGCACGAAACTTGGGTGATTTTTCCGAGCAGAGGAAGTTTTTTGGCGAAGAATTCATCATCCGTGTTCGGTTTGGAACTATGGACATCTTTCGATGAGGCGAAATTGCTCGGGTAACATCTTACCAGATTTCTTCATAACAACTTAGTAACAAGATATCTCGCACATGGAGAAAGACAAAATTATCTCCCGACACATAACCGCGCCCAACAAAGGAAAACCTGAAATACAAAAAAAAAAAAAAAAAAGAGAAAGGGTGTATTCTTTACTGGCTCATAATCGCACACGTGATGATTTTCTTCAGGGTTCAAAATTATAAACGCAGTATTTTATACGGGCTCAAGTGCGTCCGCAGTATCATTCTTCGGGTTCAAAATTATATATGGAGCATTCTCTACGGGTTCAAAAATACACACGCAGTATTTTCTTCAGGGTTCAAAATTATATACGCAGTATTTTATACGGGCTCAAGTGCGTCTGCAGTATCATTCTTCGGGTTCAAAATTATATATGGAGCATTTTTCTACGGGTTCAAAAACTACACGCGCAGTATTTCTTTCAGGACCGAAAATTCATATATGCGATATTTCCTACGGGTTCGAAGTCATATGAAGCACATATACGTATTCTTCTTCGGGATTCATATACAAAGATTCTCTACGGGTTCAAAAATACACACGCAAAGTATTTTCTTTCGTGGTTCAAAATTATATACGCAGTATTTTATACGGGCTCAAGTGCGTCTGCAGTATCATTCTTCGGGTTCAAAATTATATATGGAGCATTTTTCTACGGGTTCAAAACTGCACGCGCAGTATTTCTTTCAGGACCGAAAATTCATATATGCGATATTTCCTACGGGTTCGAAGTCATATGAAGCACATATACAGTATTCTTCTTCGGGATTCATATACATTATTCTCTACGGGTTCGAAACTCGCACACGCGTGATTTTCTTGTGGTTCAAAATTATACGCAGTATTTTATACGGGCTCAAGTGCGTCTGCAATATCCTTCTTCGGGTTCAAAATTATATATGGAGCACTTTCCTACGGGTTCGAATAATATATGCAATATTTCCATTGGGCGCATACATACAATATTTTCTACAAGAGGCACGCCAAGAAATTATATGCGCAATATATAAACGCCTACTCTTAGGGTTTACACCTACATAAAAAGGGAAACAAGAGAAGTACTGGAAGACATACACGGAAGTCGGTTTTTCTTTGTGACTCGCCGCTAGTAGGAAAGGATGAAAAGATGAAAGTGCAAGATGGGAGAAAGGGACTTTGTATATATAGGCGTGAAGATTCTGAAATAGGGAAGGATTTCCCTTTACCAAAATCGTGCGTGTAAGAAACGGGCCCACAAGGGCGCCCAACTTCCCAATGTCGCCCAAGCTGCACCGGCCCCACCAATTGCACCGACTTCCCAATGACCGCCAAGTCACGCTCGCAAGCACGCATGACTTCCACACCTTGCGCCGGTCCCACCAGCTAGCACGCTCAGTTTCCCAACTCACGCCAACTTCCCAACGTCGCCCAAGTTGCACCAGCCCCACCAATCACGCCAACTTCCCAACGTCGCCCAAGTTGCACCGGCCCCACCAATCACGCCAACTTCCCAATGACCGCTCAAGTCCCGCCAGCAAGCACGCACAGCTTCCCCACCTTGCGCTGGTCCCACCAGCTAGCACGCTCAGTTTCCTAAACTCGCGTCAACTTCTCAATGCCGCCCAGCTGTCCTGTCTCTCACGACACTAACTTCCCAATTGTGCCAGCCTCCCGATTTGCGCAAAACTGCCAGAGGCAAGGATTCCAAATCCTATTTATAAAAAGGTCAGACGAGCCTCCTCAATTCTCTTTACAGTTTTCTGCTGATAGTTTGTCACCATCTTATGCTTACCCCGCAACAAAGCTCTTGTTCCGAGCTAAGCATGGGACTTAATGTTGATGGTGGTTTTTAGACAAAGGATAAAATCGTAAAACCCCAAATAACCTAATGTCACCAGTGACACATTTATTAGAACATTCAATGCGTGTAGTTAGTAATTAATAGGGGGTATTTTTTCAAATTAGGGTTACAACGAACAAAACCCTAATTCACCTCCGTGCCAATGGCAAACCATGCCAGCCACACCTAGCCCGAGCTAGCCGCATCTCTATGCCAATGGCAAATCATGCCAACCATACCAAACGCGCCGAAGCATGCCAACCATGCTAGCCGCACCTCCGTGCCAATGGCAAATCATGCCCGACCACACCTAGCCCGAGCTAGCCGCATCTCTATGCCAATGGCAAATCATGCCAGCCATACCAAACGCGCCGAAGCATGCCAACCATGCTAGCCGCACCTCCGTGCCAATGGAAAATCATTCCAGCCACACCTAGCCCGAGCTAGCCGCATCTCTATGCCAATGGCAAATCATACCAGTCATACCAAACGCGCCGAAGCATGCCGGCCCGCACCTCCGTGCCAATGACAAATCATGCCAGCCACACCTAGCCCGAGCTAGCCGCATCTCTATGCCAATGGCAAATCATGCCAGCCATGCCAAGCGCACCGAAGCATGCCAACCATGCTAGTCGCACCTCCGTGCCAATGGCAAATCATGTCAGCCACACCTAGCCCAAGCTAGCCGCATCTCTATGCCATTGGCACATGCCAACATGCGTCACTGGTAGCTTTTCCTACCAAGGCCACGGCCCTAACGGCCACGCATGCCATTGGCACATGCCAACATGCGTCACTGGTAGTTTTTCCTACCAAGGCCACGGCCCTAACGGCCACGCATGCCATTGGCACATGCCAACATGCGTCACTGGTAGCTTTTCCTACCAAGGCCACGGCCCTAACGGCCACGCATGCCATTGGCACATGCCAACACGCTCGCTGGTAGCTTTTCCTACCAAGGCCACGGCCCTAACGGCCACGCATGCCATTGGCACATGCCAACACGCTCGCTGGTAGCTTTCCCTACCACGGCCAGGCCATTGGCACATGCCAACACGCGTGGTAGCTTTCCCTACCAAGGCCACGTCCACGGCCGCATGCCATTGGCACATGCCAACACACGCCGGGTAGCTTTTCCTACCAAGGCCAGCCAATGACCCTAACGGCCACGCACGCCATTGGCACATGCCAACACGCTCATTGGTAGCTTTTCCTACCAAGGCCACGACCCTAAACGGCCGCGCATGCTATTGGCACATGCCAACACGCGCATTGGTAGCCTTCATCGCCTAGCCGTGCCCCTAATGCACGCCGGTAGCCTAACTTGCAATCCGTGCAACTTAGGCCAACTTGGCCGTACGCGCCATTGGCACATGCCAAAACCCACGCTGGTAGCCTAACTCGCAAACCATGCAACCTACCACCAAGGCACTCCGCACATGCCACACACGCCACTAGCAGCTCTGGCATTGCCACTTACACTCAACGTACAACCTACCACCAAGGTGTTCCGCACATTCCATTGGCACATGCCACGCACGCCACTAGCAGCTCCGGCATTGCCACTTGCGCTCGAAGTACAACCCGCAACAAGGGCATTCCGCACATGCCAATGGCACATGCCACACGCGCCACTAGCAGCGCCACTTGCACTCAAGGTGCAACCAACACTCGAGATATCAACACAAACCGGGGATGCTTTCTAGGGTTTTGGTTTGGCGGTCACAAGATGCGGCGTACACTACGCTCACATTAAGAAAGCGTGAATAGGAATAAAGCGGTCAAATAAAAGAGGAAATAATGGTGAAAACGTTTTCACCCATTAACACCATGCGGTTACCACCTCCTCCCATTATTTCACCCTTTACTCTCTTCCTTCATGAGGCCAGGGTACGTTTGAATCTCGACTTGTATAAATAGGTCTTACCTATTTCCACCAGACACAAGTCTCGGTCAGGAGAAAAATACTACACTCTCATAAAAGGCAACTTTGCAAGCTCTCCAAAAAGCTTTCATCTCTTGCAAGCTTCCGAATCTTTCACTTTATGATACAAGTCGAGACACTACTCTCCTGCACTATTCTCGGTCTCAACACCTTTCTTTGCTTCCCTCCCCAAATCAACCCTTCTCCTCCACTTTGTGACCGAAGCAAGTCCTGGAACGGCCATTTCTTGGTTTAGGACGGACTTGTACAGATTGATCTCTCGAATCTATAAAGTGCTCACGTCAGCATATTTGTTTAGGGTTTGAACCAGTTTCTCACTCACCTACCGAATTTACCGAAATCGGCAGAAACGATTTTTACCCATAAACAGGTACATCTCTATGTAAGCCCTCACGAGACTATAACTCGTCCACTTGGGTCACCAAGTGGTTTAAAGGCTTGATGCACGTGCTAAGTCCATTCGTTGTTCCGTCGACAAGGATTACGTTCAAAATAAATTATAGTTCCGGCTTAGTATGTAAACATATTTCAATTGCCTAATGGTTCCGGCGTGGATTGTAGTATATTACTCTATGCCGGGGTAGAGTGTCTAATTTGTTTCTGTGTACAAATACCCTTATGCCGGCATTTGATTGAAAGATGACAGAATGCCGGTATTAAGTGCCGGCATGTCGGTTATCCTTATCCCAATGCCGGATCGTTCAAAATTCAATGCCCAACGGCTATTTTTTTAAACCATAAACCAGCAAAGACAAGTGCCGGCGTTGATACTAGGTCACTGACAATGCCGACAGTATAAAGTTGTTGTGCATTCATCTATTTAATGCAATGGATTCACCCATTGCACTTGATACCTCCAATGGCAAATCCATCAGCAACTACCGATTTCATCATTGCCATGGAAAAAGACAAATTTAGGAAAAACAAACTATCCACTCCGATGGGAAATCAATTATCATCCACCACCAACTCAAATCCATCAACAAAAACCGATTTCATCATTGCCATGTAAAAAGAAAAACTCAAGAAGAACAAATTATCCACTCCGTTGGGAAATCAATTATCATCCACCAACTCAGTTGCCCTTATACTAGAAAAAATAAAAAGGAAGGGAGAAACCACCAAGTCAATTGCCGCAATGGAAGAAGAGATACTTAAGAGGAAAAGAGAAGAAGAAGAGGAAGCAAAGCTTGAACATTATCGCAAAGAAGCTAAAGAGATCCTTAAACGTAAAAAACAATCTAAGATAGAAGCGGATGTTGAGGAAGAAACCGAGTGGATTAAAAATTACTACATAGTATCGGATTTCCAAGAAGATCAGCGCCCTTCGAATCTTTTTTGGGGTCTTGTTAGGACTGGTCCTTACATGAATAACTACTTGGAAGGTAAGAAATGCAGAATTGATTACGGTGATCTCTATGTACAAAATTGAACAATTGCACTCATAAAGTTATGTCGCAAATACAACGAGTTTCTTGCAAGATACAGAGGGAATATGTATCAAGCTCAGGACGCATATACCAAGTGGAGAAAAGATCCTTTTAGGCATTTCGAAGCTGCTTTGCTTATTGAATCTCGTTCCAAGAAATGATGTTAGTTGCAATTGGCTTGAGATCTTTCATTTTATGTGTAACGTTGTTTATGTTTATTTCTTAAGAAATGATAGTTGCAATTAGTTTGGGTTAATGTTTTTAAGTTTATTTCCTTAAGATTATGTGGTTAATGTTGTTTATTTCATCAAGTTTCTTTCCCCTACCGGCATTGACAAATACACCAAATACTATATTGTTACCTGTGCCGCCGTTGAATTGTGATCACCAAATACTTATTGTCAGAGTACCGGCATTGAATTGTTCCATCTGTCCATGCCGGCATTCTGACGGTTACAAACACAAGTTATGTGGCAGTTACAAACTCATTCATTCCACTTATTTGACGGTTACAAACTATTTTATCCCACTTATTTGACGGTTACAAAATCCTTAATACCAGTTTATGCGTCGGTTACAAACTCCTTCATTCTATTTAAGTGACGGTTTTAGAAAGGAAATCATTTAATCTCCCTTTTTTATTCAATCTCCCTTTTTGTTTCATCTTCTATACCAAAGACAATGGGTCGTCGCAAAACTCGTGAAAAACCCATACCCAATCCTGAAGAATCTGTTGATGATGGTGGTAAATCGAAATCAAAAGCGCAAGAAGCGCTCAAGAGTCTCGTTGGTAAGGCGAGAATAACAAATTTGCTTAGGTAAGTGATGTATATGTTGAATTGAAGTTTTTTACTTTTAGGGTTTATCCCATAGTAGAAAACACAAAGTGAAACTTGGTTGTTTAGTCTTTATACTACATTAAAAGTAATTTTTAAAATGTGAAGCTCAGTTGCATGTTTGATTCGCGGTAGAATACAATTTGAAAATCATTGCCAGATTATATGTCTTGAATCCCGATTTTATTGCATGAGCCTACCGGCATACATATTGTAGGATCCAAATATCGCAACAACAACAACACACCAGTGAAAATCTCATCAACAACGATTGCGAGGACGTCGTAAAATAATTACAGGAATGACATAACAGATGACAACAGCGTAAACATGAGTAAAGTGTGGTAATTTAGCGAAATTAAAGATATTTTCGAAATTAACATTTACAAGCTTGCGAGAAGGTAGCGGAGCCTGAGAGAACGTAGCAAGGGATCCTAAAATAGGGGAAATATGGGTTGTATGTGAGTTGTCATCCACTATGTAAAAAACCTATATAAAGAGGAAAGCAGGAGAGAGAATGGGGGGAACAATTTTGGTAAGAGAGAGAGAGATATTTTTTGAGAGAGATATTTTTAGAGAGAGATTATTATTATTCTTTATCATCTTCTTCCCCTAAAACTAGATTTAGAGCTCCAAATACTCATTAATGGAGTCCCAATGTAATACTCATGTAATTTAAATAATCATAGTGAAAAACCCTACCCCGTGGATGTAGATCAAATTGATCGAACCACGTAAATTCTTGTGTCTCCATTTATAATTTTAGGATTTTTATCTTTATTTTCATATCAAATAAGTTTAGATCTAGAAATTATTATCAAGATATGCTGAGGGGTGTGTTGTGGGATTTCCTGCAACTACATTTTGGCGCTAAAAACAGGGACTACTACTTGTTAGATTGAAGAAAATAAAGAGAAGTTGTCAACTGTTAGAGATGGATTAAATTGGATCTACAAATTCTGGGGCAAAAGAAGAAGTTCCAGGGGAAAAGTTCCATCAACAGGAAACAATGGAGGGATCGGTTACAAGAAAATCAAGCTAAGCCACATCGAGAATCTGTTTTAAAAGGATAAATATTTCCTTATCTCTTTCATTTTTACTCTTAAGTATTTAGATCTGATGATTTAAAACAAAACTTTTCGAAAGGATTTTTCCAAAACTACTAATCTGTTCTACATAAAATTTTATTTTTCTGTTAAAAACTTGATTCAAAGAGAGATTTTTGATTACAGAATAATAAACTACAGAGCTTGTTTTACAAACCAATGTGACAGATTCCAAACATATTGAATATCAAAAAAATTCAGCTGATTTGGAGAATTTTCCCATGAACAAAACCAGACGCATTTTCGATGATAATTACATTCTCCACAAAGACAAGGTTCGGCACAAACTTCTCTAGATTTTTCATTGGATTGATTTGTTGTTCGCGGCAATACATGATTGGAGATCTTCCCAGCATAAATTACACGCGAAGAAAAGAATAACAACAGAGATCACTTCGTTGGCCCAATATTTTCACGAGCTTTTCAGTACCACGAGTTTAGTTCGCCAAGACATAATATGACACATCCAAATCGTTAGCTTGCAATTTCGCCAGCAAAATCACTTCGGAATAGATGAACCAGTTCGGAAAAGAAGTTAACTCGCAAAGACGCAAAGATAACATTTATCAAAGAGTGAAGATCAGATTGAGAAGGAGAGATATATAAGAAGTTTACTTCAACGGAGGTTCCAGCGAAGATCAGCTTTGCGGTTACCAGAGAAGGAATCATTGACGTCACTTGGTACATCTAAGGAAGAATGAAGAGAAGCATCAGCATGAGGAAAAGAACAGGTCTAAACCACCAAATACTCCAGCTTTAGTGGCAACAAAATTTTGGTAATGCCATCCATTAGTATATCTCGTGAGCCAAGACAACATATTAAAACTTCAAACAAAGAAAGAGAGAATATAGTTGTGTTCCAGCGAAGACATCACTTCGTCCAAGTATAAGGGGAGAAATATCAATAAAGGAAAGAAGAAGACACAACAAACATAGAAAAACAATGAAACCAAACCATGCAGCAGTCCAGTATGAATAGCGAAGAAGGGTTTTGCGAAGAAAAGTCTACTGTATTTCGCAGAGTCTGCGAAGAAGGGTTCTGCGAAGAGATATTACATCATGCAGCAGTCAAGTTTTACACCATAGACGAAGAGGAGAACCAGCGAAGCAAAGAATCCAAAGAGGCATACAGATCAATACCAAATACCAAAAGAAGTGATGCTGCTCACCGGGATGTATACAAAATGATATTCAAAGGTCAAACCCATCAACAGTAGAAAGTACTTGACAGCGAAAGAGACGCAACCAATCAATGGCGACTAATGAATACTCAAGGCATCGTCAACGAACGAAGAGTTCTCAGTAAACCCAATTGTGACCTTCAATGAGTAAGCTAATATGACTTCAGAGAAAAAACTATAGCTTTGTCATCATACTCAGTGAAGTATCATCGAAGCCAAAAGAAGATACCAACAAACAACTTGTTTAAAGCGAATAAGATCTGCAAATTCGAAGTTAACTTCGTCATATGTCTAATATTGGCTGCCAAAGAACTAAGAGTAACCCGTCAGCGAAGACTACTTAGCTCATCAATCCCAGCGAAGCAACCCATTTCATCCGTTCACTTCGCAAAGCCAAATCCCGATTAACTATTTGCATCAACTTAATCCAATGACATATCAAAGCTTCAGGCGGAGCCCATAAGAAATCAAATAACTATACATGGAAATAAGAAATCTTTGTAGTCAATAGAGGGAAGATTGGAATTGATCACTAATATACATTACTATTAACAACAAACCCAACTCCAGCTATAATGAACGAATAGAAGATACACAATGGTCAACAACTTCGCAACAATATATCAGTTCGCAACGAATGAAGCTCAGCTAACATCAAGCATAGTCAATACAACTCTTGATATTCGCAAGTTAACATCAAGCTCAGCTATTATTCTCAGCGAAAAAATGAAGAAATAGGATACAATGCAAAAATTTACTTCGTCAACAACATTCAAGGGGTAACAAAAAGCCAAGCTCACATCATCCTCAATTCCGGGGATGATAAAATAACTCGAAACCAGGTTGAGGCAGAGAAGCAACAAGGAAAAGAGAAGACGCAATACCGAAATTTTAATTTGTCATCAACTTCAGGGAACAATTACTTAAGTTACGAGGTTAATCTCCACTTGAAGAACGGAGAGAAATAATATTCTCCATTGAACCGACTCATAGTAAGAAAGTTTGAGCCAAACAAATCAGATCATTGAAATGGACAACAAACAAAACAGAAGTTTTTGACGAACAGAGAACACACAGAAAACTGTCACTTGCGAAGAACGATTAAGTTCACATGTAATGAGAAGTAACAGTTAATTCGTCACCATCACTAAAGGGGAAGGAGCTGATTAGGAACCATCAATAGAGAAGGAATTATCAAGTGGCAAGGAGTTCATTGAAATACCAGTGAAGCAAGGATTCGATTGATAAGACTTACTAATGATAAGTAGTCCCCTTCGCAAGTAAAGATGAGTAGTTCACTTCTCAAGTAATACAGTGGCCTAGTAAAACGGATAATGCAGACGACATTTCTCAGGCAACATTTTTCTTCGCAAATATTATCTTCGCAAGAAATTATCTTCGCAAATATTTTCCTAAGACTTGCATCAACAGCAAAAAGCATTTTGTAAAGTTTACTTCGCCAACTATATAATATGGAGAAAAACCATGAGGCAACAAAGAAGCTGTGAGCAACACAACCAACAAAATAGCTGTTTGCACAATGGGCCTTTAATTACTTCGCAAGGTCTTTGATTATTTCGCAAAGATGATAATTAATGGATATTTCGCACAGATATCTCGCAAAGAATTGACAGAAATGACAGAAATGAAAGAATAAAGAAACGCGAAAATTTCGCAGAAACGCGAAAATTTCGCAGAGACAATCAATGATTTATACGAATGGGACGAACCTTTATGGCGTACACCCTAGTTCGCGAATGATATTTCGTAAGAGGCAAATGTAAGACCTAAAGTGCGTCATATAAGTGGGTATCTCTTGACATGGCTCAGGGAAAAGGTTACACCGCTCCTGGAACCTGAGTCATGGAAGATTTGGGGTCAATAAAGCCCATCCAGGAGAGATACCTTGGATTTCCAACTATATATATAAGGTTATACCCTAGTTAGACGACCGAGGGTCTCTCCTAAGGAGTCATTGTATGACCAAGGCGCCAAGGTACACGGTTGAGCCAAGAGTGCCTGGGGCATTTGAAGTGTCTCGGCCATTCTTGGCAAGTCTTGGCACATGCGCCCTCTACCCAAGAAAACTCCACTTAGGGTGCAGTCTCATAACCATAAGCCCTATAGGTATAAGGGATAAGAGGCTGCGAAAATAACTGGTTGTTGTTAAGACCGGATGGGAGGATCTAGTCTTGTATGGCCGATATACGCCTCTAGATGATAAGGGCGGCACCCTCCATTAGGGAGCTGATAAGTGTCTTAAGACGCAAATGTCATGAGGCTTTATTTTCGCAAGAAAATTTAGGCTTGTCATATTTGTGCGATGATCCTAAAGAGGCAATAATACAAAACGCGAGGGTAAGGCAGGATCAATGGGTCTTTACATGAAAGTGTAAAGACGTCCTGCGATTTCGTCGCAAGACGGCAATGTCATGGGGCTTCAAGTTCGCAAGAATTTCTAGGCCTGTCATATTGTCGCAATAAAAACATCCTGCAGAGGCAATAATACTAAAGAAATGATAAGGCAAGATCAATGGGTCTTTACATGAAAGTGTAAAGACGTCCTGCGATTTTGTCGCAATGACGAGGGGTGGCACAATAAGACCTTTAACTAGGAAGGCAAAATAAGACCACACAAGAAAATGAGTAAGCAAATAAGCTTGCGAAAATGATTATATGTAAACAAATAAGTTTGTGAATATATACATGGAAATGAGTTTGAGACAGCGAAAATAACAAAGAAGTATTATTCGGAATCTCTCAGCAGTACTATTTAGAATCTCTCAGAAGTATTATTCAGAATCTCTCAGCATTACTATTTAGAATCTCTCAGGAGTATTATTCAGAATCTCTCAAAGAAGTACTATTTAGAATCTCTCAGAGTATTATTCTAATCTCTCGGCAGTACTATTGAGAATCTCTCAGGAGTATTATTCAGAATCTCTCAGGGTATTATTCAGAATTTCGCAGAGGTATTCATAATTTCGCAGAGGTATTCATAATTTTGCAAATGTATTCATAATTTCGCAGAATAAGTCAGAATTTCTCAGAATGTGATTATTTTGCAAAATGTGGTTATTTCACACAATTGTTTCGCAAAATTATAAGCAACTTGAAGAGATTATACTATCGCATGAGCACAAAGCATGAGACAGAGGCAAGATAAGAATAAAGAAAAATTCGCTCAGTCAACACTTTGTCAAGGATTCTACCTTCATAGATAAAGAATAGAGCCAACTATGGATTACCAAGAAAACATTCTATGTTCTTTATCTTCTCGGCAAGAATCATTTCCAAAATGGACAAGAATTCTCACCAAAAATGAAGTAATAATTTCGCATGAATAGAGGCAATACTTATTACTCACATCCAAGGATGGATAATTCATATACTTCTTCAAGGATACTTCGTACTCCATACTTCTTATACTTCAAGATGATACTTCTAATTACTTTTCAAAGCTTCGGAACTTCGCAAAAGAATAGAGGCAAGTACGTACTTTTCAAGTCCAGTATTCTTTCGCTCGTTCCTTCATCAACAAAGATCAAAGACTACTACAACAACGGATTTTTTCTTAAAGATCGCTCTTCAAGCAATATTCAAGAAAAAAAAGGCAAGATGTAGGATCCAAATATCGCAACAACAACACACCAGCGAAAATCTCATCAACAACGATTGCGAGGACGTCGTAAAATAATTACAGGAATGACATAACATATGACAACAACGTAAACATGAGTAAAGTGTGGTAATTTAGCGAAATTAAAGATATTTTCGAAATTAATATTTACAAGCTTGCGAGAAGGTAGCGGAGCCTGAGAGAACGTAGCAAGGGATCCTAAAATAGGGGAAATATGGGTTGTATGTGAGTTGTCATCCACTATGTAAAAAACCTATATAAAGAGGAAAGCAGGAGAGAGAATGGGGGGAACAATTTTGGTAAGAGAGAGGGAGATATTTTTTGAGAGAAATATTTTTAGAGAGAGATTATTATTTTTCTTTATCATCTTCTTCCCCTAAAACTAGATTTAGAGCTCCAAATACTCATTAATGGAGTCCCAATGTAATACTCATGTAATTTAAATAATCATAGTGAAAAACCCTACCCCGTGGATGTAGATCAAATTGATCGAACCACGTAAATTCTTGTGTCTCCATTTATAATTTTAGGATTTTTATCTTTATT